>CM059188.1:61695733-61756534 GCA_030323885.1 Branchipolynoe longqiensis
ACGCCGTTGGGCAAAGTGTGGACAATGATCAGGAGAATCAAATGAATAGGAGGTAATTCTTCTGCAGTCCAGCACTTGAAACACAATGGCACCATTCTCAGATCACTCGATGAAATAAGTGAAGAATTGGCTCGCACCTTTGTTGGAAACTCGTCTTTGGCAAACTGCCTCCTGGGCTTTCGGGTGGTCAAGGAACGCCAAGAGCAAAAGCTCTTGGACTTTTCTTCCGATGGCGAGGAGCACTACAACTCCCATTCAGTATGGGTGAGTTGAGGTGTTCTTTGGAAAGCTCGCATGACACAGCAGTTGGACCTGATGGAATTCATTATCAATTTTTGAAACATCTCCCTGAACATGCACTGAGACTGTTGCTTCAAATCTTCAACAACATCTGGGAGTCGGGTGTCGTCCCCGCCTCTTGGCGGGAGGCGACAGTAATACCGACTCCCTAACCTGGTAAAGACCAGAGTGAAGCCCACAACTATCGTCCCATAGCCCTTACAAGCTGCATCTGTAAAACCATGGAGCGCATGATAAACAACCGCCTCATCTGGCTACTGGAGTCAGGACACCACCTGTCCAACCTTCAATGTGGCTTCAGACGGGGCCGCAGCACCATCGACCATTTGGTGTGCATGGAGACCTTCATAAGAGATGCTTTCCTTAAGAAGGAGCACGTTGTTGTAATAAAGGATAAACTCTCAAACGACTGCACACGTTGAAGGCTAGTTCCAAACTGTTTTATTCTGGTCTCCCCTACCGCCACGCCCCCAATGACGTCACTCGGGGTTCCCCACCTCACGTGCTGGGGTATCCCCAATGCATACATATATATACATCACATCTCCCCCCTTTTTTTTCTTTTTTTTTAAATTGACTCGTTCATTTCATGGGGTGGTAATTCAATTAGAATGTTCATATTACATTGTCATTTCTTAATTCTAACATCAACTTGGCTATCTAACCTTTATATGTTTGTATTGAATCAATGTCAACTGACATGTCTTATCTGTAGTTGTCAACATTGCTTAATATCTAACATTATTTATCCTATTGCTCACTTGGGTTGAACAGTGGTATATCTACAACGGACATGGTGACTATTTGCGTATGTTACCGGTACAGCGGCTCTGCGCTATGTTGCTGTGTTGCTGCTATTATTATCAGGCTATTTGTTTTTCGACCCTCCGACCGGGCGCACTACCCGACCGTACCGGGTGACGTAACGTGTTGTAACAGGGGAATTAATCCTCTCTGTACATCCGGTCGGTTGTTGGGCTTGCCTAGGTGCGGCGGTGCGTGTTATTGTTTTTATCTGTTCGCCGGGTATCTTGAATATATATTTACGGTTTCTACGCAATATGTTATTTTCGGCGTTTTTGACTTTGTACTCTCTGGGGCCAGGGGTGTTTGTTTGCACTATCACACCTGGCTTCCACTCACCATGATGATCTATGTATTGGACATGGTCTTTTGTGTTCAATTGTGTATGCTGTGTACCTGCATGCTTGTCATGATACTGTTTTTGTGCTTGTTGTATCTTGTCGAACTGCTTTATTTTAGATGTAGGGACTCGTGGTTCTAAATGTTTTTTTGTCGCAGGGAGTTTACACCGGAGTCTCCTGTTGAGGAGTAACTTAGCAGGAGACGCATCTACATTGGTCAGAGGTGTATTCCTGTAATTTAACAGTGCAATATTGTAGTCTTTTTTTTCATTTGCTGCTTTCTTTATGATTCGTTTCACTGTCTGTACGTACCTTTCTGCTAGGCCATTACTCTGCGCGTGTAGGGGGTTAGAGAATACAGTCTGAAATCCAAATTCTTTTGCAAATTCTTTGTATGCCGCACTTTGGAATTGTGGACCATTGTCCGAAACCATGATTTCTGGTATGCCAAAGCGGCATATTATTTGCTTTAAAGCCATAATTGTGGCTGTACTCGTTGTCGAACTTAATTCAACCACTTCCGGATATTTGGAGTAGTAGTCTACTACAATTAGAAAATTGTTTCCATGTATTTGGAATAAATCAATACCAATTTTCTGAAAGGGTAACTGGGGTATTTGATGGGATATCAGTGGTTCGGAGTGTAATTTGTTTCGTAATGATTGGCAATTCGAGCACCTTGACACAATATCCTCGATCTGTTTTGACATTCCTGGCCAAAAAATATTGTCACGTGCTAATTCTTTACATTTTTTAATGCCCAGGTGCGATTCATGTACCAAGCTTAACATTTCGTGTTGCAATTTAATGGGTATCACTATTTGGTTATCCTTAAACAGTAAACTATCTACGTACATTATAGACTCTTTAAATGTGAAAAAAGGTCTTGCTAATACATGTATTTGCCTTTTGTCATTGGGCCAACCTTCTTGTGTCAGCCGAATTACTTCATGTAAAGTCTCATCTATTTTAGTTTCACTTGCAATGCGTTGAAGCATGTGTGGTGCCACCTCGATATGCGCCACAGCTAGACTCGAGTCGAATAAATTATTCGGGTGGATGGTCGTTGAGTGGGCACGTGAGAGGGCATCTGCAAAGTACATGTTGGTGCCTTTAACATACATTAACACAACATTGTAATTTTGTAAACGAAGCCTCATTCTTTGCATTCGGGCTGACAACATGTGTATGGGTTTACTCATTATTGCAATTAACGGTTTGTGGTCAGTCTGTATTGTTACCTCTTTACCGAATATATATTGATGGAACTTTTTACACCCGAAGCATATTGCGAGGAGTTCCTTTTCGATGACTGCATAACTAGACTGCGCCTGGTCTAATGATTTTGACGCCATCGCGACTGGTTTACTATCTTGGAACAACACAGCTCCCAAACCAGATTTTGATGCGTCAACTTGTAGGGTAATGGGTTTTGTTACATCATAATATTGCAATACGGGTGCTGTAATCAACAACTTTTTTAACATTGAGAACGCCTCTATTTGTTCGTGTTGCCAATGCCAGGCAATGTTTTTTTCTAACAATTGTCGTAACGGCTTCGCTATTTCTGACATATTTGGGATAAACTTTCCCACATACCCTATCATGCCCAGGAACCTTTGCACTCCGGCTTTGTCCGTCGGTGACGGCATATCTATGATGGCCTGAATCCTCTCATTTGTAGGTTTTACTCCTGCTTGTGTCAGTGTATGCCCTACATATTTAACCTCTTTTTTACATATTTTTGATTTAGCAGGGTTGAATTTCAAATTAACCTCTCGTGCTCTTTTGAATACAGTTTCTAACCGGGCATTGTGCTCTTTAACAGTGGATCCGTATACAAGAATGTCGTCTGTGACTACATTAACTCCCTCTAATCCATACAAAATTTGGTTCATTTCCTGCACAAAAATGTCCCCGGCAGTTTTAATGCCGAATGGCAATCTGGTGAAACGGTACCGACCCCATGGTGTGTTAAATGTACATAGTTTGCTACTGTTTTTGTCTAACTCGATTTGCCAATAGCCACTATTGGCGTCTATGACTGAAAAAAATTTTGCATCGGATGTTTTAGCTATCACTTCCTCGATAGTTCTTGTTGGATAGGGACTTTTTAGTATTGCTTTATTTAATCTCGTTGGATCCAAACATACACAAATTTTATTGTTTTTTTTTACTATAGTTATTGAGTTGACCCATGGGGTGGGTTCCGTCTCCTCAACTATAACTCCTAACCGGATCTTTTTTTTTAACTCATCTTTTACTTGGTCGGCTACTGCATGAGGTATTTGTCTCGGAGGGTCTATACATGGGGGTACACTTTCATCAACATGAATAACGGCATTGCTTTTTATTTTTCCTAGCCCTTCGAAGATGTCATAGTATTCGTTTACCAGGAGCTGTGCACTTGGTTCATCTGACTGTACGGTGATCGGTGTCGGGTGGGGTGCCGCTGCCTTGCTTCTCGACACCGCGTTGACGCGTCGTATCAGCCCCAGGTCTGCGCATGCGTTGCTTCCCAGTATAGGACAGCCGGTACTTGTGACTTGGTAGCGCAGCCATTTTCCATTCGTGTTGATTTCGGCCTCTCCCTCTGGACGAATCCGCTCCCCCGAAAATGTTACCAACGTACATTTTGTCGGTTGCAGAACCACGTTCTTGAGCCTGTTATACACATTTATGGGAATTATGTTGGCCTGGGACCCTGTATCTAGCTTGAATTCCACTTCTTCAGCGTTGAGCGAAAGGGTAGCAAACCACAATGAAGTGTCACTTTTGTCGGGTTGTGACAGACACCCAATGAATAAGTCATTATCCATATCATATTCACTTTCAATGTCAATGGGTGCTGGGTTATTGTCATCGACTTGTATTACATTCAGGCTTGCATAATTCGGTCGTTTTGTTTTACACACTTTAGAAAAATGCCCCAGTAAATGACACTTAGAACATTGCTTCCCTTTGGCTGGACATTGCCCTGGCACATGCATGTAACCACACCTACCACACTGTGTGCGAGTTGCATTTGGTTTCGCTTGACTGCGCGGACCTGTCCAGGACGGCGCACGTGGTGTGGTCAGAGCAGGTGGCCTTGGGCGCACACTGACAGAGTCTACTTGTTCGACCTCCATTGTCGCTGTCGTGTCTGACAATAGGGTGGCACGGTGTTCACTCAACCGACATGTTTCAATGCATTGCTCCAACGTCAGGTTGGCTGTCTGAAGCAGACCGTCTCGTAACTTTGCTTCTTTGACACCGCAAACCAACCTGTCGCACAGCATGGAGTCAGTCAGGTCGCCATAGTTACAGTGTGCAATGCGATACTGCAGTTCCCTAATGTATGTGTCCATTGACTGTGTCGTTTGCTGTAGTGAGTTGAACTTATAACGGATAACCGTTATGTTGGTTTTCCCTTCACAATATGTGCGGAATGCTTCAGTTAGAGGTTGTATTTTGTCAATGATACTAATGTCACTTTTGAGTGTTCGATACACTTTTTGTGCTTCGGCACCGGCTACATGCAAAAACACCGCGCACTGTACCTTCTCGGGCTTGGAATTTACTCCCGCGGCTGCAGCGTAATACTCGTAGGAATCATACAACATTTCCCAGTTCAATGACATGTTGTCCTCCAAGTTTAGTGGTCCTGGGGGTTTTAGCCCTGTGAGCGACATTGTGAGTTCCTATTATCTGACACCATGTAATAAAGGATAAACTCTCAAACGACTGCACACGTTGAAGGCTAGTTCCAAACTGTTTTATTCTGGTCTCCCCTACCGCCACACCCCCAATGACGTCACTCGGGGTTCCCCACCTCACGTGGTGGGGTATCCCCAATGCATACATATATATACATCACAGTTGTGGCTGTCTTTTTCGACCTCGAAAAAGCCTATGACACAACATGGCAGCATGGCATCATGGAGGATCTTCATGCGATTGGCCTTCGTGGCCACTTGCCAATTTTCATCAGGAACTTTCTAGCCTTCAGGCATTTCCGCGTCCGTGTCAAGACTACCTATTCCCGCCTACACTCACAGGAACTAGGAGTACCTCAAGGCAGCATACTGGCCGTGACCCTTTTCGGGGTCAAGGTCTCCTGTAGTCTTTTCGTGGACGACTTTGTTTTATATTACAGCGGTGCTAACATGAATGTCATAGAGAGACAGCTACAACCAAGCATAAATGGGATCCATCGATGGTCAGTTCTGAACGGTTTCAAATTTTCCAAGACCAAAACAGTCTGCATGCACTTCTGCCTGCTGCGTAGAATACATGCGGAACCGGAGCTGACCCTGGATGGGGATCCCATTAAAGTCGTTGAGAAAACCAAATTTCTGGGCCTCATTCTCGACGCAAAACTGTCTTTTGTGCCACATATAAAGTACCTGAAAACAAGATGCCTGAAAGCGCTGGATATTCTGAGGGTGCTGTCCAGCTCAGAGTGGGGAGCGGACAGAGATGTTCTGCTCTCCGTGTACAGAACCTTGGTTCGTTCACGAGTGGATTACGGCAGCATAGTATATGGTTCCGCAAGGAAATCATATATTGGGCTGCTAGACACGATCCACCACCAGGGACTGCGCCTGGCCCTTGGGGCCTTCCGCACCTCACCAGTTCAGAGCCTTTATGTCGAAGCCAATGAACCATCACTTAATAACAGGAGAATCAAACTGGCCATGCAATATGTAGTCAAGATAAAAACTAATGCATTGAATCCTGCACACAATTGTCTATTCGAGCAACATGACGAATCCAGGTATGAAGCCAGGCCAAATTACATCCGGCCACTGAGGCTCCGAATGAAACCTCATTTGGAGGCCTTAGGCGTGGATTTGGACGTGTTGGAGGATGCCAAAGTCCCAGAACATCCCCCGTGGTCGTTGAGAAAGCCATCGGTTATCCTCCGACTCACGGAACTGAGAAATCTGGGACACATCCACTCGAGTACAAAGGACTGCATGCAGAGATTCAAGGCCAGTTTGCAGACCACCTCTCCATATACACTGATGGTTCGAAAGACCAAAGCCGGGTAGCTGCTGCGGCAGTCTGCCGACGGGAAAAATTTGGTGTACGTTTGCCCGATCAGAGCTCGATTTTCACTGCAGAGGCCCGAGCACTCCTTCTCGCTTTGGAGTGTATCGAGGTATCCAACCACACTAACTATGTTATATACAGTGATTCCTTCTCTTGCCTCCTGGCTGTTGCTGGACTGAAAACGAATCACCCTATTCTAGCAACGGTCATTTATAAAATGAACCAACTGACAACAGATGGGTATGATATCCACCTGTGCTGGGTGCCTGGCCATGCTGGCATACAAGGAAACGAACGAGCTGATCGGGCTGCGAAGAAGGCCCTGAACTGTGATCTTGAACCGTGTCTGATCCCTCACTCTGATCTGAAACCACTAATAGCCACCCACATAAAATCCAAATGGCAACATGAGTGGGATGAAAACATCAATAAACTTAAAGAAATTGAACCATCTGTGGGAAAGCCACCACAGACTCATGCGGGAGGTCGGCGGGACCAAGTGGTCCTTAGTCGCTGCCGTGTTGGCCACTCGTGGCTTACACATGCTTTTCTGCTCAAGGGGGAACCTCCCCCTGAATGTATTGGGTGTCAGTCCCCACTGACACTCAAACACATTTTACTAAGTTGCGTTGATTTTTTGGCCCTGCGCCAACGGTTCTACACTGCAGGCAGTATGCATGACCTTTTTACTAAGGTAAAACAGGAAAACATTTTAGCCTTTTTGAGGGCAGCTGGACTGTACCACCTTATATAGTTTACTAAATGGATTCTATTAATTATTAATGAAACTTTTCTTTTTCTATGGGAATTTGTTTCCCTTGACCACAGATATATGATTGTGAGCTTTCTAATTTAATTAGTGTCTATTGGCACATAATTGATTGTCTGCTTTTACATGTAAAAGCGATGGTTTGAACAAAAAACAAACATTTCTCGCCGTGAATATGGCCTATGCTGCCGACACGGCATAAAGCAACCACCAATCAATCAATCAATGTATTGGCAGATGTCATCAGTGTAATGCTGGTTCAGATTTAGCAATGGCCTGAGTAGTATTTACAGGGCTATCTAGGTTACAGCGTTCTTGTTCTGTTTGCTTCATCAATCGCCGGAGAATTTATTGTTGTCCCAGCGAACTGGTGCACGTGTTGCCAGCTTGAAGAATTTAAGTGTCGCCATATTCCCGTGTTGTAGATTTGTGGGTGTGGCAGTGGGCGTGTCCCTTGTCGTGCACATCATGTGAGCATGCACAGATTATTGCGTCATGGCCCGCACTCATGCTGAAGACTTATTGTGAGGTAGATTTGTGTTATTTATGTAGATGGTAAAGTTATGATGATTCTGTGGTGCCAAGTTCTTTTATAGGCAGTTGTTGTCATCAGTGTAGTGCAGATGTAGGAATAGCCTGTGTAGTATTGGCAGGGCTATCTAGGTTACAGTGTTCTTGTTCTGTTCTTATACATCATTATATTTGCAGTTGGCGTTAATTTGCAGACAGTGTATTTTCAGTGACGCCACATGTACTGAAGTGAACTTCTAAGTTGAGAGATGGCCAGCATCCTGTGTTGCGGCTCATAGTGTGGGGGGAGAGACGAAACATGGTTTCTGCATCGTAGTTGTTCGTTGTGGCTCCTTGCTTCATCAATCGTCGGATAGTTTTTTAATGTCATGCCGGCGACCAGGTGCACGTGTTGCAGGCTCCCTGCTTCGTCGATCGCCGCAGAATTTAATATAGTGCCATGAACGGGTGCGTGTATTGCCGGCTCGAAGAATTTAAGTGTGGCCGTATGCCCGTGTTGTAGATTTGTGGGCGTGGCAGTGGGCTGATTGTGAGGCAGATTTGTGTTATTTATGTAAATGGTAAAGATATGATGATTCTGTGGTGCCAAGTTCTTTTATTGGCATTTGTCATCAGTGTAATGCTTAGTTCAGATGTAGCAATCATCGGAGAATTTAATGTTGTGCCAGCGAACGGGTGCGCATGTTGCCGGCTCCTTGCATCATCGATCGCTGGAGAGTTTTAGCATTGTCCTGGTGACCTGGCGCGCGTGCTGCCGGCCCCTCGCTTCATCATGCCGGCGAATGGGTGTGTGTCTTGCAGGCTCCTTGCTTCATCGATCGCCGGAGAATTTTAATATTCTCCCGGCGAACTGGCACGCGTGTTGCCAGCTCCAGGCTCCATCAATCGTCGGGGAATTTAATGTTGTCCCGGCGACCTGACGTGCATGTTGCCGGCTCCTGGAATCGTCCAATGTTAGAGAATTTAATGTCATGCGGCTAACTGGTGTGTGTGTCGCCGTCTCCTTACTTCGTTGATCGCCGGAGAATTTAGTGTTGTCCCAGCGGACTGGCGCGCGTGTTGCCGGTTCTTACCTCGTCAATCTTCCGAGAATTTAATATCGTGCCGGCGAACTCGTGCGTGTGTTGCTGACTCCTTGCTTCGTCGATTGCCGGATAATTTAACGTTGTGCCGGCAAACTGGCATGCATCATGCCGGCGAACTGGCTCCATTGACCGTCAGAGAATTTAACGGCGTGTCGCCGGCTCCTTGCTTCGTCAATCGTCGGAGGATTAACGTCATGCTGGCGAATTAGCGCGCGTGTCACCGGCTCCCCATTCCGTTGACCATCAATTTAAGGCAGTTGTTGTCCGCGTGGCTCCCGTGTCGAAACTGAAATATCTACAGGTAGCAGTCGCTTTTATAGCTGAACAGCGGCGTAATTTAGTTCAGAAATATGACACCGGTGGAGCCGCAGTCGCCTTGTGTACTGGGTGATGTATGGCGGAAGTGCCGAAAACCCGCTAGTCAGTGTTAATGGCATAGTTCAGGTTAGTTCAGCAAGGAGCCGGCAGTCGGCGACATATCAGAGCAGCCTTAGTGACTGGCGCTTGGCTGTATTTGTGCGTCTAATTACCCGCGATGCCTTAGTATCACCAACAACCACACACGTCAACCACCAACAGGTCACCGACACACATGTTTTCCACAAACATAGAGTCATCAACACCTAGGTTCAAGGTACAGGTCACTGACATGCATATCATACACACACAGGCTACCCACAACCAAGCCACCACCTCCCAGAGTCCCCCCAGCAACCTGCCCATCCACGCACACATCCACACACATAGCTGCCTGGGGGAGGTGTGAAATGCTGTTTCCGGTTTGAACTGCGCCTGTTCTCAGTCATCAGTGAGAAGCGGTAGTCAACAACACCTGTTTACACACATGACACATACAACACGCGACAGCAGGTGGACGGCACAAGTACCTCACGTCAGACCAACTTTAATTACCTCAGCATTATAAAGACAATCAAATTTGTTTTTATTTTTGCTTAATAAAACGATTAATGATTTGAGACAAGTGTGTCTTAAGAATCACCGTGTGGTGCTACTGGTGGGACTGATAATGAGCAACTACAGAAGTCCGCACCGGGACGGGCGTGCCTTCCTGCTACCAACAGAGCCCTGATTTCCATCTTCCCGATGCTCAAAGTGTAGTTTTGCGATCTGTCCTCCAGATATGGCTAAAAAATAGCACGATATAATTGCTGTGAAAGTTTCCTCCACACCTGCCGCTGCCTCATCACGCCCTCACCACGCCCTCGCCACGTCCTCGCCAGCCCTCGCCACGCCCTAACCACGCCCTCATCATGCCTTCACCACGCCCGCGCCACGCCCTCACCCCGCCCTCACCACACGCCATCACCCTGCACTCACCACGCCATCAGAAAGCCCTCACCCTGCATGCTCACCATGCTCACCACCCCTTCATCACCCCCTTACCACGTCCTCACAACCCCCTCACCAACCCCTCACAACGCCCTCACCACGATCCCACCACGCCCTCACCACGCCCTCACCACGACCTCACCACATGCTCACCATGCCCTCACCACCCCGTCATAACGCCCTCACCACGCCCTCTCAACACCCTCACCATGCCCTTACAGCGCTCTCACCACACCATCACAATGCCCTCACCCCCCTCATGACCCCCTCACCACGCCCTCATCCCCCTTACCACCCCCTCACTACGTCCTAACTACAACCTCACCATGTCCTTATAACGGCCTCACCACGCCCTCACCACACCCTCATCACGTCCTCACCGGATCCTCACGACGTCCTCACCACGCCCTCACCAAGCCCTAACCACGCCTTAACCATGCCCTCACCACGCCCTGTCAACCCCCACCACGCCATCTCCACCCCCTCCCCAACCCCTCAAAACCCCCTCACCACTGCTTACCATGTCCTTACCACGGCCTCACCACGCCCTCACCACACCCTCATCACGCCCTCACCGGATCCTCACGACGTCCTCACAACGCCCTCACCGCTGCCTCACTACGTCCTCACCACGCCCTCACCAAGCCCTAACCACGCCTTAACCATGCCCTCACCACGCCATCTCAACCCCTTCACCACGCCCTCTCCACCCCCTCACCACCCCCTCACCCCCCTCACAATCCCCTCACCACCCCCTCACCATGCCCTCACCACACCATCACCAAGCCAACATCCAACCCTCGCCACGCCCTCACCATGCTCTCACCACGCCCTCTCAACCCCTTCACCACGCCCTCTCCACCCCTCACCATCCCCTCACCACCCCCTCACCATGCCCTCACCACACCATCACCAAGCCATCATCCAACCCTCGCCACGCCCTTACCACGCCCTCTCCATGCCCTCACGACCGCCTCACCACGCTCTCACCACGCCCTCACCACACCATCATGACCCCTACGACCTCCTGACCCCTCGGGGCCATGCCGCTGTAGGCAGCATCCTGTTTTCTGTGGGTGTTATGGCTCACAGGAGTTGGTAAACTTCAATCAGGTTGGCGAGTCCATTCATCTGGCCGTTTGTGCTGGGTCGGCGTGCAGATGTGGCGCCGAGAATCAATTGCTTTGTATCTAAAAATAGCCTGGTATGCGTATGTTGGAAGTGGTATTGACTCCGGTCCGTATCCATAAAGGCACTGTTGGTTTTCACGAGGAAAATATAACAGTTTGTCGGACGCAAATCGTATCGCAGCTCGCATAGAAAGTCACATCTCCAGTCATGTGACAGGTCATGTGTCAGTTGTGTCACGACTCGTGGCGCCAGTCGTCGCGCAATCTCATTTGCCTTCCGACTGACACAGGATCCAAGAGCTGGTCTGTGCAACCCTCATGCACATACCACAAGACTGACACAGGATCCAAGAGCTGGTCTACACAACCCTCATGCACATACCACAAGACTGACACAGGATCCAAGAGCTGATCTGTGCAACCCTCATGCACATACCACAAGACTGACACAGGATCCAAGAGCTGGTCTACGCAACCCTCATGCACATACCACAAGACAGACACAGGATCCAAGAGCTGATCTGTGCAACCCTCATGCACATACCACAAGACTGACACAGGATCCAAGAGCTGATCTGTGCAACCCTCATGCACATACCACAAGACTGACACAGGATCCAAGAGCTGATCTGTGCAACCCTCATGCACATACCACAAGACTGACACAGGATCCAAGAGCTGATCGGTGCAACCCTCATGCATATACCACAAGACTCACACAGGATCCAAGAGCTGGTCTGTGCAACCCTCAAGCACATACCACAAGACTGACACAGGATCCAAGAGGTGGTCTACACTACCGTCATGCACATACCACAAGACTGACACAGGATCCAAGAGCTGATCTGTGCAACCCTTATGCACATACCACAAGACTGACACAGGATCCAAGAGCTGGTCTGTGCAACCCTCCTGCACTACCACAAGACTGACACAGGATCCAAGAGCTGGTCTATGCAACCCTCCTGCACTACCACAAGACTGACACAGGATCCAAGAGCTGATCTGTGCAACCCTCCTGCACATACCACAAGACTGACACAAGATCCAAGAGCTGATCTGTGCAACCCTCATGCACATACCACAAGACTGACACGGGATCCAAGAGTTGGTCTACGCAACCCTCATGCACATACCGCAAGACTGACACAGGATCCAAGAGCTGATCTGTGCAACCCTCATACACATACCGCAAGACTGACACAGGATCCAAGAGCTGGTCTACGCAACCCTCATACACATACCACAAGACTGACACAGGATCCAAGAGCTGATCTGTGCAACCCTCATGCACATACCACAAGACTGACACAGGATCCAAGAGCTGGTCTGTGCAACCCTCATACACATACCGCAAGACTGACACAGGATCCAAGAGCTGATCTGTGCAACCCTCATGCACATACCACAAGACTGACACAGGATCCAAGAGCTGATCTGTGCAACACTCCTGCACTACCACAAGACTGACACAGGATCCAAGAGCTGATCTGTGCAACCCTCATACACATACCGCAAGGCGCGAGGGAAAATGGGCGGTGAAAGCAGGCAGTGAGGACAGGAGGTGGGGGGCCGAAGGGGGGCAGGCAGGAGGTGGGGGGCAGGAGGTGGGGGGGTGGGGCAGGAGGGGGCAGGGGGTTTGGGCATGAGGGTGGGGGGCATGAGGTGGGGGCAGGATGTGATGGTAGGAGGTGCGCTGCAGGCGGTGGGGGGTAGGATGTGGGGGCAGGAGTTGGGCAGAAGTGTGGTGGGGGGAGGTAGTGGCAGCAGGTGGAGCTGTGCGGAGGAGGCGGGTAAGAAGCCTGGGAATGGGGCAGGATGTTGGGATGGAGGCAAAAAGTTGTTGCAGGATTGGGGAATTGGGGGAGTGGAGGTCGTGGGGGAGAGGGGCGGGGAGGAACAACGGCTTGGTCTAGAGACGGGCGGGTAGGGAGGAGGTGGGTCTAGAGACGGGCAGGAGAGGACGGTGGTCGAGAGATGGGCGTGGAGGGAGGACGGTGGGTGTAGAGACGGGCGTGGGGGGGGGGGGGGACTGTTGGGTCTAGAGACGGACTGGGAGGGGGACGAGTGGGTCTAGAGACGGGAGGGGAGGTAAGACGGGTGGGTCTAGAGAAGGGCGGGGAGGGGACGGGTGGGTCGAGAGACGGACGGGGAGGGAGGACAGGTGGGTCTAGAGATGGGCGGGGAGGGAGGACCGGTGGGTCTTGAGATGGGCAGGGAGGGAGGACGGGTGGGTCGAGAGACGGGCAGGGAGGGAGGACGGGTGGGTCTTGAGACGGGCAGGGAGGGAGGAGGGTGGGTCTAGATCGGGCAGGGAGGGAGGACGGTACGCATACGCTATCAACAATCGCGCACTGCTAAGGCACAGTGGCCAACCTGCAGCAATGGGCTGGCTATCTGCTGTAAGATGGAAGCGGCGGGCGGGGGCGGCGGGCGGGGCGGGGCGGGCGCGGGCGACGCGCGGCGCGGGCGGCGGGCGACGGGCGGCGGGCGGCGGGCGGCGGGCGGCGGGCGGCGGGCGGCGGGCGGCGGGCGGCGGGCGGCGGGCGGCGGGCAGCGGGCAGCACCTGAGGGCGGGCGGCACCTGAGGCCAGGTGCATCATGGTACCCAGTACGGGCGCCGGGCGTTACCAATCTGAATCTTTCAACAAGCTTTAATTATGAACTATTCAGGTTAAACGTCTAGATATCGTCCTGCCCTGGTGCTACTATTGAGGAGACCTGGCACACATGCAATGCATTTGATAGATGAGATAAGTATAGCACTGATAGCATCTTCAGCAAGGGGTCACATACATTGTTTTCTATATATAACACACCAGCTCCTAACTCACCATTGACCGTCGCTGTCCCCCAGCTCCTGCCGCCCCGGTGCGGGAATAACCAACACAAAACACAATCATGTCTCAACGGCCAGAAACAAAAATACCAATTAATTGCATAGAGAAAGGTCTTGCACGTACGTCTACATGCACGCTAGTTGCAGATTAATGTGCGTCCCGGTTGGTGTTCCGTTCACGTCGAGGTACTGAGATAGCAACAGGAAGAATGAAACTTAACGGCCAACACAGTGCAATATCTGTATAAATAGGAGCTAGCTACACACATGTTCGATTAGGTACTATGGCACAGTCAGCGTTTTGCTCTAAAACGTATTCAACCTGCCCTAATCTGACCAGCGCACGGCCCGTCAGCAATGCAGCCGATAGTGGGTGCGTGCAGCGCCCGCCCACCCTCTGGCCACGTCACGCCCCAGCCCGCCCAACCTCTGGCCACATCACGACCCGGCCCGCCCACCCTCTGGCCACGTCACGCCCCAGCCCGCCCACCCTCTGGCCACATCACGCCCCAGCCCGCCCAACCTCCGGCCACGTCACACCCCAGCCCGCCCACCCTCTGGCCACGTCACGCCTTAGCCCGCCCACCCTCCGGCCACGTCACGACCCGGCCCGCCCAACCTCCGGCCACGTCACACCCCAGCCCGCCCAACCTCCGGCCATGTCACGCCTTAGCCCGCCCACCCTCCGGCCACGTCACGACCCGGCCCCCGCCCAACCTCCGGCCATGTCACGCCCCAGCCCGCCCAATGTTAACGTGTCAGACCCGCGCCCCACCCTCCGGCATGTCACTGGGTGCCCGACGCACCCTCCCGGCCACGTCCCAGCCCGGCCCACCACCCACTCTCCATCCACGTCACGACCCGGCCTGTCCACTCTCCGGGCTCGTCCCGTCCCGGCCCCCTACTTTCGAGCCACGTCACACCCCGGCAAGCCTACTTTCAGGCCACGTCATGCCCCGGCATGCCTACTTTCAGGCCACGTCACGTCCCAGCTTGCACACCCTCCGGCTACGTCATGTGCCCAGCGACAGCCACATTCAGTCCCGGCTCGGCCACCCTCCGGCCACGTCACGCCCAGGCCCGGCCACTCTGGGGCCACGTCATGCCCCCAACCCGGCCACTCTCAGGCCACGTCACGCCCCAGCCTGCGCACTATCGGGTCACGTCCTGCCCAAGCCCGCCCACCCTCCGGCCACGTCATGCCCCAGCGCACCCACCCTCTGGCCACGTCACGACCTGGCATGCCCACCCTCTGGCCACGTCATGTCCCAGCCCGCCCACCCTCGGGCCACGTCATGCCCCAGCACGCCCACCCTCTGGCCACATCATGCCACAGCCCGCCCACCCTCTGATGGTTGTGGGTAGTGATGCATCAGTGATGTGTGTAATGGGCGGTTGTGGGTGGTGCTGCATCATTGTTGTGTACAATGGGTGGGTGTGGTTAGTGCTGCATCAGTGATGTGTACAGTATATGGGTGTGGGTAGCGCTGCATTAGTAATGTGTACAATGTGTGGGTGTGGGTAGTGATGCATCAGTGATGTGTGTAATGGGTGGTTGTGGGTGGTGCTGCATCATTGTTGTGTACAATGGGTGGGTGTGGTTAGTGCTGCATCAGTGATGTGTACAGTATATGGGTGTGGGTAGCGCTGCATTAGTAATGTGTACAATGTGTGGGTGTGGGTAGTGATGCATCAGTGATGTGTGTAATGGGTGGTTGTGGGTGGTGCTGCATCATTGTTGTGTACAATGGGTGGGTGTGGTTAGTGCTGCATCAGTGATGTGTACAGTATATGGGTGTGGGTAGCGCTGCATTAGTAATGTGTACAATGTGTGGGTGTGGGTAGTGATGCATCAGTGATGTGTGTAATGGGTGGTTGTGGGTAATGCTGCATCAGTGATGTGTACAATGTGTGGGTGTGGCTAGTGATGCATCAGTGATGTGTAAAGTGGGTGGGTGTGGGTAGTGCTGCATCAGTGATGTGTACAATGGGGATGTGTAGCTAGTGCTGCATTACTGATTTGTACAGTGGGTGGCTGTGGGTAATGCTGCACCAGTGATGTATACACTTGGGGGCGGGGGCCTAGTGCTGCATTAATGATGTGTACAATGTGTGGTTGTGGCTAGTGCTGCATCAGTGATGTGTACAATGGGTGGGTTTGTGTAGTACTGCATCAGTGATGTGTACAGTGGGTGGGTTTGTGTAGTACTGCATCAGTGATGTGTACAATGGGTGGGTTTGTGTAGTGCTGCATCAGTGATGTGTACAATGGGTGGGTTTGTGTAGTGCTGCATCAGGGATCTGCACACTGGGTGGGTGTGGCTAGTGCTGCATCAGGGATGTGCACAATTTCTGGTTGTGGGTAGAGCTGCATCAGTGTCTTGTACAATATGTGGGGGTGGGTAGTGCTACATTAGTGATGGGTATAATATGTGGTTGTTTCTAATGCTGCATCACTGATGTGTACAATCAGTTGTTGAGGGTAGTGATGCATCACTGCAGTGTACAATCGGCAGTTGTGGGTAGTGCTACATTAGTGATGGGTACAATATGTGGATGTTTCTAATGCTGCATCAGTGATGTGTACAATGTGTTGTTGAGGGTAGTGATGCATCACTGCAGTGTACAATCGGCAGTTGTGGGTAGTGCTACATTAGTGATGGGTACAATATGTGGTTGAGGGTAGTGCTGCATCAGTGCAGTGTAAAATGGGCGGTCGTGGGTAGTGCTGAATTAGTTATGTGTACAATGGGCGGTCGTGGGGAGTGCTGAATCAGAGATGTGTACAATGGGCAGTTGTGGGTGGTGCTGCATCAGTGATGTGTACAATGTGTTGGTAATGTTGCATTAGTGATGTGCACAATGTATGGCTGTGGGTAGTGCTGCATCAGTGCAGTGTACAATGTGTGGTCGTGGGTAATACTGCATCAGTGCAGTCTACAATGGGCGGTTGTGGGTAGTGCTGCATCAGTGATGTGCACAATGTATGGGTGTGGGTAGTGCTGCATCAGTGCAGTGTACAATGGGTGGTTGTGGATAATGCTGCATCAATGATGTGTACAATGTGTGGGTGTGGGTAATGCTGCATCCGTGACATGTACAATGTGTGGGTGTGGCTAATGCTGCATCAGTGCAGTCTACAATGGGCGGTTGTGGGTAATGCTGCATCAGTGCAATGTACAATGGGCGGTTGTGGGTAGTGCTGCATCGGTGTGGTGTACAATGGTTGGTCGTGGGTAGTGCTGCCTCAGTGATCCATACCATGTGTGGGTGTGGGTAGTGCTGCATCAATGATGTGTACAATTTGTGGTTGTGGGTGTGCATCCGTGATGTGTACAATGGGTGGTTGTCAGTAGTGCTGTACGGGCCGTGTGTGCAATGTGTGGGTGGAGGTAATGTTGCATCAGTGATGTGTACAATGTGTGGGTGTGGGTAGTGTTGCATCAGTGATGTGTGCAATGTGAGGCTAATTCTGCATCAGTGATGTGTACAATGTCTGGGTGTGGGTAGTGTTGCATCAGTGATGTGTGCAATGTGAGGCTAATTCTGCATCAGTGATGTGTACAATGTGTGGTTGTGGGTAGTACTGCATCAGACATGTGTACAGTTGGTAGGTTTGGGTAGTGCTGCATCAGTGATGCATACAATGTGTGATTGTGGGTAGTGCTGCATCAGACATGTGTACAGTTGGTAGGTTTGGGTAGTGCTGCATCAGTGATGTGTGAAATGTGTGGCTAATTCTGCATCAGTGATGTGTACAATTTGTGGGTAGTGCTGCATCAGTGATGTACACAATGTCTGGGTGTGGCTAATGCTGCATCAGTGATGTGTACAATGGGTGGTTGTGGGTAGTGCTGCATCAGTCATGTGTACAGTTGGTAGGTTTGGGTAGTGCTGCATCAGTGATGTGTGCAATGTGAGGCTAATTCTGCATCAGTGATGTGTACAATTTGTGGGTAGTGCTGTATCAGTGATTTGTACAACGTGTGGGTGTGGGTAGTGCTGCATCAGTCATGTGTACAGTTGGTAGGTTTGGGTAGTGCTGCATCAGTGATGTGTGCAATGTGTGGCTAATTCTGCATCAGTGATGTGTACAATTTGTGGGTAGTGCTGTATCAGTGATTTGTACAACGTGTGGGTGTGGGTAGTGCTGCATCAGTGCAATGTACAATGTGTGCTTGTGGGTAGTGATGCATCAGTGATGTCTACAATGGGCGGTTGTGGCTAGTGCTGCATCAGTGCAGCATGCAATGTGTCGTTATTTGTTCTATTGCTGATGCATAATATTTCGTTAACATTACGCAGCAAGGGTTGTCGAGAACAACATTGGTTCGAAATGAAATGTGCACATGGTTGTGCATCATTTAGCATTAACACCATGTGACACAGGTGGTAGTAGTTAATATGCCAGTGGTTGCGTTGCACAACCGGTTTCAGTTATGACCACAATGTGGTTCAGGCAGTATCGTTTTGATGATATGTGTATTTTGGGCAGCGGTTTGAATGATGTGTGTATTTTGGATGACGTTTTGTTAGTGTGCGCAATGTGGGCAGCGTTTTGTTAGTGTCGTATTGTGCGGTGCTATGTTAGTGATGCCTGCCGCGACTGGATGCGGACGGCTTTGTCAGTGATGCACCCGGCGGGTGGTTGCGGGCAGGAGAAGAGGGGGAGGCTGGTGAATAATTCATACACTTCAGTTGGAAGGTCCTATCAATAGGGAGTGAGCTAAGTTTAGACTGCAGCAGCCGCAATCTACACGCAACTACCTCGTGAATCTAGAGGTGCCATCGGCCGGCAGCCGCTTGTCAACCGGCGGCCGATCGACGCGTGCGATCAGATTGTAGATATTGAACGCGGTGCATACGGGACGGATATAGACGCGCATGGAGCATCAAAGCAGCCAGGCTTATTATAAGCTACGAGCGACAAACATAATGCCAAGTAGCTATTCTTAGCTGCGGCAACGGTGTGTTTGAATCGCATCGTGCCCCAGGTGTATGTGTGTTGTTGCTAGTGATGAATGTAGATGGTGTTAGTGGTAGGTGGTGGTAGAAGCTCGCGCAGATGTGCACACTTTGCAAGGGGCTTCTCTGGCCACGTGTGTTTTAGTGTGGCCATCCTGCTACGAGCCGCGGCATCCATTAGTACAGCGGCAAGCTGCGTACTGATCGCCGGGACCCGCCCTGTTCGCTGGACGATGACCCAGGCTCTGTGCAAGACGAACATGTCAAGTAGTAAGTAGAATTGTTGCAGTGCACGGCAACGTGCGCATGTTGCCGTGCACGCATGCGCGCTGCGGATAGGAGTGTGTCGCTTACCTTTGTTTCGTCTTGAGCATGTTGACCAGTCGGGCATGGATCAGGTTCAGTTGGTCGTCGGACGAAACATGCCTGCAGTAGCAGAGCGTCAGCAGCAACACGTGCAGAGACAGCGGCCACATGAACACCCCACGTGGGTTTACCAGCCCCTTCCACACCCAACAACACGAGACACGGCACCCTGCCGACGTAGCACCAGACACTGGCATGTTCCTAGCATGTGGTGAGGGTGGTGTTGCCGTGTCGGCGGCTGTGGGGGAGAGGGAAGGGGGGTTTGCGGGTAACACACGGGCTGCCATCCGCCTAGAAGTAGGTGCCGTCCCCATGTTCCTGGTAGACGTGGACGATGTCCTCCTGCGGGGGGAGGTGGTGGGCGGGGAGGGCGCCCGGGGCAGGCTGGCCATATCTGCAGTGTCCCTGACCGGGCGCCACGCCTGCCCACAGCTGGCCGCTGGCCCCACCTGCGGGTGCCCGCGGCCCCGTGCCGACATCGGCCTGGGGCCCATATGCCCCCCCGGCTGCGCCCCTCCGCTGGCTGACCAGCACATGCCTGTGCAGCAGACTGCTATAGAGTATGCGCTGTCCGAACGCCGGTAGTAGAAAGTAGACGTGGCGAGCGGCAACCTCGTGAATAAAACTCCTGGAGCGAGATTCCTAGGGCGCTTTCGATGCAGAATACGTCCCACACTGAACTCTCCTAGTTTAATAGAGTTCTGGGTCCGATAGTTAGCGAGTCGTCGACACCAAAGCCTCAAAGAGTGTCGTTGCGACCACGGACGGACTGGGCGCCTTGGGTGTGTGTGGGTTGACGCACGAGTACAAGTAGTGGTGGTGAGTGTGTCCCTGATGTAATGATGCTCACCACATGCTTACTCCAGTGTGACGGCCGCTACCTAACCGCGGTGAACGGGGTGCAGGCCGCTTGTAGGGCAGGGCGGGCACCAGTGGGGCATGAACAAACAGTGACGGGGCGATGGGCGCGTATACTGAGACCGGCCCCCGGTGGGCGAGCTGCTCTCTACCTGGGCGGAGTAAGGTACAGATGGCACGGCGCAGATGCACGGGACTGCGGCGGCTGCTGCCAAGTGTGCCTTCTACTGCTGCTGCTGATGAGCCGCCGTGGAGCATAGTAATGGTACGGACGTCAGCCGGGCGGGAGGCCAGCGGCCGGGTGTCGGTGGGGCGCCATCTGCTGTCATTTGAGTGCAAGTGCGTGGAAGGGAAGGAGTTGTGGGGCGGAGCTCACTCTCTCCACTCCCACGGACTGGCCGACAATTAATGCGACAGCGGCGACCTGCTGCACCCCCACGGGCCGACTCCCGTTTAGGTAGTGGCCGTCAGATATACCCACCCCTACATGAGTGTCAAACATGCATGTGGCCCTGTGGTGCCTGTCTAGCAGTGCACGACTCACTCTGCTTAAGGTAACTTGTAGGTGACCACAGCCTCAGCGCTGAGCCTCGACTCGCCGCCCGCTCTAGCTGGGCTTGTAGCCGCCTGCTCGTTGTTTGTTGCACGCTGCGGTGGGCCGATTAGGCTGCTGGTACGCGTGAATATGCGCGCATGGATACATACATACGTAATCTTGCCACATTCTAGTACTCCCTGATACAACGGCGCGTAGCCCGGTGCCACTGCGGCGTTGGGCGGACAGGCGGTGCGGCGGAGAGGGCGGGGGCGGGGCGAGGGGCTATGCGGGGGGGGGGGGTGCGGGGGAGGGGCCGCTGGCGCAGTGCGTGGGCGTGCCGGCTGCCGGTCGATGGGCATCAGCTGGTGATGGAGGGGGCGGGTGCATGACGGGCTGCAGCCGCAGCCACAGCCACAGCCGCAGCCGCGGCAGCAGTAACGGTAGACCGGTCGCTCAGCGGCGTGTGGCGGGGGCGGGGGCGGGGGACTGCACACCGCCAGTGACAGTCACTCTGGAAATATCATATATTAGCGTATCGCAAGGCGTGTCACCAGAGACGGCGACGTTGGGTGTAATTCCTAATTGGCGACATGAGGCCGCGCCTTCAGGCCAGTCGTGCGCAGGGCAGTAAGGACGGTATTTTTAGTACCAAGTCCCGGTGTCGAGCTACTTGGCCGGCGCTAGGGACACAGGGAGATGGCGGGCGCGCTCTATCAACGCACGCCCATTGCAGGCAAACTTATCGACATAACTAGGCAGGCGGGCACAGAGGTTGGTCGAGGCATTGGCGTGATGACTGCAATGCCCGCTGCGGGTTTGTAAACATGAACAGACTTGCAGTCCTATTACAGGACGTCAACAAACACTGAATTTAACTCATGTTTTGGGGGTTATTTATGTCAGTAAACCCACCCCAAGCACGTCATTGCAAGCCCGCGTGGTTAGACCACGGGTAATTCTTCAAATCCCTGATCTCCCCTTACCCCCCCCCCCCCCTACCAGCCAGTCCGGCGACTCCTAAGTGGTTCTTAGTTATTCAGTGGGCACAGGCAGCCGCATCAAGGTGCCCTCGTCCTATTCTACTACCTCCCAGCAGCGAGTACTTTAGAGATGGTGCGTTGCGTCAGGTACGAGACCCCACCCCGCGCTCGTTCCACATTGGTCCCACAAACAGAACAGAAGTCAGGACACACATGAGCACGTCCTGACTTCTGTCCTACAGAGGGTCCAACGTGGACAGCTGAGGCCAGTAGGAGGCCAGCAGATAAGCCTTCGGTCCCGGGGGGACTCTATATCAAACTATATATAACGCTTTCTCGGGCACTGCGGTACGATTCCCCCATACACAATGGATGACTTGCCTCCCGCAGCAAAGACTCGCATTATTGCTAATCACATCAGGTGCCGACTGAATGCGGGGCGTGGCAAAATACACTCCCAGAAATGCCACGTAGATTTAGAAAACCAGGACCGGCGCTCCTCAGTTGTGGCGTTTGGTAACAACACTAAATTATGTAGCACTCAGGTTGTCCACGTTCGGCCGCAGATTGTTTGCAAATTTCTCCTGCGCAGCACCACAGGAGATAGCCGGTCTGCACACAGTGCTGGCTGGCGCCGCGCAGTATGCAAATAGAAGGCCACCAATTATCCAGCCATATGTTATCGTACCAGGAATAGAAAAAATCAAACCTACATCAAACGTGTGGGGGCCACAACGAGATGCTCGTGTCAGAGACATACATGCCCAGCGGCATTTCGTCATATGCTCCGACTAAATGACACAAGCAAACCAGATTATACAGACACTTTTCTGTCGACACGAAATGCTGTCGGATATCATTGTTAGAACGGATTTGAAGGTCAGAATAAAGACACCTCACATGTGGGCTATCCTGATTAAATGTTTTGGTATCGGATGATGCTCTTATTAGATCGAAAATATAAAAACAAAAACGAAAGTAGTTTGATGAAATATCACCAATTAGTGTAGGGCGGATTGCGAAGTGATCTCCTATAATACGGGTGCAATTTCAATCAAACAAGCTTACTCTTTCCTTATCATGTTTTTCCTAAACAGTAGAATGATTGCAAGATATACAGCGAAAACAAATCCTTACAAACAACGCTTTTAAAGATTTCTTTTAAAGATTTCTTTTTTTGTTATAAATACTTAGTACACAATGTCCTCTACACTACACAATTCCCTACAAACTACCCAATGTCCTACACACTACACAATGTCCTACACACCACACAATGTCCTAAAAAAAGTGCAACGCGCGTTCTTCTGGCGGCCTACAACCGAGAACCACGTTCGCTTTAAAATTCTAAGGGCTCGGGCTCGCCAAATTATTAGGGAGGTGAGGAGGCTGTGTTGGAGACAATATGTCTCCAGCATAACCATTTGCACCCCACTTTCTAAAGTATGGACCATGATCCGGAAAATTAAACTAAAAGATGCTGGATCATCAGTCCAACACCTAAAACACAATAATATTCTTTTAACTTCCATAACTGACATAGCCACCCTTCTTGCCAGTACTTTTCCCCAGAACTCATCCGTGCAAAACTGCCTTCCAGCCTTTGTGCAGATGAAGTTGCACCTGGAATAACATTCTTCATGGAGGTTCGCCAACATGGGTAATTTGCACGTGAACAGGGAGCCTCCCGGTGGCGCCACCTGGGTTCGAATCGTCCCCACGGCCCACCTACCGGTCTCGTCTGGAACCAGCTGCTCCCGAGACTCTGATGTCACGATCCCCCTCTCGTGAGACTCTGATGTCACGGGACCCATCCTCGGACTGCTGGGAACCTCCATACATCACTTCCACTCCGGCAACCCACCGAGCAACTCACCACCTCAACTCAGACTTCTCCAGACATCTAGCCATCCATCCAACCGGCTCGTTCTCCACTGAAGCCTCACGGCTTGCTTATCACCACTTGTCCGCAGACATGCCATGCATCGCTAAACGCCCGAGGCGCGCTGTTGACACCACTACGGTCACAGTCGCTATCGCCCCACTGACACTGCACCTGGCACCCATGCCCGCCCACGCAGACGACGCCACCACACCACGCACCCAGGGACGGCCCCGGGCGGAGTCCGCACCACCCACCATAGCTGACCACTACCACTCACGCGGACGCTGCCCACCATGACACGGCTGACCCTGCACAGCAGATGGCCATACTCTAATGGTCGCTGGCCAACACAATAGCGCAGCAGGCAGAAGTGAACAGGGCCATGCTGGAAAGGGTGTAGGCTATGGAATCTTCCAAGTGGAAAAGGACAAGCTCACTGAGCTGTGAGTCCTCGGCCACCTCATCATGATCGTCCTCCAGCTGTCGCAATCACATATGTCACATGGATCATCACACACGTGATGCCTCCTCCTCCCCCGACCAAGGCCGGTGCCCGTCCTCCACTCCATGTGATGGCAGTCAACCCGCACATGCGATGATAAGTCCTGAGGCAGGGCGCGGGGAGGGCACCCCAGGAGACGGTCCCACTTGACCGGGGACGACCGAGCCAACCGGGATGTGATAGATGAAATACTCAGCCAAGGAAGCGGATTCAACAAACCACGCAGAGGTAGGAACCCACTTCTACCTCACACTTTTGTCATCAGAGGAGAACAAAAAGGGAAAGTAGGCCAAGAGGAGAGCACCTGGTTTGAATACATCTCGGCTCTCCACAGGATGGGAACAGACTCGACCGTCCCCCGCAGCTGGGTCGAACCACTGGCCGATCACATCGAGCAACTCATAGAGATGGCCGGCGAGGGGGAGTGGGAAACCTGTCTCGCATGGTCGGAATGCATATTTAACATGATCAACGATGGCAGGCTTCCCCGAGCCTGGAGAGACCCGACTGCTATTAAAGACATTCAACACGATTTATGCCTCACAGGATCAAGGAGCCTCCATGCTCAAAAACGCCTAACATTGGGCAGACGACTGCACCGATCACCTCAGCACTGGTCGGACAACAACTATCACCAGAAAACAGACACGACCGGCACCTCGGGCTACCAGCAGTATAGATGGCCAGAGTTTAACTATGAGACGGACGGCCGCCCTTGCCACCGATGGAACACTGGCCAAGACTGTCGCTTCACCACATCCCATGGCGGAATGCTTTGCGTGCTTGTGCGCATGGTGTGCAAACAAATATTGTTGTGAGCACTCGCACAAAGAGACCGAGTGCAACAACAAAAAGAGGCAGCTCGAGAAACGGTCTCGAGGTGTAAACGCCAACAATAATGCAGACAAGCAGGATTCTTTGTTAAACGTCCCCCACAGCACCGTAAAGACTGACAACGGAAACCATGGCAGTGCACGCACCAACCCCACCCAACCCGACATCATATGGAAACCCCACGCAGACCCGCCCACCCAGACACCAGCCCACACACCACACAAAGCCAACACAAGTGCCATCAGCAGCAACCAGGCGGCCCCTAGCAGTGATGCACACCATATCGCATCAACACCGGAAACCGCAACACCACACGACAGCAAAGACCCCCCTCCCACCACCACCAACGGACGGACTCAAACATCCAGCCCTCACCAGGTCACCACTCCCCGAGCAGCTCATCACAGCCAGCCCCTCCTGCCAGATGGTGCAGCCGCCGCACCACATCACACCAAGATGCCTGCCTTCAGAGGGTGTCACCATCTGTCGGCCAACGACCGCTGCCCCCACCACCACAACACTCAACCGATAATGCCGCAGACGCCCCGGCATGCAGCGACCAGGCTTACACCCCTACCCACAGCAGCAGCGCCTCAGATCTACCCGCCATCTCACCACGCGACACCGCAGCAACCCCATCAGACCACCCCACCACCCAAAAAGAGACGCCACCATCATCAATGATGTAACAATAACCGACTTCAACATCCAAGCGGCCGAGGACACAACCAGCAGCCAGAAACCCACACCGGGTGCCACTGGCGAGCACTCCAAAGAAGCGCCGGAGTGGTCGCCCTCCTCGGGCCATTCACGGCACCCCCTTTCACCAGCTGGGCTCAGACCAGCCCCAGGATGACTCGTCCTAAAAAGAACACTGACGAGCAACGAGTTATTGTGGACCTGAGCTACCCCAGGGGGGCCAGCGTCAACGCGGGCATCCAGAAGGGGTATTTCCAAGGGAGACCAACCACCTACGCACTCCCAGGGATCATGGACTTGGTGGGCAAGGTCACCAGGCTCAGTCAGGGGCGCTACCTACGGTCGGCAGACCTAGCTCGAGCCTACCGCCAACTCTGAACATGCCCATTATCGGTTCCGCTACTGGGCATCACAATCGACGGAGGAGTCTACTTCAACGTGGCACCAGCCTTCAGCTGCAGGACCTCCTCAATGGCCTGCACCTGCACTACCAAAGCCGTGGTCTACCTCCTCTCTCAGTGAGGCTATTTTGCACTTTGCTACCTTGACGACTTCGTCCGGGTGGCAGCCACCAAGAAGGATGCTGATGCAGCCTACATCGACATGATAACAATCATGGCGGCACTCGGACTGGCCCTCTCCCCCACCAAGTGCACCCCTCCCACCCACTGCATCCAGTGGCTCAGGTACGAGGTGTGCACCGATCAGATGACTGTTCGGATACCCGACGACAAGCTCGCCGATGTCCTCAAAGAATGCAACGACGTCACCGCATCACCCAAGGTGACACGGACCACCCTCCAGCACATCATCGGCCGGCTGCAGCATGTCGCAAGGTGCGTGGCTCCGGCCCGCCGATTCATGAACTGAATACTGGCCACCCTCCACGACACCCCTCGCACCGGTAGACACCCCGTCACCACCGAACTGACCCATAACCTGGCATGGTTGGCCGACTATGCGAGGACCACCAATGGTGTTGTCCTCCTTAAACCAGCCCCCAAGGTTCCATGGGTCATAGAATGTGACTCCTCCCTACTTGCTGGGGGCACACATTCCGAGGCGGGATATTACTCCGAGGCTTACCCCAACGACTTTATTGCAAGCGGCCACCACATAAACAGCTTGGAGGCAATAAAACCTGGTCGTCGCGGTCCATGCCCTAACCCCACTGAATCCACAAGACTACCTCATCAGGGTCAACACTGACAATCAGGCCTCACAATCGGTCCTGGCCTTGGGGGCGGGAAGGGACCTGGTACTGTGTGTATGTGCCAGGGAGCTCTGGCGATTCGCAGCCCTCCACTCCACCGAAATCGAGGTGATACATAAACCTGGGAAAGACCTAGTTCTCGTTGATGCTCTCAGCAGGGCACGCTTCGACAGAGCTGCCCAAGAAAGGGTGAACCTCATCTGCCAGCGCCTTGGCATAACACTCACTAGGGTCAGACACTCGAACACTGCCATACCAGATGCTATTTAGGCCTGGGGATAGTAATTCCTTGCTTTCTATCCCCAACCCTCCACGATGACAACTACGACCGGATCGCCTTCCTCTTCCACGCCGGGCTAGCGGCTGGGACATGGCGCAACAGGTCCCAACAGGTAACGCGGTACCTCCACCACTCCCGCGACCTCCACTACGACCCCCACCACCCATCACCATACGACCTCATGGCCTTCCTCGCGACCCTCGGCGATGCTCTCAGGTCCCCGTCGGCAGTCCTCAACTACTTCAGCGGGGCTCGGTCCTGGGTCAGCCTCATGGGGGGGGGGGGGGTGACAAAGGCGTTCTACACCTACTCGGTCTCGGTTGTCAAGCACGGGGTGGTCTGGTCATCCAACCATGTCCCACCACAAGCTCCGCCCATATGACCAGCAGTTCTCCACAACCTTGCCCTCTACTTTCACTCTGCAGGACCAGGAGGTTGGGTGCTGTCCGCCACCTTCCTCCTTGGGTACTTTACCCTCATGAGACAGGGTAACCTCCTAGTCAGAGGCCGACGGGGCGACCCCGAACATACCATCAAGGGCGCTGATGTAGTCGACGCTGGGAGACACCTGATAGTACATGTATAGTCGACCAAAACCACCAGGTCCACGGCAGACGCCTTCTCCATCATCATCTGCCCAACCCAAGAGGCGTCCGTCTGCCCTGTCCGAGCCTGGGGAGCATACAAGGGGACTGCCAGGATAATACTATCATTTAGAATTGTATTTAGCTTGACCAGAAACTATATGATTGTGAGTTTAGAAAATTCATGAGTGTCCAGTGACACAAAATTGATTGTATTCTTTTACATGTAAAAGCGATGGTTTGAACAAAAACTAAATTTCTCGCCGTGAATATGGCCTATACTGCTAACACGGTGTAAAGCAACCACCGATCAATCAATCAATGTCCTATACACTACACAATGCCCTACACATTACACAATGTCATACACACTTCACAATGCCCTACACACCACATGGTGTCCTACACACTACGCAATGTCCCACCCAGACCACAATATCCTATACACTACACAACATCCTGCACACTACACAATGCCCTACACACCACACAATGTCCTACACACAGTACAATGTCCTACACACCATGCAATGTCCTACACACTACACACTGTCCAACACACAACACAATGTCCTACACACTACACAATTCCCTACACACCACACAGTGTTCTACCCACTACACCATGTCCTGCACACAACACAATGTCCTACATACTACACAATGTCCTGCATACCACACAATATCCTACACACAACACAATGTCCTACATACCACACAATGTCCTACATACTACACAATGCCCTACACACTACGCAATACCCTACACAATACACCATGTCATACACACTTCGCAATGCCCTACACACCACACAGTGTACTACACACTACACAATGTCCTACCCACTACACAATGTCCCATACACTACAAAATGTCATGCACACTCACAATGCCCTGCACACCATACAATGTCCTACACACAGCACAATGTCCAACACACTACACACTGTCCAACACACAACACAATGTCCTACACACTACACAATGCCCTACACAACACACAGTGTTCTACCCACTACACCGTGTCCTACACACAACACAATGTCCTACATACTACACAATGTCATACATACCACACAATATCCTACACACAACACAATGTCCTACACACTACACAATGTCCTACACACAACACAATGTCATACACACTACAACATATCCTACACACCACACAATATCCTACACACCAAACAATGTCTGACACAATTCCCAATGTCCTGCACACTGCACAATGTCCTGCACACAACCCAACGGCCTTCACATTACACAATTGTCTACACACCCCACAATGTCCTGTACACTAAACAATGTCTTGCACACTATGCAATGTCCTACACACTACACAATGTCCTACACACTACTCAATGTATGACAAACAATGTAATGTCCTGCACACTTCTCAATGTCTTCGACACTACATAATGTCCTTCACACTACACAATGTCCTACACACTACACACTGTCCTGCACAGAAGGGAATGTCCTACACACAATACCATGTCCTGCACACGACACAATGTCCTACAGACAACAGAATGTCCTAACACTACACTATATCTTCGACACTACATTGTCCTGCATGCCACACAATGCTAGTCACATTACAACTCATCCTGTACTTTAGACACTGGCCTGTATCCCACACACATGCATATACACCACACAATGTCCTGCACACCACAGAGAACATCCTTCATGCCATACAGCAACCCGCATGCCACACAATATGCTGTATGCCACACACTGTCATGCACACACCACAACTTCTTGATCACAACACAATGCCTTTCGCACTCTGTACAGTACACAATGCCACACCATGCGATGCAAACCGCATCATGTACTGCAAACCACCCAATTTCCTTCACACCACACAATGTCCTGCATGCCACACAATGCTATGTATACCACACCATGAGATGCACACCACACACCAGCCTACACACCTGTCATACACTCCAGCCTATGCTATGCACACCGTGCAATATCCTGTACACTGCACAATGTTCTGCATGCCACACAATGTTCTGCATACTACATAATATCATTCAATAGCGCAAAGTGCCATACCCACCACACGATCCAAGGCACCCCACACAATCCTGTGCACACCAAACAAGGTGGCATCCACCACATAGGCCCAATATGTTTGTTGTTACCATTTGGACTGGCAATTTTATGTTTATGCCATTTTGACTGCCTTACTATAGGGACATAAACAATGCATGATGACCAGTTCAATGTACCTTACGGTATGAAAATTGACAATATGCTTAATGATTTCTTCAATTGTTTGGAGTCTTACTGTCATACATACTTCTGAGTAGTGATTAGACTATAACTTTACCTATGCAGGAGATACATAACAACCAATATACTGTCACATATGAGCAGGTATTAGTGCTAATATCCCATAATATTTAGGACATTTTGATTTCTTTAAAAAAAATCGGTTTGTATCAGGTGAGGTATGCGTGTTGTTGTTATTTTATGACCTAGCAACATCTAAGGTTATATCAGGATGGGCAACGATTTGTGACAGTGTGCACTCATGGTGACTTTATAGTGCTGCTCCACTGGCAGACCAGGCTGCTAGAACCATGACCTCATATCCCTCATATCCCACTCAGTCACATTATCCTGACACTGAGCCAACCAGTACTTGCCCTATACTAATAATGCCGAGCGCCTGGGTAGGAAGCGACAAATATACATTTTTAAGTCATTGGTTTGACTCGACAATGGTTCGACACAGTCACATTATCCTGACACTGTGCTAACCAGTCGTATCCTAGTTATTGTCCAATCCTATTAATGCCAAGCACCAGGCACCAGGCTAGGTAGCGACAAGTATCGATTTTATAAGTCATTGGCTTGACTCAGCTGGGATTAAAACTCCTGACCTTTCACATGGGAAGCCTGCGTTCTATCGATTCGGCCACTGCGTTCGGTGATGAGGTCTGTGATGGCATAGGTAATAATGATGAAAAGTATATAATATCCACTCATACCTGAAGCAGTTGAAAGGAATGGTAGGCCTAGATAATTTCCAGCTTAATCACTCAGATCTGCAACTGCCAAAATCAAAATGGACGAGAATGATGTCAAAGCCTTGGTAGAACTGATGGAGAACAGCTTGATAGCTCCGTTTAGCCAAGGCCAAATAGAGTTGGCTATCTTATGCACAGTTAATGTGGTCCCACCAGACATTGCCAACGACATTCTGAAGGTTCACAAAGTAGGAGAGGATGCGTACCAGAACATCAAGAAGGTTCATTTGGAGAAAGGTCCAGCAACAATCAAATTCCATGAGAAAATGAAGAAACAGAACTTGAAAACATTCTTCCCTATCATGAAAACGACTGCTGGAGGAAAAGCAGAAGGAAAACAAGTGATCCTGAAGGCCGACTAGAGGCTGATCGGCAAGCTGGCGCACATGAGCTCTTCAATCCCGCCGGCTCACACATTCATGGGAAGGATCCTCCGAAGCCTTCGCGGTATTCCGGCCCTTGCCTCGGCCCTGGTCGACGAGGACCTCTGCAAGGAGGTCAACTGGTTTAGATGATTGGATGTGACTCATGCCTGACGGGCGGGGGCGCTTTCTCTCCCGCTCATTGCTATGTGGAAGAATGCAATGAAGTCGTCATTGAGGCCTTCCACAGCATCCACGAAATGGAGGCGATCAACCCGGTCATCCCGATAAGGACCCTGGTACCTGCAAGCATAGTGGTGATAGTAAACACGGACAACGGCACCTCGGCGGCAGCCCTCGAGTCAGGGTGCGCCATGGACATGACACTGGGTGCGTGCAGTCTAGAGCTGGAGCTCCTACATGCTCACAGTCCAACACAAGGTCGGGCTAGACCTCGAGTTTGGGATGCCTGTACCCGCGCACACTCCTCTTCCGTTGCCGGTCCAAAAGTGACAGAAGGAGGCTCATCAGAATCTGTGTTCGTCACTCCCTAGACATGTTCACATCTGACCTTTAGCATGCTTCTTGTCTTCTCCAACCTACACCTGGCACCCGGAACCACATAATGGGGCTATACTGGGTTGCCTAGGCCCCTGGGATCTGGCGGAAGCGCACATGAAACGCAAGGTGCTACTTCGCCTACATGCTGGAGCGGGGCATCGACCATTTTGCCCCGTGAGCATACCACCTCGGGCACTACATTGCCCACCTACACCGAGAACTTCCTTCCTGTTCGTCGGTGGCCAAAGCACTCTCATGGGTGCACATGTAGGTGTTTGACACGGGTGGAGACGAGGCTCCCTTCTCGGCTCAGTGCACTGAAATGGTCCCGAAGGGGGCCGAGAAGCTGTTTTCCCACTCTGAGGTGGGCCCCGTCGATCACCCCTGCGATGTTGGAAGCAGTCAAACTTGCTGTCCCCGTTGGCGAATGGCTGGGGCGGTGCCCACAAGATAAGGAACCAGGACATCGTCCTGGCCCCAGGGGACTGAGTGTAACCCTGAGCTCCTTAAAGAACATTCAAACCAGGACACAGGTGATGTCCTTGTTTGTCCCTGGCCATTGTTTGGCTCCCGGAACTGCCCTGTGCAGACGTGGTCCAAACGCCCTCTGACTCACCGGCTTTCCTGACGTACACGGTCACCCTCCGGGAGGCACTGGGGACGGCTGGGATCGCATACACTTCCAGCTGTTGCCATAATGGTGCAAGGGACCTGGGAGTCCAACATGTTGTTTGACTATGTTCCCCATCGCACCCCAATAGAGGCCCCTCAAGTCCTAGCCATATGTTTTGGCTCGGCTCGGGGGTCCTCTTCGGTGGACTCCTTGGTCCTTCGAGAGTCGGCTCCCCATGGACCTAGACACCATAGACTAAAGAATCTAAGTAAAAGTGTCAACTTACAGGTAAGTCTAGTTTTATTAAAATGATATTTCCTTATCTTCATAATACCCGAAGTAAAAAAACTGGGGAGAGACTTCGTAGTTAATGCTCATAGGCTTCAAGTATTACTTTTTTTTAAACAATTTAAAAATTATTATTAACATCATCCATTCTCAGTTCTTGCAGTAGCCAATATGGCTCTTTGTACCCCTGCTGGGTCTTCAATTGTCTTGGTATTGTGAATAGCTAAACCTTTCGCATCCCTCCAGGATGCATTACGCATAATTGCATTTAAATTAGCTCCCATTGCCTTATCAGACGGCAGTGACGGTGGTAGCAGATGGCAGCAGCAGGGAAACATGTCTATACATTAATGCATGTCCGGTGCCAATCATATTGCGCTGACTCCGGTACAGTTGGACCCGGTGCAAATGATTCTGGTGCAGTTGGACCCGGTGCAGTTGGGTCTGGTGCAGTTGGCCCCGGTGCCGCTAGGTCTGGTGCAATTGGGCTCGGTCAGTTGGGCCCGGTGGACCCTGTGCGGCTGCGCCCGGTGCTGCTGGGCACGCTGTATGTGAAGCCGGCCGGCTGTTCAGGTCGGGTTCGGGGGCAAGCACGCAGATGCCGACGGGAACGAGTGACGTCAACGTTGCAGTCCTCGCTAGCATTCAGTTAATTCCCGGAAGTCCGCACATTTTGTCAGTGTTACCCATGCACTTCAATTAGTGCATGGTGCACAAGGATAGCGACACTGTTGCAAAGCCTGGCCGCATACTGGGGCTTTAGCCAAAATGACGTTGGCTGATGCAACGTGGCCGACGGCAGTCACGGCCTCGTCCTCGCTTAGACAGGTGTAGTCCTTGGTTTATTGTATACTAATCAAAGGAAATGCCGGCTTTTTAGTCATATTTACTGTACCATGAATACACGAAGCAAGTGTGTCATCAGCCTCTGCCCATGTTAAAGTAAAATAGTGCGATGGTTTGAGTTTTTCTTCTTTTTTTTTTGTGACAAGTTTTTTATTCTGCCCATAATGTGTAAGCTCCCGTGAGGGTGCTTGTTTTCAACACTGGACAGGTCTGGTCCCGCACTCAGGAGTGTTTACCTGATCTTTCTCGGGCCAATCTTTTGCGGTTTTGGGTGTTAGTAGTTTCTATATTATTTTTTTTTAATTTTAAAAGTTTTTTCCTAACCTGTATATGATAACTTAGCCTACTATGTACATCTACGCAGATGACATACAGGCCTACGGGAGAGGATCCCATCCCATTGTGGTTTGTTACAGCATCCTTTCACCCACACCCTGCCCTTCAGGACTGCGACTGGGTGGGATGGTTGTGTTGTATGGTTAGCCATTTTGTATTTCAGGGTGAAACGGATGCATGACCGTGGCCTGCCCGGTTCTGCTTTGGTTTGTGCCAGTACACATACCCAGATGGACTGCACCCTATGGTGATAGCCATTTCGACTTCCTTAGTACTTAGTATGGCTAGTTTCTGTATTTGTAATATCTACCATCTTTTCTGGCCTGTCTTTTGCTTTTTGTGCCAGAACACAGCAAGCAGTGACTGCGCCCATGGTCCGGTAAGATATTGTTCCTTCACTAGGTGGTTGTGCATTATGTTTTCTTTAAGGACCTTTTATAGTGGTCCAGGCTTTTGATTGCCCGTTGTTTTGTGGGTTGATTATTCCAGGCATGTGCTGCCATGGCCAGTACACTTCTCTCATAAATTTTGGTGTTACTTATTGCTGTTAGTAGCACTGGGGCCGCCATTTGCCTGGTGTCCCTATGGGGGGGCGGGGGGGGGGGTTGCTGTGTAGCCTGGTTTTGTGGTGTAGTGATGTGCTAGTATTTTGAGGTACATTTCCCTTCTACTTGTTAGTAGTGTTGCATTGCAGTTTGTGTGTATTTAGATACATACATTGTGTATTTAGATACATACATTGATTTGGTTTGTATCATCTGTTTTACTTTAATTTGAAGTAACTTCATTTTAAATAGCCAACTGTTAAGATATTTGAAGTGAAAGTCTGCAACACTAAGTTAGTGTAAACTTCTGGCGCTAACTTCTGGTAACATTGTGACACCAAGGTCTTCAGCAGCAATATATTCTGTTACATTGACTTAACATTCCATGCCACGCCAAAGGCTGGATAATTGCACTAGTATCGAATTTGGAGATATAGCATCAAATGCATATAAGTGCTTTATATTTGAAAATGTGGTGCTTTCATCAGATTTTGCAGCTTTAACAGGATATTTACGCAATGACGTCGATCCCAATTGGCAGACAATGATGTCCCTAGTTGGCAGGTAATGATGTCATGCCTAGTTGACAGAATTATGCCAATTCTAGTTTGCAGGTATTGATGTCGTCCTTAATTGGTATATGATGTATCTAGTTGGCAGAGTACCGTTCTTAATTGAAACGGGCAATAATATCACCTGAAATTGATATATGGTATAACCCATAGATAGTAAGATGATGTTGTCTCTTATTAATGGGTTATGATGTCATCTTTAGTTGGCCGATAATGGTGTCATGTCTGATTGGCTTAACAAATAATGATGTATACCTGCCAACTAGGAATGACGTCCGACTTGCCAACTAGGAACAAAATAATGCCACCCCTAAATGGTAGGCAACGATATCCCTAGTTACCAGGATAATGTTGTCTCTAGTTCAGAGATAGATGTCGTCCTTCGTTGGCGATAATATCTTCCCAAATTGGCAGGTATTGGTGTTGTCCCATGTTGGCAGAATGATGTCCTTCTTAGCTAGCAGGACATTTGTTTGGCAGGAAATGACTTGGTTTCTACATGTCATGCAAGGATATCGCTCCAAATTGGCAGGATTATGGCATCTTTACTTGGCAATTAATCATGTTGTCACTACTTGATGAGATGATGTCATCCCGCTTGGTGTGATGTCGTCTACAGTTAGCGGGATGGTCCACTCGTTATGTGGCATAGGCCTACTAGTTTGCACGTTCATGGTCAATTCAAGCTTCATTTCTACACAGAATCTGCCAACGAGTGCATGCTACAGAAGACTGAGCCGTCAAGATGAGGTCAGTAGCTTGGTCGGTTCATTGTCATAGTCAATGCGCAGTATAGAAAGAATGCTGATTTCGTGTTTTCAGAGATGCCTGGGTTTATTATTAGTGGACTCGCCGACAAACTGGGCTTGAGTGATGTCACGCTATCATTTGTGCACCGAATTACTTCTTTGCATTCGGTTTTGGCATCATTGGTTGAATTTCCGCGAAGAATTTGCAGGAATAGGTGACTGGGACGAAGGAAAAACAGCTGGGGATGAGTAAAGCAGATGCCACTCACATGGCCCAAAGGCAAAACAGCTGGGGCTGAGTAAGGCACACGCCACTCACATGGCACAAAGACAAAACAGCTGGGCTTGACTAAGGCACACACCACTCACATGGCCCAAAGACAAAACAGCTGGGGCTGAGTAAGGCACACACCACTCACATGGCACAACGACAAAACAGCTCGGGTTGACTAAGGCACACGCCACTCACATGGCCCAAAGACAAAACAGCTGGGGCTGAGTAAGGCACACACCACTCACATGGCCCAAAGACAAAACAGCTTTGGCTGAATAAGGCACATGCCACTCACATGGCCCAAAGACAAAACAGCTGGGGCTGAGTGAAGCACATGCCACTCACATGGCCCAAAGACAAAACAGCTGGGGCTGAGTGAAGCACACACCACTCACATGGCCCAAAGACAAAACAGCTGGGGCTGAGTGAGGCACACACCACTCACATGGCCCAAAGACAAAAGAGCTGGGGTTGAGTAAGGCACACACCACTCACCTGGCACAAAGACAAAACAGCTGGGGCTGAGTAAGGCACATGCCACTCACATGGGACAAAGACAAAACAGCTGGGGCTGAGTAAGGCACACACCACTCATATGGCACAAAGACCACACACCTGGGGCTGAGTAAGGCACACACCACTCACATGGCCCAAAGACAAAACAGCTGGGGCTGAGTAAGGCACACACCACTCACATGGCACAACGACAAAACAGCTCGGGTTGACTAAGGCACACGCCACTCACATGGCCCAAAGACAAAACAGCTGGGGCTGAGTAAGGCACACATCACTCACATGGCCCAAAGACAAAACAGCTTTGGCTGAATAAGGCACATGCCACTCACATGGCCCAAAGACAAAACAGCTGGGGCTGAGTGAAGCACATGCCACTCACATGGCCCAAAGACAAAACAGCTGGGGCTGAGTGAAGCACACACCACTCACATGGCCCAAAGACAAAACAGCTGGGGCTGAGTAAGGCCACACCACTCACATGGCCCAAAGACAAAAGAGCTGGGGTTGAGTAAGGCACACACCACTCACCTGGCACAAAGACAAAACAGCTGGGGCTGAGTGAAGCACATGCCACTCACATGGCCCAAAGACAAAACAGCTGGGGCTGAGTGAAGCACACACCACTCACATGGCCCAAAGACAAAACAGCTGGGGCTGAGTAAGGCACATGCCACTCACATGGGACAAAGACAAAACAGCTGGGGCTGAGTAAGGCACACACCACTCACATGGCACAAAGACAAAACAGCTGGGGCTGAGTAAGGCACACACCACTCACATGGCACAAAGACAAAACAGCTGGGGCTGAGTAAGGTGCACGCCACTCACCGGAAGCTTCCCTGCTGGGTACTCACCGACCTGGGACCGTAAGTGAGGAAGGGGGGGGGGGGCGGGGGCGTCACGTTGGCCAATAGTACAATGATATTGCAATAATGACATTTCTAACATGACAAAGCGCTCCACACCATGATAATGCTCGCCGTGCACTCACTTTCCGCCCTCGTGAGCAGGATCCCTGCCTGACATCACTCACACAGCACACTCTGGTACCCACCTCCTATATATATATGACTGCCACAAGCCGCACCTCCAACAGGACTCCCACAAGACTACGACGTGACTTCAAGATGACACCCAGATGACTCACACATGACTCCCATTTTAAACTGGTTTACATCCCTTTTATGCAGCATTAGATGCTTAATAAGTTCACCAGTATCTAAGTTGGATATATCGGTTGTAATGCAGGATAGTGTTTTTTAGTTGTACTACTCATTCCCAGAGTCGACCCGCATCTCAAATTTGAGCTTAGTGTGCATGCTCCATAGGAAACGTCTACCAGACAGAGGGTAAACCACTGATCTGACAATGCATGCAGAATAATGAACTTAGGCCTGAACCCCAATCAACTAGGTCTAAAACAAATGTAGCCATACCTATTTTGTAACTCGACTTGAAGAGCAGTTTTGCGGTGCCCCATGGAGTGCCATAAGACCATCAATTCTACTTTTATATGATGCTAAAGGGACAAGACTCAACCACTGGACCAACAACCCGCTGCCTTGATATCAATGCAAATCTACTTTCTAGTTTTCCCCATCTAAATCTTATTTCGCCAGACATCCTTGAAGGGCCCCCCCCCCCAGTGGTGGGTGGTGGAGCGGCAGGGATGGCATGCACAAGCCAAACATTAGGTATTGCGTGCTTAGCCTGCATCCACTAGCTGACTCAGCACTTACCCAGATCTTGGCGAGGTTTGATAAAATGGAGGCAAGGGTGGATGATAGCATTAGAGAGGTGAAATCGATGGCCGGAGAGACAGCTGCCAAAGTAGCAAGGTTGTCGGTTCTGTTAGTAACTAGCAACCAGGAAAGGGAAAAGGACAGGCGGTCTCTCCGCATCATCAACCATGATCTTAAATTAACACGGCAGTCAAACAAACTATTGTCTGAGTGGGTGAATGAGTTGGAGAATAATGCAAAGATATGCAACATTAGACTGGATGGAAAAGAAGAAGATGAGACAGAAGACCTGAAAGCATACATGACGGATCTGATCAGATTTCTTAGCCCCACAGGTGTTGGAATGCCAGACATAGGAGCAGCATATAGGATCGGTAGGAAATTACCAAATCGCCCATATGCAAATCAAGCTACCTCACATAGGAATGCTCACACGGCCACCAGACCCAGACCAATCATGATCATATTCAAGACTGTACTTGCTAGAAACCCCTTCTACTTTGCTCGGGCCAAGCTAAACAAGTCAGATCGATATGCTGGCATCTACCTTAATGATGATGTGACCCAGGCCACACGCAAGTGCCGTGAGGAATTCCGGTCAGTGGCAGTACTTGCTAGGGGTAGTGGTGCGGAGGTTAGGGTGCACAGCAACGGCATTGTGATAGATGGTCACAAATTTAAGCATGCTGCCACCCTCCCAGAAAAGTTCTCACTATCCAAGGCTAAAACAGTTGAAATACATGAGGAACTTTACTTCCACTCAGAACACTCATTCCTATCCAACTTCCACCCTTCGCCGATCAGTGATGATAAGGCGGTTTATCCAACAGCTGAACACTGCCTCCAGGCAGCAAAATGCCACTTGGCAAATGACAAGGAAAAACTGGGTCAGGTGCTGGCTGCCCAAACACCAATGGAAGCAAAGTGCATCGCAGAACAGATACCAGAATCGGCTGAATGGCGACACAGCAGAGAAGCCATCCTGACAAGGGTCATTGATCAAAAGTTTGATCAAAATCCTGACTTGGCGGACATGCTTGTGGCTACTGGTCACATTAAACTAAATGAAGCGACCAACAACACATATTTCGGAATTGGAGCCACCCTTCATAGCAGAGCCCTAAGAGATCGATCCTATTCTGGGCTCAATAAACTGGGACATGCATTGGCAGCTAAGCGAGACAATATCAGGACTGGCAGGAGCCATAATAAATAAAGCAAAACTGAGCGATGGAACAAGCAGATAATTCTGTAAACAGCATCACACAACCGACTGAGGAAAGCAGGAACAATAGTTTAGACACTTGTGTGATCATTCATTTGGATGCATGCATAGGCCACCCGGACAAGGAGCGGAGTGCATGCCTACTTTGAACGGACTTATCATCACTAATATGTACAGCCCAGCAACGAATACCATGCTAACCTACATACTAAGCAGTACTGGGCCAGGCAGATCACCAAGACGGACAGGGCCATCCTACTATTGACAAACAACTTGGAACGCCCTGCCACCATGGCACATCCCGAAGCTGAAGCATACTCACGAGCAATGCAGATCGCCACCACGGCTGCCCGTCGCCAGTGTCACTGCCCGTCATCATTGCCAATGCCAAGACCAGAAAACATTGCACCCCCTGTATGACACCGCTACCAGCGCCAGAACTCCGGGAGTGCAGCATCAGGATCGTCATGACCACAACTCACTGACCCATCATCTCAAACACTGGACTCTCAAACTGCAAGTAGACTAACCTACTAAGTGCATCAGCGATCTACTAGTTGGGTTATGTAGTCTGCTGATCCAAACCATACTTGAGTTCCAATCTGCCAATTACCTATTCGACTGACTTTTACATGTATAATCAGCATGCGTGATCAGTGTATGCGCCTGGATACACACACTCATATATGTCAAACTCTGTGTGTATATGCCGTTATGGTTGTGATCATCAATGGTGGCACCTGAACTTACCACTGGACACAACTAAGGCATTACTGTCTATGACTCTAATCCCATCTGTATGTATTCAATGCTCTATATGTTATTGGCAAGCACTGTGACCTCTGACCTGGCCCGCAGACCACAGTGTTTTAGGTTTGCAGGTTATTATTTGTATGAGGGGCTTAAATTGATTGACCTTCTGCACCACTACCCTTACTTATGTACAACTACTGTACACCTTGATTCTGCTTCGGAATCTGCTATTGGTGCGTGTCAGTCAGCTGGCCCAGACCATTGATCCGGTTTGGATCTACAAATTGCCTATTTGACTTCCCTCTATATGCATGGTCTGCTGGTGCAGACTTGACTGGTATGACTCAAAGAACACAAACTCCCCTGTCAGATATATTAAGCTCTCCTTGTACCCTGCCCTTCATGTGTAACGTATATGCCTGAGAGCACTGTGTATGGATGCCAAGCTATTTGTGCATGTGCCCTTGTTGCTGTGGCCACTTTCAAGCACAACCAAAGCACTATTATGTAAACAACTTTGCTTCAAACTATATAATCATGCCTCTGTATGGACCTCTGACCAGAGCCCACAGGTAACACCGCTTGATATGTATTTGTATGTTAGAAATTGATGGACAAACACTTGAATACTACTGCTGTGCACCTCAATTCATGGTACTGATGGAGCTGGTCGGCGTGAGCTTTGTGCTGATGGAAGGGCTGGACTCAACCTTTGTAACTGGTATGCCTGATATGACACATTCACAACAGTCCTCAATGTACATTTGTCATACTGACCCTGGCTTGGGCGTCTGCTTGGTCACCCAACACCAACTGCAGCAAATGTCAATACCCGATTACCAATATGTAAGTGGTGACACTGTCTACTATTGACCACGCTCAGCTCTCACTGATCCCTGTCTAACTGTCATATATCATCAACTCAAACAACATTGACAAGAACCTATTAAGTAGACCTTACATTAATTAACCAGCACCCTGTACAACATGATACACTAATTGAGAAAACCGCAACTAAAACTGAATTCATCTACTATTGACCACACTCAGCTGTCGCTGATCCCTGTCTAACTGTCATATATCATCAACTCAAACAACATTGACAAGAACCTATTAAGTAGACCTTACATTAATTAACCAGCACCCTGTACAACATGATACACTAATATCACCCCCCCCCACCATTGAGAAAACCGCAACTAAAACTGAACTCAGCCTAAGCCAACAACCACCACCACATCATGGCTAAAACCCAAATATCAGGTTTAGCTAAAGCTGGATGCCCGCTAGGTGGTAGTGCCGGGCAAGCATCCATGCCCAACAAAGAATACGCTATACACCATAACATAAGTAAATACACAACCACATTCACACTCACTGGGGGAGGGGGTTCTTTGGGGGACGGGGCGGACCGTATTTCCAGGGAGGGGGGCAGACTGATGGTGGCCTGGGGCCCTTGGGACCGTGTCATCTGGGCGCACTTCCTCTAACAGATCTGAAGGGCCTGCCAGGACTAAAGATTGGCCACCTAAACAGGTTGGAGAGCTTACCTCGTTCGGGCTATGGTGGTTAATGTACCTCATTCGAGTACCGGTTCAATTTCCAAGGTCGAATTTCATATAGGATTATGGTGCAGGTTCACAAATATGGTTGTGGAACACTGAGTTTTAGGAGGTTTTCATATCCGAATACATCACTAGAAAGGAAAAAATGATATCTAATTTCGTGAATATTGAAAGGACATTTAGTTGGGACCGGATTGAGTAAATTAACAGTGAATATTAGGAAATAATTCAGTAGTTACAACATATGTCTACAGGACAGAACTGCCCATGACAGTACTGTGTTGGTATAGCCATTAATCCCAAACAATAGAGGAACCTCCAGTCAACCATGGGGGTATATGCTGGTCTGTGGCCCACTCATATATTTCCACTTGCCACTGGGGGAGGTCCTGTGGGGACTGTTGTATATCATTTAGATATATTTGTTGCATACCAATATATATATATGCATAAGAAATAATTCACTGTGATTATGCATCTGATGCATAATCACCACAAAGATGGCTTGTCTTGCTGGTACAACATTAAGAAAAACCTACCTTTTAATTATTAGTGTATTTGATTTATGTTATGTTGGTTATCACTTTTTATTCTACTAACCCCGCAGGAGCAGTCAGTAAGCCTGTGCCTCATATAGTAACATGTAATTATGCATTTGATGAATAATCCCCACTATATGGCCCATGTTCATTCAGCTGTTACATCAACATTAACATTCAACTTACCCTGTATATAATTGCATTTATATTTTATTTATTTTATTGTTGGTTATCACATACAGCAACATTAACATTCAACTTACCCTGTATATAATTGCATTTATATTTTATTTATTTTATTGTTGGTTATCACATTTTATTTATATTTTTATTATTTGAATTGAGGCCTGGTGCCGGGAGTCTCGGCACCGGGAGGCCGGGAACCCTGGCGCCGGGAAGCCAGGATTCCTTGCGCCGATAGGCTACCATCTCCTCCCACCCCGAACCCTGTATGCCTATTATAAATGCTATACATATACGTATACATACCTATATATACATATATATACACATATTTCATATACATTCATATACATACATAGATGCATATCAACGTACATAAACATACATAAACAATTTTTATATCTACCTATACTATGGACCAAATTATGTAACTACCATAGTCATGAGTCTGAATTGAATGAATGAATATACATATGCATACATATACATACATATACATACATATATATATACATACACATAAAATTATCTGATGCATACTCCCCACGAATATGGCATTTCTTGCTGGTACAGCAACATTAATAAAAACTTACCCTGTATATTATTGCATTCATATTTCATTTATTTTATTGTTGATTATCACATTTTATTAATATTTATATTATTTGAATTGAGTCCTAGTGTCGGGAGTCTCGGCGCGGGAGGAACGGCCCGATCCCTGTGTGCCCGCGTAATGCCGGGGTTCCCGGCCACCGAATAGGCGGCCCTTCTCCTTCTCACCTCATCACACTGCGTATCCCTTTACACCTTTGCACGTGGTGTTTATGGGAGTGTCTGTGTATGTACTGTATGTGTATGTATAATGTATGTGTATGTATGTCGGATGTACTGTATGTGTATGTCTGTGTAAATTTGTAATGTATGGTGTATGTATATTACAATGGATGTGCTGTAGGTGGTCTGTCCTGTATGTGTGTTATGTCATTGTCTGTAAGTGTATGTCTGTGTCTGTGTGACCTGACAGTGACTGTATCGTTTATTACATTTGTCTTGTTCTTATATTTAACTTATACATATATATACATATATATACCTATATATGCATATATATACATATATATACATACATATACATACATATACATATACATACATACACATCTATATATATACATATGCAGACATATATACATGACTCTACACATATGCATATAAGTACATATTGTATTTCGAGATGACTGCATCACATATCTTAGAGTGGTCCTCCATTTGTCACTGCTAAGTTAATCCATATGTAGTCTGTGTCACTATCAGACTTATTGCAAGAATGCAAGGGGCCTAAGCTCTAACAGTTTCACACTCAGATTTTAACCAAACACTGCCATTACCCTAAATATCATTCCATTTATATTTAATTTATTTTTGATTATGCATGTACATGTACACACACTTTTAAGGCTATATGTATATATGCATATACACACATACATACATATGTATGTATTATATATAATATATCAATAATATTGCAATATCAGGTGAAGAATAACTTACCAGTGTTCCTAAATGTAAGGATGACTGTGTCAGATCCTTCACAATGGTAATCCATTTGCCAGTAACAAGTTGACTGTTGTGTAGTGTGTGCCTTCAGAAATATCTGTGTGCAGTGCACTGTGGCACAGACCCTTATAAACCAAATCCAATCCACTGTCACACCTATTCCAAGGGCATAAGCTCTGACACATTGACACTCAGTGAGCTCAGCTGTCAGTAGAGGTGCAGCCCAGAGAACCATTGGCAACCTGAGGTGTGAAAGCTTTCCTTGGCAGTTTTTGGTTAAAATCTGAGTGTTAAAGTGTCAGAGCTTAGGCCCCTTGCAATAAGTCTGAGAGTGAAACAGACTACACATGGGTTAACTTACCAGTGACAAATGGAGGACCACTCTACAATATGTGATGCAGTCATCTCTAAATACAGTATGTATTCACATATATATATATATATATATATATATAATTATGTAGTCACATATATAGGTCTCCATATGTACATATGTGTGCATATATGTAGATGTGAATGCATATATATATAGACATATATACACATAGGTGCATATGTAATATTTATATATGCATATACACATAGGTATATGTATATTTATATGTATACACATATGTATGTGTATATGTATATTTATATCTATATCCATATATATATATATTATATATGTATACACATGTATATGTAAGTCTAAAAATGATGCCAATAATAATTAAAATAATACGGTAATAATAATGACAATAATAATGATAATAACAATAATTGTCTATTCAACAGGTATTGTACACCTTATTCTATATACCTTTTGTGTAAATAATCCTGAATTGAAAAATGGCTGGAAGGCCAGTGCTTCGGCACTGACAAAAGACTTATTCAGCAGAATAAACATATTTACCCCCAAAAAAAAAAAAAAAAAAAAATGATAATAACGATGATACAATTCTAATCACAATTTAATGATTTAAAACGAACACATAATACTTGACGTTAACCGACCTGACTTTACCTGACTGACTTTGCCCGAACTGACTTTACCTGTCTCTTATTATTTTATTATGCCATATATATATAATATATATATATATATATGTATATATATATATATATATATATATAAATATATATATATATATATATATTGGTATGCAAAAAATATATCTAAATGATGTACAACAGTCCTCTCAGAACCTCCCCCAGTGGCAAGTGGAAATATATGAGTGGGCCACAGACCAGCATATACCCACATGGTTGACTGGAGGTTCCTCTATTGTTTGGGAGTTATGGCTATACCAACACAGCACTATCATGGGCAGTTCTTGCCTGTAGCCATGTGTTGTAACTACTGAATTATTTCCTAATATTCACCGTTAATTTACTCAATCCGGTCCCAACTAAATGGCCTAGGAATATCTAGGAAATTAGATATAATTTTTGGCTTTCTAGTGATGTATTCCAATATGAAAACTTCTCAAAACTCAGTGTGCCATAACCATATTTTTGAACCTGCTACCTAATCCTATACAAAAATCGACCTTGGAAATTGATCCGGGGCTCGAATGAGGTATTCATACACCATAGCCCGATCGAGGTAAGCTAAACGTGCGTAGCCTCACACATAAGATCAGCCAGCTAAGAGCCGACCTACCCGGGTCTGGTTTTGATGTCTTCACTATATCAGAAACATGGCTCAATAGAACAGTTGAAGACAGACTCACATCTATACCAGGTTACCAATTTATAAGGGCTGATAGAAAAACAAAGCAACTTAGTGGGCAGACCAAAGCTGGTGGTGGACTAGGTATTTACTTTAAGCAAGATCTCCATGTTGATGTGGGTAAACATGCTGAGCATAACCTATCAAATAGCAATATTGAACTACAGTGGGCTGTAGTCACCAGACCCCATACAAAACTAATACTCATCAGCAACGTATATAGACCCCCAAATGGCAACCTAAACGAAGGAATTGGGCAAATAAGTAACTCTTTGAATAATATAGCCAATATCGATAAATATGAGATACTCCTCATTGGCGACTTCAATGAAGAATATAATGGCAAGAGGCCTACGATGGGAGGGATAATAAAGCAACTTGCAGCTGAACATGAGTTGCAACAAATGATCCAGCAGCCAACCAGGGTAACTAAAACTACTAACAAAACAATAGACATGGCACTTACCAATATCAAACATTGTACAAAGGCTGGAGTCCTTAACTATAACATAAGCGACCACAAACCAATATTTATAATAAAGAAAAAAATAAGAAATGACAAAAGAATCACCACCCACTGGGGACGCTCTTATAGGAACTGCAATTTTAATGAATTGCCTGGCACACTCAAAGAAATAAACAGTGCTGAATTTCTGGATATGAGAGACCCCAACCTATGTTGGGATATGCTAAATGCAACAATCACTATTGCAGCTGACAGGCACTGTCCCCTAACCGAGATCACCACCAGAATCACCATGGGAGGTTACCTTAATGATGAACTACTAGAGCTTCAAAAGGATAGAGATTACTTTATCCAAAAGTTTGAGAAAACAAAAGATCCAGGCGATGAATTCATAGCTAAATGTATGGTCAGAAAGGCTAGGAGTGAAGTAAGGAAAGCCAAAGCAAGGTATTATCAAGTCCAGATAGACAAATATAAACAGAATGCCAGAAAATGTTGGTATGAAATAAACCAAATCGAACCTAAAAAAGAGACAAGAATCAGTGGCCTTGCAAGTGAAGAGACTGGTATTAAAATCCCAGATGAATTACTAGCAGAAGAAATCAATAACTATTTCATAGATATACGTGAGAAACTAGCCAATAAATTCAAACAGAAGGATGATCAACACAAAACCTTCCATGCCAAACTAAATAAAGAAAAGTATGACCTTCTGGAAACCACCCAGGATGAAATCCTTGATAGAACTAACAAAATATCTATCTACAAATCATCAGGAATGAAAGACATCAGTACCACTTTGATAAAAAGTGCGATCACAACACTGAGTGCAGAATTTACACATTTATATAACCTAATAATCAGTACAGGCATCTTCCCTGATGACTGGAAAGTGGCCACAGTGACACCCATACCTAAAGTCAACATCCCGCAAACCTGTAGTGAACTACGCCGAATATCGATCCTCCCACTGCCTGGCAAGATTATAGAACAAATAATACATGACCAAATTAAGACATTCCTTGAGTCCTCTAACTATTTGACCTACCAGCAAAATGGCTTCAGGAAAAATAGGTCCACCACCGGGGCACTGGCGTCTCTACTGGATGAACTTTTGTCAAACATAGACAAGGGTGATCTTACTATCGCAGTCTTACTTGATTTCAAGAAGGCATTTGATACGATTGACCACAAAATCCTCATGCATAAAATAGAACGAGCTGGGCTAGGCAATAGAGCACATAGCTTCCTCACAAATTACCTCAGCAATAGGAAACAATACACAAAACTAAGTGACACCAGCTCAACCACTCGAGAAATAAAAACAGGAGTTCCACAGGGCTCCACTCTGGGACCCCTACTGTTTCTAATATTTATAAATGACCTACCTCTAGTTTCCAACAAAGCATCTTTCACATTATTTGCCAATGATGCAGCACTAACAATACATAACAATGACCTTGCCATAGCAGCAACCGAGGCTGGAATGGCGCTGGATGGAGTGAACAAATGGTGCCATGAGAATAAACTAACACTAAATGGCACTAAAACTGAGTACATAATCTATGGAACCAAAGCCAGGAAGGTGAGGGCCCGGCCAATACAACTGCAGATGGGTGGCTTAGTGCTCCGTGAAGTGAACTCCTATAAGTACCTAGGCACAACTCTCGATGCGACTCTAACTGGTACCCAACAGCTGGCAAGACATAACCAAACACTGGCACTAAAAATGAACACATTCAGAAAAATAAGGACATATGTAAGTGAGAATACTGCGCTGCAGCTGTACAAGTCAACAATATTACCAATTATAGACTACAATGATATCATCTATGGATTACTAACGAAGCAGCAAGAGACCAAATTACAAAGACCACAAAACAGAGCCCTCAGAACAGTATTCAAAGGCAAGATACTAAGTGTGGTTGAAATGCATAGCAGCGCAGGGCTGGACACTCTGGATGTACGTAGGAACCTACACCTAATGACGTTGATATATAAACGTGCGAGTGATGACAAATACATAGATCGCACAACCAGGGTAACGAGAAGGGGGACATCGACTCTGCTTGGGGTGCCCAACCCTAATACAAATAAGTTAATGAGAGCTCCGATTTACAAAGGAAGTGTCATGTGGAATGAGCTCCCAACCAAAACCAGAGAAGCGGGTTCGATCTTTGCCTTTAAAAATGCATACAGAGCTCACCTGGTTATTCAGGCCCAAAACTTGGCACTGCAAATATATAATACGACCTGCTGAACGACCCATTGACATCGCCCTCTCTCATGCCTGCTCTCTCCCTGCGTGTCCGCGCCCCCTACCCATGAACCCCTCCCCCCCATCCACATTTGACAAAACAACTATTATAACTCAATGACTCGAGAATCACTACCCCATCTTTAGACCCATTACCACCACTACATAACTACATCTTCAACCAGCAATGCACACAATATAAACCACTATACATGCACAACATGGCACTATTTAAAGACTAACCGTTATTAAAACCAAATCTAACTGATATACACACACAGCATATGATTTAACCACTAGTGCACATTACTGCACACTCTATCTTGATGCATATAGATACCTTGCACTATGTTCAGTACATATGCTGTACACTATGCAGCATAGGCTGCTCCCCCACTTTCTTTTATGTTCAGAATGGGTTGTGCTGCACACAATGCAACATATTCCACTTCCACTATGTACAGATGAAATGCGACCACTCCGACGGCTGGAAGACCAGTGCCCCGGCGCTGACAAAATATGTATTCAGATGAATAAAAATATTTACCAAAAAAAAAAATGGTGATGGAGCACAGGCGGCTGTACTTGGAGGAGCGCAACCTCCACCATCACTGACTGCACCTCGGGAAGCACCGCTACATCTGGCAAAGTGAAAGGGAGAAGAAGAAAAGGAAGACGTGGGAAGACACTATCAGGGAATGGACATCCATGGAGTTAGGCCAGAAGGTAGTGGAGAAAAGGGAAAGGTATAACAAAAACTGGTTGCAAAGTCATCTGTGGTGCCATAACAACCCTCATGTTTGAAGGATTGATGATGATGATGATGACAGACATCACCCAACACTTTTACTCTCCCAGACAAGCAATCCGACCTTTCTACTCTCCTATACAAACAACACCCACACTTATTGTCCAATGCAAGCATCACCCACCCTTCTAGAGCCCGATACAAGGATCAGCCACCCTTCTACTGCTCCATACAAGCATCAGCCACCCTTCTACTGCCGCATATAATGATCAGCCACCCTTCTACTGCCGCATATAATGATCAGTCACCCTTCTACTGCCGCATATAATGATCAGCCACCCTTCTACTGCCGCATATAATGATCAGCCACCCTTCTACTGCTCCATACAAGGATCACCCACCGTTCTACTGCTCCATACAAGGATCACCCTCCGTTCTACTGCTCCATACAAGGATCACCCTCCGTTCTACTGCTCCATACAAGGATCAGCCACCATTCTACTGCTTCATACAAGGATCACCCTCCGTTCTACTGCTCCATACAAGGATCACCCTCCGTTCTACTGCTCCATACGAGGATCACCCTCCGTTCTACTGCTACATACAAGGATCACCCTCCATTCTACTGCTCCATACACGGATCACCCTCCGTTCTACTGCTCCATACAAGGATCACCCTCCGTTCTACTGCTCCATACAAGGATCACCTTCCGTTCTACTGCTCCATACAAGGATCACCCTCCGTTCTACTGCTCCATACAAGGATCACCCACCGTTCTACTGCTCCATACAAGCATCACCCTCCGTTCTACTGCTCCATACAAGCATCACCCACCGTTCTACTGCTCCATACAAGGATCACCCTCCGTTCTACTGCTCCATACAAGGATCACCCTCCGTTACTCTGCTCCATACAAGGATCACCCTCCTTTCTACTGCTCCATACAAGGATCAACCACCGTTCTACTGCTCCATACAAGGATCACCCTCCGTTCTACTGCTCCATACAAGGATCACCCTCCGTTCTACTGCTCCATACAAGGATCACCCACCGTTCTATTGCCCCATACAAGGATCACCCTCCGTTCTACTGTTCCATACAAGGATCACCCTCCGTTCTACTGCTCCATACAAGGATCACCCTCCGTTCTACTTCTCCATACACGGATCACCCTCCGTTCTACTGCTCCATACAAGGATCACCCTCCGTTCTACTGCTACATACAAGGATCACCCTCCATTATACTGCTCCATACAAGGATCAGCCACCATTCTACTGCTCCATACAAGGATCACCCTCCGTTCTACTGCTCCATACAAGGATCACCTCCGTTTACTGCTCATACGAGGATCACCTCGTTCTACTGCTCATACAGGATTTTCTACTGCTCCATACAAGGATCACCCTCCGTTCTACTGCTCCATACGAGGATCACCCTCCGTTCTACTGCTACATACAAGGATCACCCTCCATTCTACTGCTCCATACAAGGATCACCCTCCGTTCTACTGCTCCATACAAGGATCACCCTCCGTTCTACTGCTCCATACAAGGATCACCTTCCGTTCTACTGCTCCATACAAGGATCACCCTCCGTTCTACTGCTCCATACAAGGATCACCCACCGTTCTACTGCTCCATACAAGCATCACCCTCCGTTCTACTGCTCCATACAAGCATCACCCACCGTTCTACTGCTCCATACAAGGATCACCCTCCGTTCTACTGCTCCATACAAGGATCACCCTCCGTTATACTGCTCCATACAAGGATCACCCTCCTTTCTACTGCTCCATACAAGGATCAACCACCGTTCTACTGCTCCATACAAGGATCACCCTCCGTTCTACTGCTCCATACAAGGATCACCCTCCGTTCTACTGCTCCATACAAGGATCAGCCACCGTTCTACTGCTCCATACAAGGATCACCCTCCGTTCTACTGCTCCATACAAGGATCACCCTCCGTTCTACTGCTCCATACGAGGATCACCCTCCGTTCTACTGCTCCATACAAGGATCACCCTCCGTTCTACTGCTCCATACAAGGATCACCCTCCGTTCTACTGCTCCATACAAGGATCACCCTCCGTTCTACTGCTCCATACAAGGATCACCCTCCGTTCTACTGCTCCATACAAGGATCACCCTCCGTTCTACTGCTCCATACAAGGATCACCCTCCGTTCTACTGCTCCATACAAGGATCACCCTCCGTTTACTGCTCCATACAAGGATCACCCTCCTTTCTACTGCTCCATACAAGGATCACCCTCCGTTCTACTGCTCCATACAAGGATCACCCTCCGTTCTACTGCTCCATACAAGGATCACCCACCGTTCTATTGCTCCATACAAGGATAACCCTCCGTTCTACTGTTCCATACAAGGATCACCCTCCGTTCTACTGCTCCATACAAGGATCACCCACCGTTCTACTTCTCCATACACGGATCACCCTCCGTTCTACTGCTCCATACGAGGATCACCCTCCGTTCTACTGCTACATACAAGGATCACCCTCCATTCTACTGCTCCATACAAGGATCAGCCACCATTCTACTGCTCCATACAAGGATCACCCTCCGTTCTACTGCTCCATACAAGGATCACCCTCCGTTCTACTGCTCCATACGAGGATCACCCTCCGTTCTACTGCTACATACAAGGATCACCCTCCATTCTACTGCTCCATACACGGATCACCCTCCGTTCTACTGCTCCATACAAGGATCACCCTCCGTTCTACTGCTCCATACAAGGATCACCTTCCGTTCTACTGCTCCATACAAGGATCACCCTCCGTTCTACTGCTCCATACAAGGATCACCCACCGTTCTACTGCTCCATACAAGCATCACCCTCCGTTCTACTGCTCCATACAAGCATCACCCACCGTTCTACTGCTCCATACAAGGATCACCCTCCGTTCTACTGCTCCATACAAGGATCACCCTCCGTTACTCTGCTCCATACAAGGATCACCCTCCTTTCTACTGCTCCATACAAGGATCAACCACCGTTCTACTGCTCCATACAAGGATCACCCTCCGTTCTACTGCTCCATACAAGGATCACCCTCCGTTCTACTGCTACATACAAGGATCACCCACCGTTCTATTGCTCCATACAAGGATCACCCTCCGTTCTACTGTTCCATACAAGGATCACCCTCCGTTCTACTGCTCCTTACAAGGATCACCCACCGTTCTACTTCTCCATACAAGGATCACCCACCGTTCTACTGCTCCATACAAGGATCACCCTCCGTTCTACTGCTCCATACGAGGATCACCCTCCGTTCTACTGCTCCATACAAGGATCACCCTCCGTTATACTGCTCCATACAAGGATCGCCCACCGTTCTACTGCCCCATACGTGGATGACCCACCGTTCTACTTCCCCATACAAGGAGCCACACCATCCGACTGCCCCATACAAGGATCAACCACTGTTATATTGGTCTATAGAAGGATCAACCGCCGTTATGCTGCCCCATACAAAAATCACCCACTGGTGTTATACCCCATACAATCACCGATTGTTTGACTGCCCCAAACAAGGATCAACCACCATCTTACTCCCCAATACAAGGATCAACCACTACTATATTGTCCCATACAAGGATCAACCCCAGTTCTACTGCCCTATAGAAGGATCAACCACCATTCTACTGCCCCATACAATGATCAACCAAAGTTCTACTGTCCCATACAATGATGAACAACTGTTATTCTGCCTCATACAAGGATCACCCATGGTTCTACTACCATATACAAAGATGAACCACCATTTTACTGCCCCATATAAGCATCACCCCACTCTTCTACTGCCCCATACAGGCATCACCCAATCTTCAACTGCCCCATACAAACATCGTCTACTCTTCTAGTGCCCCATACAAGTGTAGTGGTCTGCACTGAGCTCTCAGGCAAGTAAGCACATAGAGAGGTAAGCGTGGGTAGTGTGGGGGAACACCATGGGCCATTACATTGCCTACCTCCCCACCCCGTGGGCCATTACACAAGAATCACCCCACTCTTCTACTGCCCCAGCCAAGCATCTTACTGTGCAGCCCTGCACTGAGCATCCCTATACTGAGCAGCCATTTACAGAGCAGCCCTGTACTGAGCAGCCCTATAATGAGCAGCCCTGCACTGAGCAGCCATTTACTGAGCAGCCCTGTACTGAGCAGCCCTATACTGAGCAGCCCTGCACTGAGCAGCCCTGTACTGATCAGCCCTACACTCAGCAACCTATACTGAGCAGCCCTATACTGAGCAGCCCTATACTGAGCAGCCCTGCACTGAGCAGCCCTGTACTGAGCAGCCATTTACTGAGCAGCCCTGCACTGAGCAGCCCTGTACTGAGCAGCCCTGTAATGAGCAGCCCTGTACTGAGCAGCAATGCACTGAGCAGCCCTGTACTCAGCAGCCCTGTACTGAACAGCCCTGTACTGAACAGCCCTGTACTGAACAGCCCTTCACTGAGCAGCCCTATACTGAGCAGCCCGGTACTGAGCAGCCCTATAATGAGCAGCCCTGTACTGAGCGGCCCTGTACTGAGCAGCCATTTACTGAGCAGCCATATACTGAGCAGCCCTATACTGAGCAGCCCTGCACTGAGCGGCCCTGTACTGAGCAGCCATTTACTGAGCAGCCCTATACTGAGCAGCCCTGCACTGAGCAGCCCTGTACTGAGCAGCCCTATACTGAGCAGCCCTGTGCTGAGCAGCCCTGGACTGAGCAGCCATTTACTGAGCAGCCATGTACTGAGCAGCCCTATTCTGATCAGCCCTGCACTGAGCAGCCCTGCACTGAGCAGCCATTTACTGAGCAGCCCTGTACTGAGCAGCCCTGCACTGAGCAGCCCTGTACTGAGCAGCCCTATACTGAGCAGCCCTGTGCTGAGCAGCCCTGTACTGAGCAGGTCTGTACGGAACAGCTCGGTACCAAGGCAGCCCTGTATTACTGAGGAACCATGTAATTGAGCAGCCATTTACTGAGCAGCCCTGTACTGAGCAGCCCTGTACTGAGCAGCCATTTACTGAGCAGCCCTGTACTGAACAGCCATGTACTGAGCAGACCTTTACTGAGCAGCCCTGTACTGAGCAGCCATGTACTGAACAGCCCTATACTGAGCAGCCCTGCAGGGAGCAGCCCTGTACTGAGCATCCCTGCACTGAGCAGCCCTGTACTGAGCAGCCATTTACTGAGCAGCCCTGTACTGAGCAGCCATTTACTGAGCAGCTCTGTACTGAGCAGCCCTTTACTGAGCAGCCCTGGACTGAGCAGCCCTGCACTGAGCAGCCCTGTACTGAGCAGCCCTGTACTGAGCAGCCATTGACTGAGCAGGACTGTACTGAGCAGCCCTGCACGGAGTAGCCCTGTACTTGAGCAGCCCTGTACTGAGCAGCCCTATACTGAGCAGCCCTGCACGGAGCACCCTTGAACTACTGAGCAGCCATGTACTTGAGCAGCCCTGTACTGAACAGCCATGTACTGAGCAGCCCTGCGGTGAGCTGCCCTATACTGAGCAGGCCTGCACGGAGCAGCCCTGTACTGAGCAGCTCTTTACTGAGCAGCCCTGTACTGCGCAGCCCTGTACTACTGAGGGGCCCTGTACTGAGCAGCTCTGTACTGAGCAGCCATTTACTGAGCAGCCCTATACTGAGCAGCCCTGAACGGATCAGCCCTGTACTACTGAGCAGCAATGTAATTGAGCATCCCTGTACTGAACAGCCCTGTACTGAGCAGCCCTGCAGTGAGCAGCCCTATTCTGAGCAGGCCTGCACGGAACAGCTCTGTACCGAGGCAGCCCTGTACTACTGAGAAACCATGTTATTGAGCAGCCATTTACTGAGCAGCGCTGTACTGAGGAGCCATTTTCTGAGCATCCCTGTACTGAGCAGCCCTGTACTGAGCAGCCATTTACTGAGCAGCTCTGTACTGAGCATCCCTGTACTTAGCAGCCCTGTACTGAGGAGCCATTTACTGAGCAGCTATCGTAAGTTGACATAGCTCAACGTAGACCAGTGTAGCTCTAACGAAGTCTAACGTATCTCAATGTAAGCCTAACGTGAGCGCAACATAAGCCCAACATAACCCAACATAATGGCCTTTACGTCGAGCTACGTCAAAAGTTTTGATTATGTCCAAAACCTGGACGTGTGTCACCGTATCTCGACGTAACTCGACGTATATCGACGTAACTCGATGTATCTCGACGTAGGCTTCACGAACAAGTAACGTATCTCGACGTATTTCGACATAATGGCCAAATTTCACCTATGTCGACTTAAGCTACCGCATTACCTTGTAGTGTGACAGGGCCATTAACAACGCGATGATTGCACTCATGTGGAATGCCTTCATAGCCTATCCACGACGTCAACACGCGCTACTCATGCCGCTCATGCTGTGTGTGTGCTAAGGCCTGCATGTTGAATCTGTACCACATTTGTGGATGATGGGCGTGTCGTGTATGTCACCTCAACTTATAGCACACCCATATATTGGTAAGACATGGTTGTGGTACTCCTAGCACCACCTGCACTCATACATCATCATCATCATGCTGTCGGTTGCGATGCAACAAAGACTGCTTTCATTACTTGACTGCCGCTCTCCATTTAGCTCTGAGCCAGTATGGTGGTTTGTGCAGTTGTACATTTCATGAAAGCTGCCTGCAAAAGTGTTGAAGTGCTGCTGGCTTTTGCAAGTTACCAGCGGCACTCTCTCGGGGGGCAAATAGAGGTTTCACACCAGCAAGAACATGACCAGACAGGCGCAAAACTATTTGTCCCTGCAGTGGCTGATCGGGAGATGTTGGGAGTTCCATACATCAACCGCCCTTAATGCTGCCACAGTGATGTGATTTTCTGTTTAGGGTTTGCTCCCTTAGCCTTCGGTTCTGTCAAGAACCTGTACCACAAGGCAGTGGTTTACAACTCTGCAGGGAAGGGGCATCAAACTCCCTGCATACTGTGCTCATACACCAGGCCGAATACCGACTTGTGACAGTGTACCTGGTTAGTAGCCGCTCGCTATCATGTTACATGTCATTCAGGCACCTCACACTCAACAACCAGTTCTTGTCATATGCCAGTAATACTGAGCAGTACGTAGTGTGAATGACACATACGTCCCGCCCCGATGGTCTGGTAACCCAATGAATAATTCTAAAAGTGGGAACTAGCCATAGGCCATCACAAGCCCAACTGAAATTGTAGTGGCTACGCGCTGCAGCGGAGTAGCCGTTGGTTGATTTCCCTTGTTTGGCAGGTGACGATAAACAGCGCGGTTTGCAGCCGGGCCTGACACTGATGGCCTGTAGGCATTGGCCCAGTGACAGGCCGGTGTCTTAGATAAGGTGTTCCTTCCTGGTTTTGCAGTATTTCTACATAAATCTGGTCGAGCCCAAAATAGAAGTGCGGGACTGGTGTAACCGGCCGACATTGTGCCGTGTCGAGGGCCGGTCCCAGCTGCAGCGTGTTGGCGTCACCAGCGCATGCCGGGCTTCCCCTCTGGGCCCCCCCCCCCCCTGCTGCAGTTGGTGCGGGGCAACGGACATCGGACTGGCCCCCGATGTTGGCCGTATTTGCTAGGTTTGTGTGGTTTGTGTTCACTCTGGGCCCAGTCAGGCATGGCTTATGTTGTATTTGCTGATGTTCTGGGTGTGTGTTGTGTTCACTCTGGGACCAGTCTGCTATCACTTCTCATTGTATTTGCTGTGTTTGTGTGTGCTGTGTTCACTCTGGCACCACTCTGCTATCTTCTGTTGTGTTTGCTGTGTTTGTGTGTGTTGTGTTTACTCTGGTCCCAGTTTGCTATCACCTGTTGTATTTACTGTGTTTGTGTGTGTTGTGTTCACTCTGGCCCCAGTTTGCAATCACCTGTTGTATTTGCTTTGTTTGTGTGCTGTGTTCACTGTGGCCCCAGTTTGCTATCACCTGTTGTATTTGCTGTGGGTGTGTTGTGTTCACTCTGGCCCGTGTTTGCTATCACCTGTTTTATTTGCTGTGTTTATTTGCTGTGTTCAGTCTGGGACCAGTTTGCTATCACCTGTTGTATTTGCTGTGTTTGTGTGTTGTGTTCACTCTGGCCCCAGTTTGCTATCACCTGTTGTATTTGCTGTGTTTATGTGTTGTGTTCACTCTGGGACCAGTCTGCTATCACTTCTCATTGTATTCGCTGTGTTTATGTGTGTTGCGTTCACTCTGGCCCCAGTTTGCTATCACCTGTTGTTTTTGCTGTGTTTGTGTGTTGTGTTCACTGTGGCTCCAGTTTGCTATCACCTGTTGTATGTGATGTGTGTGTGTTGTGTTCTCTCTGGCCCCAGTTTGCTATCACCTGTTGTATTTACTATGTTTGTGTGTTGTGTTCAGTCTGGGACCAGTTTGCTATCACCTGTTGTATTTGCTGTGTTTGTGTGTTGTGTTCACTCTGGCCCCAGTTTGCTATCACCTGTTGTATTTGCTGTGTTTCTGAGACCCCACAATCGGTTGATGACTGTATAATCTGTTTCTTTATGAATCCAGAACTTTCTAGGGCAGTCTCCTTAACAAGTTCACTAGGCTCCTAGAACACCGTTATTTCCGTCAGTATGCAGCCCACCGTCAATATTCACCTCCATGCAAAAGTGCATGGGATGCATCTCGAGAACGGCCTGCTCGACACTTTACTTTGCACTCAATCCAAGTTTCACGAGAAGTATCCTTGGCACAGTGACCATCATTCCTCCCAGAATTACAGACACTGCGTTGGTGACAGCTGAATGATGCAATACAACTATTAATGTTAATACTACGGACATGTAAATGAGGATTCTATATGATGAGAGTGTAAATGAAGAGTTTGTGCAATGAACAGATACATCAACAAACAGGTAAATGAGCAGCATATACGATGCACATGATGTACATGATGACTTTATACAACAAGGAGTGTAAACAATGAACATGTATGTGAGGAGTCTGTATAATTAACATGTATATGAGTCTATTGAATGACCATGTGTTAAATATTCCGATTTAAATCATTGGTGGGGGAATGCAAATATTCTATTATTGATCGGGTGACCAGGTGCATGTATGTGTATATGTAGGTGCTGGTGGTGTTTGATTGAGAGATAAATAGACATAGTGGTGCTGGCAGGACTGTGTGTAAGGGGCACTCAGAGCCTACCCCCTTCCCCCTCTGCTAGTCAGGATCACCACACTCAGGCTCAAGGCAGGTGGTGGACAGGGAGGCACACAGCTTGGTGGTGGTGGGCAGATCACTGGTAACCATGGGGACCACTTTCCGGTTTAGTGACGGGTGGAGAACTCCCGGCGGGAAGTCAGGCGAGGCGATGCGACTGGGCCGGCTCACAATGTCAACAAAGCAGGGGTGGCGCACAGAATCGGGGCCGGTGTAGTTATTTCAAAACACTACCCCACAAAAACACTATGATAGTGTTTTCAACCTAGTGTAAAATATTCCAATATTAAAGCATTGGTGGGGGAATGCAAATGTTCTATTACGAAACAGGTATACATGACCAGGTGCATATATGTGTTTATGTAGGCGCTGGTGGTGCTTGATTGATAGGTAAATATACATAGTGGTGCTGACAGGACTGTTTGTAAGGGGCACTCAGAGCCTTACACACTACCCCCTCTCCCCTCAGCTAGTCAGGATCACCACACTCATGTTCAAGGCAGGTGGTGGCCAGGGGAGCCACACAGCTTGGTGGTGGTGGGCAGATCACTGGTAACCATGGGGAACAGGAATCATGGATCCCTATTGGTAGAGTTAAGAATGGTTTGTTTCTCATTGGGAGAATGGGGTGGGGTGATACTCTACAATGAACCCATGTACCATATAAATGATAAACCAGAGGGCTTGGCTCTCTCTTCTTTCACACTTTATACTCTTGCTTTCTCTTTGCCTGTATTGATTTCACCTTAGCCTGCCTACAAAACCACAGATTCGCACAGTAGACTTTACAATGAACCCATGTACCAAATAAATAATAAACCAGAGGGCTTGGTTCTCTCTCTTCTTTCACACTTTATTCTCTTCCTTTCTCTTGGCCTGTATTGATTTCACCTTAGCCTGCCTACACAACCACATATTCGCGCAGTAGACTTTACATACTTACATACTGACACTCCCTCCTCCCCCGCCCCCGCCCCGCCCCCCGTTGGCGACCTCGGCAAGCCCATCGCAGACGTCGTCGACCCCCACATCCAAGACACCCTCCCTGCCGCCCCCTCCTGCGGCCTCTCCCCCCACCAATACCGCTCCACCCTCCTCTTCATCTGGCCCCACCCCTCAGCCGAGGCCTGGAGCCGCTACCCGACATTCACCTGGGCCTAAACAGCCCTCCGGGACGCGGGCCTACCTAATTTGTTGGGCGCCCGCATCCCCCTCCCCTCCGGCCTCCACATCCCCGTCTGGCGCAGCCGCCTCCGTGACTATCATGACCCTGCCCTACTTGACCTCCTGGAGTTTGGCTTCCCCGCCAACTACTGCGCCAGTACCCCTCCCCGCCCCACTTTCTCAAACCACCGGGAGGCCCCCGAGCACCTCACTCACATCCGGGAGTTCATTAAGACCGAGCTCGCCCATGGCGCCATAGCCGGCCCCTTTAGCGTCCCCCCCTTCACCCGCTGGGCCCAGGTCTCCCCCATGATGACCTGCCCCAAATCCAACCCGGGCAAGAGGCGGATCAATGTCGACCTCTCATACCCCCCCCGGAAAGCCCCACACCTACAGGCTCCCATGTGTTGCCGACGTTGGACGCCGGCTCATCCATGAGGGCTCTGAGGCCTATACCTGGACCGTGGACATCTCCCGCGCCTACCGCCAGCTCCGGGCCGACCCCCTATCATGCCCCCTCTACGGCATCGCCCTCGATGGTCTAACCTATGTCGACCTAGCCCTCTCCTTCAGCTGCCGCTCCTCGGGCGCTGCCTGCGTCTGCATCACATCGGCCGTCACCTGGGTCCTCCGGCACGAGAGCTTCTACGCCCTCATCTATGTCAATGACTTTGTCGGGTGCGAGCGGTCCTACCTGAGGGCCTGCCAGGCATTCGACGGCTTCATCACCCTCGTCGGCGCCCTCAGCATGGACGTGGCTCCAGGGAAGTGCCACCCTCCTGCTGTCCGCCTCACCTGGCTGGGCTTCGCCCTCGACATTGAGGCGATCACCATACACATCGCCCCGGACAAAGTCGAGGACCTGGTGGACGCCTGCGAGACGCGCATTGCTCGCCCCGCCCTTGGGCGCCGCGAGCTGCAGAGCCTCCTCGGGCACCTCAACCACATCGGCAGCTGCGTGCTTCCCACCCGCAGGTTCATGAGCCACCTCCTTGGGGCGCTCCGCAGCTGCTATGGAGCGACCTGCCTCACCCTCGGTGACCACGCCCTCCAGGACCTTAGGTGGTTCGCCCTCTACGGC
>CM059188.1:61757033-62013900 GCA_030323885.1 Branchipolynoe longqiensis
ATACAGCCAATGCAGCAATATATCTAAAATACTGGCATTAGCAAGAGTAAAAGATGCTAACGCCGACTGCAAATATAAATGATGTACAAGAACAGAACAAGAACGCTGTAACTTAGATAGCCCTGCCAATACTACTCAGGCTATTGCTACATCTGAACTAAGCATTACACTGATGACAACTGCAAATAAAAGAACTTGGCACCACAGAATCATCATAACTTTACTATCTACATAAATAACATAAATCTACCTCACAATAAGTCTTCACCACGAGTGCGGGCCATGACTCAATAATCTGTGCATGCTCACGTGGTGTGCCCAACAAGGGACACAACCACTGCCACGCCCATAAATCTACAACATGGCTATACGGCGACGCTTAAATTCTTCGAGCTGCCAACACATGCACCATTTCGCCGGAACAACATTAAATGAAGCGGAAATTACAATGTACAACCCGCCACTCATGCCACAGGCTTACAGATTGACGCTTGACTCAATGTGGCCACACACCAACTGCGGTATACCATTCACATTGACACTGACAACATCGCGTCACAGCAGGCCATCACATCTGGAACCGGTAAGGACGTGACCATCTGTACCTGCACTAGCGAGATCTGGTCGTTCGCCGCCCACAAAAGCACCGAGATCATAATCTGAGAACATAACTCTCACAAAGGCATGGAGGCAAAACATCATGACACTTTACAAGATCATACAAATGCCTCATGCCGATCACCAACACTCGCTGAAGCGACCAAGGTGGTCATGACTCGGCCCACGCCGACCCACTATACCCGGTTTACAACGTACAACCCGCCACTCACGCCGCAGGCTTACAGATTGACGCTTGACTCAATGTGGCCACACACCAACCGCAGTATACCATTCACATTCACACTGACAACATTGCGTCACAGCAGGCCATCACATCTGGAACCGGCAAGGACGTGACCATCTGTGTCTGCGCTCGCGAGATCTGGTTGTTCGCTGGCCACAAAAGCACCAAGGTCGTAATAAGACACGAGACCGGAGTCGACATAACATTTGCAGACGCACTCAGCAGGATGCACTTCGACCCTGTGGCAAGGCGTCTGGCTGAGGCGTCCGTGGCAGACAATGAGCTGTACAGTGTGCTGGTCACCCATGACAACCTGCTAACCACAACTCTCTAACCTACACAAAAACTAAATCATCTGCCCTTTTTCTCCCAGGTTACTCCACTCTACACCACCCATGCCTCATGGATCTGCTGAGGCAGGGACTGTCAATAAACACATGGGCTCGCTATGCCACCACCTCCGGTCCCGATCCCGATGGACCAGCATTCATCACAACCGATGGGTCACCCATCACAGCCAAAGCGCTGACTAACGTCCTCAGACATGCCCTGTCCACGGTGGGCCACAAAACACCAGCCGCCTTCACACTCCGTAGCCTCCGCAAGAGATGTGCTCAGGCATGCTTGAACCATGGAGTCCCCCCCACAGGACATCAAGACACTCGGTCACTGGACCTCTGATGCCATGCACACTTACGTTCCCAAGAGTTCCAACTCTTCGGCTACAGCCACGCTATCAAACTTATTTGGTTATACGCGTGCCTAAGCCTCATCGACATCACATAACTACCTAAGAGACTGTACTGACGAAAGAACTAAAATTGTAATAAAGAGGCATAACTATATTTGCTGTGTTCGTGTATCTAATTGTTGGTGATGCTAAGGCATCACGGGTAATTAGACGCGCGAATACAGCCATGCGCCAGTAACTAAGGCTGCTCTGATATGTCGCTGACTGGCGGCTCCTTGCTGAACTAACCTGAACTATACCATTAACGCCGACTAGCGGGTTTTCGGCACTTCCGCCATACATCGCCCAGTAAACAAGGCGACTGCGGCTCCACCAGTGTCATATTTCTGAACTAAATTATGCCGCCGTTCGGCTATAAAAGCGACTGCTACGTGTAGATTTTTCACTTTCAACATGGGAGCCATGCAGACAACAACTGCATGATAACTTAAATCTAACGTTTTTAATGGATAAGGTTTCTGACTTTGAATAAAAATAATTAAAAAATAATTTTTATTTTAGTTTTAAAAACACCATTTTAAATCAGTTATGAAGAATTTATCGCATTTCTGATATCTAATATGATGGTAGAAGATGCATATGAACAATTTGCGATCATTTTTAGTCTAATCTGACCTTTTTCAAACTCTGTGACAGTTTAGAGGTCCTTGTGACAAGAGGTACATTTCCGTCTCAAAGCATAGACATTACATTAGTACAAATCGGATTTGGCATCACCACCATTTAGTCTCGCGTCAATACAGCTATTTAGTGTTTCCAGCTGTCAAAACTCAAAGAAACCTGAAGCCGTTGATGGTAGATGCATGGTTGCTCGACAGGTCTTCATAGAGTTAACATTGCGGATCTCAGCTCTATGAGAAAACAAGGCTTAAGCGGTTTGAATCAATGACCTAGTTTCATGGACTATTTTCTTGCAAAACCAACCAAATTTTCCGATTTAACCAAAAATAAGTCATTTTAAGTGAAAATAAAGGCAGAAATAGATTCAAAATGTTCTTTTTGTATGACATGTACAAGCATCAAACATCAAATATCAGTTTTAACAAGATTAACATGAATGACAGAAAGCCGTATACCCACAGAGTTAACTTAGCATCAAAGGTAAACAAAGCAATGACAGTGGTTCGCTTCAAACTTTGAAATTACAATGGCCACATCTATATTATTAAATAATAATAGATTTCTAGCTTTTAGCTCAAGATTTACATATGCTGTCACGGTATCCTACATTTCTCCAGCAGTTGCTGTTGATTTTCAATGTTAATTGTCTCCATCAGCGAAATGTCGATTATTTCATTCATTTAAATATATGCCAGTGTTCTCCTCCGAACTACTGCATTCGTGTTGGTATTTTGATGATATCGATCCAATCTTGTAGAGTCGCTATCGATCCCAGCATCAATTCTATATATCCCAGTTTTCTCAGCTGAACTACTTCATTCGTATTGTGATATAGATGATATTGAACCGGTCTAGAAGAGTCGCTATCGATCCCAGCATCAATTCGTAGAAAGTTACCTTTCATCGCATTACATATATCTGATTTTTATTTCATAAAGTATTTGAATAATACATTTCCTCAAGTATTTTTCAAGCTTCAAATCTATCACTATAGATTATATAATAATATGCAGTTTCCAGTTCAAAGAACATTAATTTAATAACGTCAATGACAGCATAAGTTAATGATTTGTATGATAATAAATGGTAATATTCAACATTTTATATCCATGAATTTTCAAGTGAACCAACCTTTTCATGAATTATTGACAATATTCAACATTTTATGTTCATGAATTTTCAAATGAACCACATTTTCATGACATCTGTGTGGCGATGAATTTTCAAGTGAACCACATTTCCATGCATAAATGGTAATATTCGACACATTATATGTCCATGAACTTTCAAATGAACCTCATTTTCATGACAATAAATGATAATATCCAACATTTTTATATCTATGATTTTCAAATGAACCAACCTTTTCATGAACAAATGATAATATTCAACATTTTATGTTCATGAATTTTCAAATGAACCACATTTTCATGACATCTGGATGTCCATGAATTTTCAGCTGAACCACATTTTCATGCATAAATGATAATATTCAACATCTTTATATGTTCATGAATTTTCAAATGAAAAATATTATTGTATAGGATTTCTTGGCCAGAAGATCCAAAGAGATTTTAGTGTTGTTAGTAATCTAGTCATCATTTACTGTATATTACTACCAGTACACAGTTTTGTAGTGTAATATAGGTTTGTAAAGCCCAGATAGCTTTGTAGTTGTATTGTTTAAGAAAAACAAAAAAAAATTATGATATATTTTTTTTAATTGCTTATGATCTCAAAAAATGTATATCATTTCATCTTTTTAGCTGAGCTGTACCACACAGTCTTACTCTTGTAAAGTGAAATAAATATGTAAAAAAATAGGAAATCATCACACATAATCAAATCTCTAGGCCCAACTGTTCCTCACAGTTCACCTCCGACAAGTGATTAAGTATGTGTATAACAAAATATAATCATCATTTCTGGCCTAACTGTTCCTCACAGTTCACCTCCGAAAAGTGAATATGTATATCAAAATAATATCGGAGATCATATAAAAAAAAAATTGTATACTCAACATTGAATAACGTATTGTATCTGGGTGTGTGCACAATATAATTATACAAAATTAACACTGTGAGGATGTCCAAGGTGGCCCTCATCATAGAACCACCCCACCTGTTTCTCTCCATAGGCAGATGGGGGGTATGAAATCCTGGGGACTGTACAGCTGACACACTACACTCTTGTGACTTACAAACAGCACAGCAACTGAAGTGCCATATGGTAAAAGTCTCTATTCAGGTGACTGGTAATAAACAACACTAACCAAGCCTGAGCACTAAACAAATAACAAACTAAGTGAAAGAAACAACATAAAAAATACATAAATAACAAAAGAAAGAAACAAATAAAGAAAGAAAATATAATAATGAGTATGTTAGCAAGTATTGGAAACAGACTAGGCAGGGGGTTGCACATAGCACACTTAAACTGTCAAAGTCTTACCAGCAAAATTGACTTAATTAAGCTACGCATAAAGTATTTTAGTAGTCTGTACATGAGCTCTACTACCACGCGGTAGCAGCAGAGACTACACCGTACACCAGCGCAGTACCACTATACTGCGCCAGGTGGCGGCACGGGTAGCCAGTGGGCAGATCCCAACTGGGCTGCCCTCTACTGACCACCCGCCCCCCCACACACACCTATAGAGTCGATGTGGGATCTGGTGAGTCAGGGGGTGGGTCAGACAACTACTGACGCCGCGGAGAGCAGATGGTTCAATAAACCAAGTTGAAGCGTACTCTGATTGAATCCTGGTGTTCTTCCATGAGTAACCGTGTGAGTGAGAGTCGGAGGGCCATGGGCCATTACATTGGTGCTGTGACCAGCTCGCCTTCTGCGTAAGGGGTGAGTCTTGGACCTGGGCCATGGACTCCGAAGGTAGGTTCGCTTCGTAATTTTTATTATGGAGGGGATGACGGCACTGCATAGTGGGCGCCGGTACCAAATTGATGGTACAAGGCATCCCGACGCCGAAGGACCGCCAAGGGGCGTGGACGCTTCTGTCGTGAGTACACCACACCACGCTCAATATTTGCCTGTTGGGGATGTTGTTGATACTTTCATTCCTAATGCAGGTGCCGGCGTCATAGGGGAGCGCCGCCAGATGCCAGTAGGTCGGAAGGGCATAGCCACTCCCGCGCCAGCGCCGGTGGTGTTGCCTAGGACTGCTGAAGGTGTTGCAAGTGTTGATAGCTATTGGACGCAGTTAGCACAGCTGAGTAGCAGTCCACCGCTGGGTATTGCGCCGTTGTTTACACCGGTGGCAATACAGGGCGGTGGGCGTGATGCGCAGTTGGGCACTCGTTCTGGTGGGAGTGGCGCGGCGTTGAAAAATGTCGCGGCTTCAAATGCAGCGCAAAATGTTCTCTTGGTTGGTGATAATACTGGGGAGGGCATTACAGGGAGTGCGATGAAAGTGGGCTTCGCTCTTGATGCTATATGGTCTCTATCGATCAATACTGATTCGGTGGCGGGTGTACTTGAGGGTAGCAGTTCAATCGTGTATCATGATGATTTAGGTCTGGGTGTATGTGGGAGTCCTGTGTGAGAGGTGCCGCTGGAGTATTCGCCGTGGGGGAGTTCAGCTGTCCATTCTATGGGGATGGGAGTTGAGCGCGGTGGTCCCCATGATCCCTGTCATAGGGAGATTTCCTCGGCTTTGGAGACAGGGCTCGTAGCTGATGACTCGTTGACGTTTACTTTGGAGCATGATTTGGTTATGGGGTGTACGTTTTCTGGGTCGCAGTCAGAGGTAGAGCATTAGGAATCGATGCGTATTCGCCATCTGCGAGCTTGGAAGCGGGTCCAGTTTGACCGGATGGCGGAGGAGAGACGGGCGTTGGATGATTTGAGAGTCTCCAATGCTGCATCTTTCGCGCACGATTTAGCTGATCTAAACGCGGCACGGCGCATCTCCGCAGAGGAGGTAAATTCTAACCGAATTCTGGTTGAGGAGCAGCAAGCTGCTTTCATGAGACAGACGGAGGATTTATCCATGCGTGAGGCGCTGAATGTTCAGTTGCAAGGCGAGAATCAGAGATGTCAACAATTGCTAGCTGCCGAGAGGTCTGGCATTGATTCTGCCCTGGAGGCCCTTGCAGGTGAGTGTGCAGCTTTTCAGGCTGAAAAACTGGCGTTTCAATGCGGTTTAGGGCTTGGCAACAGTTGTGCAAGGGTTACTGAGTCTACGCGGTTGGATAGCCGCGAGACGCAGTATCCTGCGCATAGTGCGCGCCCGGCTTCCGCGGGTAGCTCGCCGCATTTGCCGGTGCCTTCTAAGGGGGGGGCGGTGGTGGATATGGGGGTCCTAGGGAGCTGGTGCCCTCTGCTGGGGATGTTACTTCTCGGGGGGGGGGGGGGGGGGGGGGGGGGTTCTGTGCAGCATCAGCGTGGTGTTGTTCAGGATTCCGTATATGTGGGTAATACTCATGATAATGTACAGAGTGAGAGGATTCCTGACCCGGGGGTTTGGGCAGTGACGCGGTACCCATCGCATCATTGCCTGGACTGCCGGTGTGTCACCAGTACTTAGTAGAAGAGATGTGGTTGTTCCGGAATCATCCAGCAATAATGGATGTTATTCGGGAAATGGCTTCTATTGGGGGTGGGGCCGGATGGGAGTCATGTAATCGGGATATGCTAGAGCTGGATGAAAATGTTTTAAGGTATCCTGTGGCGGGTTCTGCGCATATTCCGACCTTGCGTCCTAAGCCATTCACAGGTATTAAACAGGAGTGGAATACTTGGTGGCGGGATTTTACGGTGGATATGCGGTCCAACATGTGGGATGAGAGGGTAGCTCTCATTCAGCTGTTACCTCTGCTGAGGAATGGGCCGGCGCAGGCCTGCGTGGACGCGTGGAGGCGTCTTGGGTTGACGATGATGAGGGAGTTGCTCCCAATCATCTCGTATAAGTTCCGTCCTGTGGACCCCATGGCGCGCTGGTATCAGTGGAAGAAGCGCGTCCAAACTGCCCATGATAGATCGTACCGTGCATACGGTCTGCAGCTGCAGGTTGATGGGTGGGAGGCTGCGAGAGATACTGGGATGAGTGAGCGTGCAATCGAGACTAAGATAGTCGAGCGTTTTGTGTGCTCACTCCTTGATCCTGGTCAGCAGCATGCCGCCTATGACCATTGGCGGCTGGGTAAATCATCTCTGGAGGAGATGTTTGAGGTAGTCGACGATTACTGTGCCAAGGCCCTGCGTGCTGGGTGGTCGACTGCGGTACAGGCTATTCGGCTATCAGATGAGTCGGATAGTGAGTTCGAGGTTGAGGTGGCTGCGTATAACGTGCCACGTGATCCTCGGCGTAATGGCGGCGGTAGTTACTCCCGGGGTAGTTCTGGGGGGAGCTATCGTGGTGGTAATAACTTCCGCGGTTTGACAGGCAGTGGCTCTCGTGAGGGTGGCAGTTTCCGTGCGGGCTCTGGGGGGAGTTATCAGTCGCCGCCTATCACTAAGGTGCTGGTCCAAGGTTGGGTGCGTGATGTGATAGGGGAGCAGAAATCTGCTGTGCAGGTGGGAACAGGTGGGCCTGGCTCATCTGGGTTATCTGTGTGCAGGCACGTGGCTAAGAAAGATACGCGTGCCCCTCTAGTGTTGTGAGTAGTAGAGGGGAAGTGGGCATTGCGGTGCTGGGGAACGTATCTGATACGGTTACCTTTGGTACTACGGAGGACTGCGTGGCACCTCCTGGAGTATCTGAGGCCCTTGGTGGCAGCTTGCCTGCACATCTTGTGCCCTTAGCTATGGGGTGTGAGGTGGTGGATGAGTCCGAGCGCTCTCAGGTTGTGGAATTTCTGGGTAGAAATGTTCAGGTTTTCGCAGTTCCTGGTGAGACGTTAGGCTGGACAGAGGTGGTGGCGCATCGCATTGATGTCGGCGATTCCGCTGCTTTTAGAATTCCCTATCGGCGTTTCATGCATTCTAAAAAAGATGCACTGGAGACAAAGCTGCATAAGCTGCTGGATAGTGGGGTGATTAGGAGTAGTGACTCCCCATGGAGTTCCCATGTCCATTTAGTCAAAAAAAAGGACGGTTCGATCCGTTTTTGCATTGACTATAAAAAACTCAATAATGTGATGCGGAAAAATGCTTACCCATTACCGCACATAGATGAGTCGCTTCAGAGTTTAGGAGGTAATGAGTGGTTTTGCACTCTGGATCTGCAATCTGGTTATCATCAGGTAGCGATGGATCCGGAGGACATTGCTAAGACTGCTCTTAGTACGCACCTAGGCTTGTTCGAGTGGAACATGATGCCGTTAGGACCGTGTAATGCTCCAGCCACATTCGAAAAGATGATGACGGATATGCTGGCTGGTCTTCAGTGGAAGATCTGCCCGGTGTATTTGGATGATATCATTGTCTTTGGTCGGACACTGACCGAATGTCAGGATCGGCTCCAAGCCGTGTTCGATCGTTTGCGTTCCTATGGACTGAGGCTCAAGGCTTCGAAGTGTAGGCTTTTTAGGCATGAGATGCAGTACCTAGGGCATGTTGTTTCTGCAAAGGGGATTAAGGCAGACCCGGAAAAGCTCTCTACAATTGTGGGGTGGCCCAGGCCTGAGGATATGAAGGACGTGAGATCATTCCTTGGGTTTGTGTCATATTACCGCAATTTCATTGCAGATTTTGCGCGGTTACCTGTTCCTCTGCAGGACTTGGTCGTTACCGCGAGGAAAATAAAATTTGTGTGGGGCGATGCTCAGGAAGCGGCATTTCTGGGCTTGAAACATGCCTTTACTCAGACCCCAGTGCTGCGATATCCGCGAGCGGTGGGGCAGTTCATTCTGGACACTGATGCGTCGGGGTTTGCAATTTCGGGCGTGTTGAGTCAGGTTCAGGATGGGGTAGAGGTCCCGTTGTCTTTTGCGAGTAATAAACTTAATAAAGTGCAGCGGTATTATTGCACAACGAAGCGTGAGCTTCGTTGGTTGTTGAATTTCAAGGAGGCGGAGGGGATGATGGGGCGTTGGTTGGCCACTTTATCTGAATATGGTGTGACTAATGAGCACATTGTGTACAGAAAGGGAGTGGATCATATCAACGCAGATATTCTGAGTAGAATCCCGGTTTGTAAGTGCGGCCGGGGCGATTGCACGGACTGTGGCATGCATAATTGTGTGCTTGCAGCAATATCTGTGATGCATCTGGCGGACATAGCTGATGATGAGCTTTGGACGTTATCAGAGGTTCGCTTTGCACAGCGCCAAGATCCCTCCATACTGTGTGTGATCAAGTGGTTGGAGGAGGACCGCTCCAAGCCTCTGCGTGACGAGCTGGCGGTGGAGAATGCGGAGACTCGTAAGATTATAAATCACTGGGCTCTGCTGGAACTGCGTGAAGGTGTGCTCTGCAGGTGGAAGGTAGTGGGTGAAGACCTACGCAGTCGCCTGCAGATCGTCGTGCCATTTGCATTGCGCGATGATGTGTTGTTGTTTTGTCATGGGCATTCTACAGCTATGAACTTTGGGTGTGTTTGCTCCACCAAACGTTTAGCTTGGCGCTTCTATTGGCCTGGCATGACTTCTGATATTAGCCGGTGGGTACGCACTTGCCATAAATGTCAGGTGGTGAAGCCGGGTGAGGGGATTGCTAAGTTACCGTTGACTCAGGAATTGTCTAGGCATCGGTGGCGCCATCTAGCGTGTGACTTTGTGTCCGGATTTAAGACGATGTCTAGGGGGAATGTGGTGATGATGGTAGTCCAAGTCTATTACACTAAGTATGTGCAAGTGTACCCCTTAAACGATCACACTGCACCCATTGCGGCGCAGGCATTGGTGGATAACTGGGTATTAATATTCGGTGCCCCAATGCAGATCCATTCGGATCAGGGACGGGAATTTGAGTCCACACTGTTTCAGTCCATGTTGCGCTTGTTGGGCGTTAAAAAAATGCGTACGAACCCGTACTGTCCACAATCGGATGGTATGGTAATGCACTTTAATAAGATGCTAATATCTGCATTGGCTTGTACCGTGAATGACTTTCAGGATGATTGGGATTTACAGGTCAAGTTTGTGGCAAATGCATATAACTGTACGGAGCATGCATCTACGGGTGTGACTCCTACCAGGTTACTATTTGGGGAGGAGCTCCGACTGGCAGCTGATCTGCAGTTTGGGGTGGTGAATCGTCAAGTAGGCCGGCCTTGTGAGATTGTGTTTGTAAGATGGTTGGAGCATTGCTTTCACCACCACCCAACCCGCGGTCATACCCCTTTCTGAGTCACCGTAAGAATGGGCAGCGAGTGACTCGCTGCCTTTTTGCACGTACGACTCACTTCACGGTATGACACTTTTTTTTATGTGGCTCACTCCGCCGAAGGGCATTCTGTGCCGTTTTTCCATGAATATCTGTTGTTCTTGTCAGGAGGGGCCTGACACCCCACATTTGTCCAAGCTTGACCTATGTAAAGACTGAGCCTACATAAACCCCCATGTTTGTCCAAAGCCTGACATATGAAAAGACTGAGTCTACATAAACCCCCACATTCGTCCAAGCTATCAAAAGCTATCAAAAGAGGCCCCTCACTCGGCGGGACCGATTGGCTGAGGCTGCATAGGTGGTCCGGCAGTGCAGGAGAGTGACAACAGTAGTTACCGGCATTTATTTATTTATTTATTTATTTAATTATTTCTATAGTTCACGTTGCCTTACGCTACCGACGATAACCTACAAACGCCTTGATAGAGTTGTGACAATACGACATTTATATAGGACGCAACAAAATCCCGAATGTATTTTTGCTGTGTGGAAATCATGGAATAGACTTTTCTTCTACTGCATCGACTTTTCTTCTACTGCATGTAGTTATGCAGTAACAACCATGGTTTACCTTAAGGTTTGTTTACAGCTGCACTTCCCACCATAGGCACTAGTTGGTGCCATCATTGATCTTCAGGGTTCTAACCTAATATTTCCAGGTGGCAGCACCGGACAACAGAGGTCAGACGGTCGTCTTCTTTTCTAGTTGCAAATCTTCACGCCCGATGACACCACCTGCGTGAAAGATACTTCATTTCGTTACCACTAGGTGTCTGACCGCTTGACCGCTTGACCGCTTGACCATGCCTCGCCTCACCACACTGCTCGCACACCAGCTCAAATCTCCTATCACACTCACAGACCTCACACACTCGGACCTATCACCTCCTATCACCTCCTATCCCCAACGCTCAACGATGTCTTCTCATGGTGCCCCCGACTCTAAACGTGTGAGTATTTGACTTATATCCGTCTATATATGGTTTGTGTATTGTAGGGTTCTGTATTTGACCGTCAAATTTCTTGATCTCTTTAGTAATTTCTACTCGATTGAAAGATGTCGATATAACAATAGCCGTATTCACACCTGAGTTAGTTGACTTTTCGGTAAATTTGGTCTATGAACCTGCTAGAGGTGCACAGATATTTTTTTCATGATATATTTTAAGGTTTTCACTGTGCCAAGCAGAAGTTTTGACCGTTCCAAAACAATACGATTCAGTCCATACATATCTAGGTCGAACCCACACTCTCTCGTGCCGACTAACCGAAACTGGCGCTGATCAGTTTGGACTTGCTCATGCGCAGATATCGATTTCTGCCTTAATCTGCTCCATGTGTGGACATGACACTAGTTCGCCTCATCTACTTCACCTTATCTAGTTCGGCCTAAAGTTGTTGGTGTGAACACGGCTTATGTCTAAATCTGTAGATTTAATAATCATTATTTAGGTTTGTTTGGTTTTGGTTTTGCAGACTGTGGTTTCCACCACAGCTGAGCAGCGGGCTATCCTGCAGCGGTTCTACAACGATGGGCTTGTAAGCACATCTAAGCCCTTCGAGCTGGAACTCCTGCGGGCTGCAGAGTCCGCCAACATGTCGTTGCGCGCAGTCAAGGTTAGAATAAATTAATCATCTTACCCCCCTTCCGAAATTAGTTGTTATGTAACTAGTAAGTAACCCGACCCCCAGTGGCCCCACCTACCAGGAGCGCTGGAACCAGCTGTTACAGGAGTAATGGAATCAAAACTCCCGGCAAAAATGCCACCTGACCTGATTCGAACGTAACCGCCTCAAAACTCAAATCTTATTGAAGGAAAGCATAGTTTATTAGTTAGTAGTACATTTTGAAGGAGGTGCGTCCACTTAGTTTATGCAGCTGAGCTGCTTTGTACCCTTGAGCCTGTTTCCGGTTATACTCATCCAACCAAATGTGTAGTTTTCGCTTTTAAATCTAAAGGATTTTAAATCTAAAGGATTATTAAATAGATAACACTTTATTTGCCCGTGCACAATCCTCTGAACCAAATACATCTCTCAAACATATTTTGCCCATTTTCGCATTTCGCATTCCCTTTAGGTGTGCATCAGCAACATGCGGCGAAATGCCCAGGAGCGGTGCGTTCCAGCCGCTTCTGCTGTCGCGGACCCTGACAGCCTTCGCCAGAAGGTTCGTCTGTCAGTACAGCAGGCGAAGCGCACAACGGGGTTCGACATCTACAAGCACTCCACCCAGTCCGGTAAATTATATAGATTCCATATCAACGTTGGCCGAAGTATTTTTTTTTTAAGCTGTAATTATCTGAAACTATTATATGGCAATGTAGGTTTGTCAATCCAAAAATCGGTTGACAGCACGTCTTTATACTCTTCAGTAACTGTATACTGTGCAGTAACTGCGGTTGACAGCACGTCTTTATACTCTTCAGTAACTGTATGCTCTGCAGTAACCGGATGCGGGTAGCACAGTGCTGCCTAAACATTGAGCTGCACTGTCACAAAAGACTAACCTACACTCTGCTCGAATAATACTTGCGTAACTAGTTACACGCCACGGTACTGAGGGCTAATGTCCTGACTGTATACTCTGCAGTAACCGGATGCGGGTAGCTCAGTGCTGCCTAAACATTGAGCTGCACTGTCCCACCGGAGCATTTCACAAAAGACTAACCTACACTCTGCTCGAATAATACTTGCGTAACTAGTTACATGCCATGGTACTGAGGGCTAATGTCCTGGCATGATTTTAATGGTTTAGCGTTACAAAGTATCTAGATATTTAGTTGATTGTTTTTCTAACTAGTCAATTTATGTTGTCATTGATATGATTGACCTTATACCTTTTTTGTTACACACTTGGTAGACACTTGAATATCATTACATGTAGACATGGACTTAAAACAGATACAAACAAAGATACAAACAATCATTAATTGTATGTAATTCGTAAATATTTCAGCCGCCGGGACCTTCGCCGAAAAGCAGACTGCTTGGCTGGCTGTGTGGAGAGCGCTTCTCCCCGCTGAGCGGACCACCTACACCGACGATGCCCGGCAGCTCGCTCAGATGTGTCCGGAAGAGATGACCCGTGAGGAGCGAGTTGCCGCGGTGAATGCGTCTTATCACCATCTGTGCAAGGAGGTATATTAGTCTATGATAATATTCCCTAATATTCCTTGTGTCTGTTATATCTACCGAATGTAAAATGTCTTCATACCGTCTCTGCAAGCCGGAATATTAGTCTACCCTAATAATTCATAATCTTCCTTGGGGCTGTTATATGTACCTAATGTTGACCCAGATACTATTCTGTCAGCATTGTTTTATATGTCAATTTATTTTACTTGTGTCTGTTATATTTACCTAATGTTGACCCATTTACTATTCTATATCAATTTATTTAACTTTTTTATCTAGCCTTGTTAAAACAACCTACTTTATTTGTGGTATTGATCCAGGCACGCCTGCTGCGCCACCTCAACACAGACGGTGAGGTCGACATGCTTTTATTTTTAAAGTCGCCATGGGGCAACATTGATATCTGCTCTGGCACTGCCCCACAGTTTAAAAAAAAAAACTGGTCGCTCTTCCGGGACGGGTTTGATTGTAACGATGGTAAGTTTTAGCTGAATGCCAATTCTCTGTTTTTCCCCCTACCCACAATCTATCACTAAGGAGTTACAACTGGTGTATAAAAAGTTTTAGCCGAATGCCAAGTCGCTCTTCTCAATATCAAAACATGTCGATTTTCTAGCCTCTGTAACAAATATGCCTCTGTAACACATGTGTTGTGCTACCTACCTGTATTTCCTTTTCATTATTTCATTATTTCGTTCAGTCAACTGCATTCTCAATCAAAGTTATATATATCCCGCTTCGCACAATCTTTAACACATGACTTACGACTTGTTTGTGAAAATATAACCCTTAGTAATGAACCCGGAGCAGGCCGAGGACGTCCCAGCTGCCCCTGCTGCTGCTGCCGCTTCCCCTGCTGCTGCTGCTGCCCCTGCTGCTGCTCCCGGTCACCCCACAAGCGCCAAGGATAGGATGCGTGCTACCTATCTTACCAAACTGCAGGATGCTATGGGTACGATCGAACACTTGATAAGTTTTATGAGTATAAATGCCTGTCCTATTTTGATATCACCATTACAAAATCCATTCCCAAAATTGCAATATTCTACATCACAATTTATTTTTGTTAATTCCCGGTAAATCTAAAAAGAAATTGTACATTGCATTTTACTTATGTTATTATTGGGCAATAGTTATTAGTTAAATCCTCATGACTTTCTAGCACTACCTTCAGGACCCACTGAATATATATATATGATATTCTTCCAAGCCAATATGCTTGCTTCTTCCCAGCCTTACTAACCTGTTAATTTTATGTTTTCAGGACTCACTGACAATATATGTATGATGTTCTTCCAAGCCTTTACTAACTAACCTTGTAATTTTGTTTTTTTGTTTTCAGAAGCCTTTCTTGGTCGACGTCCAGCAGGCTTCAATGTTGGAAGGGTCCTACCAGAGGCCCTTGCTAAATTAGGGGCAGTCATAGTGGGTCTTCCTGGTCCAATTGTCAACCTGAATGCCCTACGTAAGGAGTACTTCCTGTATTATGCACTTGGTGAGCATGCATCAATGAAATGAAATAATAGCAGTGTATATATATATATATGAACTTGTAATAAAAAAAAGTTTGGTGTCACTACTCCTGTGTTTGCATTTTCTATCATACAGAAATATAACACTTACATACAAACCGTTTGGAACTCATAGACTACATTACGGTTCCCGCTATAGTTTACTACAAAATACTTCGGGGCATATAACTTATTGTTATTATAATAATAACAAAATAACTAATACAATGTTAAGCAAGCATATTGGCTTAGTACATAATCTGGCTTCCCTTTTGCATAAGTGCAACTACGAAATACACTCCGAGATCAAAATCTAGTAGACAATAATGTTTTAATTTACAACAGTTCATATGCATATTTATAATCATATATATCATAGGGATTTGGTACAGAAGGGGTGGGGAGTAGAAACTTGTTCATATAATTCCATATGGGCAAAGGCTTATTATAATAATGACAAAATAAATAATACAATATTAAGCAAGCATATTGGCTTAGTACATAATCTGGCTTCCGTTTTGCATAAGTGCAATAGTTAACTACGAAATACACTCCGAGACCAAAATCTAGTATTTTTTTATTTACAACAGTTCATAGATACACTTCATATACATATTTATAATCTGATATACACATATATAATTGAAACTTCATACGAAACACCTGTCGCCTTTTGCTCAGTCTCTTGTGCACAGATATCACAGAGATTTGGTACAGAAGGCTTTTGCTCAATTGCTCAGACATAATCACACACTATATACAAATAATACATAAAAATAAGTTCATCGGTCACTCCATATAGAAACAGCTCAACAAGCAGTAGAAGGTGAGCATTAGATGGTGAGCAGTAGAAGGTTTAAAACGCCTCCGCAGTTAGTTAGACCATCTACTGCTCAACATGTAATGCTCACCGTCTACTGCTAAAACTAAACATACACCGAAATCAACAAACACACACTATATACAAATTATACACAAATTTACACACATAATTTCATTGTTATTTCATTGTTATTTCATTGGTATTTCATTGGTATTTCATTGGTATTTCATTGATATTTCATCCATTCACTATCGCTCAGTGCTCAGAACCACTTGACTTCATATATTATTACTTCACATCAACTTGACTTCATACTTCACTCCATATCATCATGCTCAGGTAATTTGCTCACCGTCTACTGCTAAAACTAAACGTACACCAAAATCAACCAAAATTTAAACACATAAATTCATTGTTATTACATTGGTATTTCTTTGGTATTTCATCCATTCATCATCCATTCATACACTATTGCTCAGAACGACATGACTTCATACTTCACTCCATATCATCATACTCAGGTCATTTGCTCGACAAGCAGTAGAAGGTGAGCATTAGTCGGTGAGCAGTAGAAGGTTTAAAACGCACCAGGAGTTAGACCATCTACTGCTCAACATGTAATGCTCACCGTCTACTGCTAAAACTAAACATACACCAAAATCAACAAACACACACTCTATACAAATTATACACAAATTTACACACGTAATTTCATTGTTATTTCATTGGTATTTCATTGGTATTTCATTGGTATTTCATTGGTATTTCATTGGAATTTCATTGTTATTTCATCCATTCATCATCCATTCATACACTATTGCTCAGAACCACTTGACTTCATATATTATTACTTGCACATCAATTTGCTCGACAAGCAGTAGAAGGTGAGCATTAGACGGTGAGCAGTAGAAGGTTTAAAACGCCACCGCAGTTAGTTAGACCATCTACTGCTCAACATATAATGCTCACCGTCTACTGCTAAAACTAAATGTACACCGAAATCAACCAATACACACTATATACAAATAATACACAAATTTAAACACATAAATACATTGGTATTTCATTGGTATTTCATCCATTCATCATCCATTCATAGACTATTGCTCAGAACGACATGACTTCATACTTCACTCCATATCATCATGCTCAGGTCATTTGCTCGACAAGCAGTAGAAGGTGAGCATTAGATGGTGAGCAGTAGAAGGTTTAAAAGGCACCAGGAGTTAGACCATCTACTGCTCAACATGTAATGCTCACCGTCTACTGCTAAAACTAAACATACACCAAAATCAACAAACACACACTATATACAAATTATACACAAATTTACACATGTAATTTCCTTGTTATTTCATTGGTATTTCATTGGTATTTCATTGGTATTTCATTGGTATTTCATTGGTATTTCATTGGTATTTCATTGTTATTTCATCCATTCATCATCCATTCATACACTATTGCTCAGAACCACTTGACTTCATATATTATTACTTCACATCAATTTGCTCGACAAGCAGTAGAAGGTGAGCATTAGACGGTGAGCAGTAGAAGGTTTTACACGCCCCTGCAGTTAGTTAGACCATTTACTGCTCAACATCTAATGCTCACCGTCTACTGCTAAAACTAAACGTACACCAAAATCAACCAATACACACTATATACAAATAATACAAAAATTTATGCACATAAATTCATTGTTATTACATTGGTATTTCATTGGTATTTCATCCATTCATCATCCATTCATACACTATTGCTCAGAATGACATGACTTCATACTTCACTCCATATCATCATGCTCAGGTCATTTGCTCAACAAGCAGTAGAAGGTGAGCATTAGATGGTGAGCAGTAGAAGGTTTAAAATGCACCAGGAGTTAGACCATATACTGCTCAACATGTAATGCTCACCGTCTACTGCTAAAACTAAACATACACCGAAATCAACAAACACACACTATATACAAATTATACACAAATTTACACACGTAATTTAATTGTTATTTCATTGGTATTTCATTGGTATTTCATTGGTATTTCATTGGTATTTCATTGTTATTTCATCCATTCATCATCCATTCATACACTATTGCTCAGAACCACTTGACTTCATATATTATTACTTCACATCAATTTGCTCGACAAGCAGTAGAAGGTGCGCATTAGACGGTGAGCAGTAGAATGTTTAAAACGCCGCAGTTAGTTAGACCATCTACTGCTCAACATCTAATGCTCACCATCTACTGCTAAAACTAAACGTACACCAAAATCAACCAATACACACTATATACAAATAATACAAAAATTTAAACACATAAATTCATTGTTATTACATTGGTATTTCATTGGTATTTCATCCATTCATCATCCATTCATAGACTATTGCTCAGAACGACATGACTTCATACTTCACTCCATATCATAATGCTCAGGTCATTTGCTTCACAAGCAGTAGAAGGTGAGCATTAGACGGTGAGCAGTAGAAGGTTTAAAACGCACCAGGAGTTAGACCATCTACTGCTCAACATGTAATGCTCACCGTCTACTGCTAAAACTAAACATACACCGAAATCAACAAACACACACTATATACAAATTATACACAAATTTACACACATAATTTCATTGTTATTTCATTGGTATTTCATTGGTATTTCATTGGTATTTCATTAGTATTTCATTGGTATTTCATTGGTATTTCATCCATTCATCATCCATTCATACACTATTGCTCAGAAGCACTTGACTTCATATATTATTACTTCACATCAATTTGCTCGACAAGCAGTAGAAGGTGAGCATTAGATGGTGAGCAGTAGAAGGTTTAAAACGCCCCCGCAGTTAGTTAGACCAACTACTGCTCAACATCTAATGTTCACCGCTAAAACTGCTAAAACTAAATGTACACCAAAATCAACCAATACACACTATATACAAATAATACACAAATTAAAACACATACATTCATTGGTATTTCATTGATATTTCATTGGTATTTCATTGGTATTTCATTGGTATTTCATTGGTATTTAATCCATTCATCATCCATTCATACACTATTGCTCAGAACCACTTGACTTCATACTTCACTCCATATCATCATACTCAGGTCATTTGCGCGACAAGCAGTATAAGTTGTTTGTTGTTTTGTTGTTTGTTGTTTGTTTGTTGTTTGGTTGTTGGTTGTTGGTTGTTTTGGTTGTTGATTGTTGATTGTTGGTGATTGGCGTTAGGCGCGATCAGACAATAAACACTACGTTCAGCATTTAGGTTTGCAAAATTGATTTGGCATGTTTTTCGCTTCAAAGATCACCAAATCTACCCCCGTTGGTTTGTTGGTTGGTTGTTGATTGTTGGTTGTGGTTTTGGACACCGGCATGATCAGGCAATTTGTCGATAAAAACCTGGCGCTGACACGACACTACGCGATGCTAATCCACCAATGAATGTAAGCCAAACCCAAGTATTATCCGAGCTACAGGGTGACAGGCAGCGTAAACACCGCCATAATAAAAACTTTTGTAAAAAAATAAAAGATATAAAAAATAAAAGATATAAATCCTAACAGTGCACCAGCAGGACTATGGTGCTACAGTGGCATCTCCTAGTGGGGAAAGCAAGAATTAAGGGGTGGGGAGGCGACGACTGGCGCCACCTACAGTACATTGGCAGATGAAAACAAAGACAGCGGTTGGCAATATTGTTCGGACTATGGTGCTACAGTGGCGTCTGCTAGTGGGGAAAGCAAGAGTTAAGGGGTGGGGAGGTGCCGACTGGCGCCGACTGGCGCCACCTAGAGTATATTGGCAGATGTAAACAAAGACAGCGGTCAGCAATATTGTTCGGAGAATAAAACAGAACCGCAATGGTGTGGGCCCCTGACTCGTTCTGATTTGTTTTTATATCGTATTTATATCGTATTTACAGGACGATGCTACAACGACAGATAACGATACATGATAGTACTTAGGTGAGCCTTTTCTTTTTTGTTAAGGTGAGTGGGGCCCTATGGGGCTCAAAAAGGCAGATGATACGACAGCCAATTATCTGCACATCGATGTGCGGTGACCACTTCTATCGTCTTTTTATTATTGTCCAAAGCTACTTGAATCGCATTGCAGGCTGGAAAGAATCAGATGAAGAGGAATCCATATTCTTACTTTGTTGTGATATTGTTGATAACGTAGGGGGGCCAGCTCCGGAGTTGACCAGGTCAACCGTGTGTACCGAAAACATTGATGGCGATATTAACAAAAAAGAAGTCTGTGGAATCCAATATCTGCAATTTCGACTCAAAATCAATAATAAATAACATTTGAATCGTACGTGAGGTAGCAAAATATGGAGGTGAGCGCAAACACAAGAGTACAACTTGGTGAAGTTGTTGTTGATGTGCTATGGGGCCTTGCCGAGCACAGCTTGGTCACCGATAAGTCCACCTGGTAGACGGATACAGTAAGAACAGTAGCTAGTAGCAACCACTGAGCCGCAGATGCCCGTCCCCATTATAGTATGACTGAGTCGTTGCTGATAGTAAGCGTCACAGGTGTCACCACGCATATAGCGCAGTTCGCGATGCTTTAGGTCGGGCAGCGGTTCGTCAGAAATCTGACTACGGGCCTGCTGCGTGGCGCAAGTTCAAGGTGGGAGATCGGGTAGTGCGGTATCATGTGCCGCTAGCTCGAGTCAAGCTCGCGAAGAACTGGGATGGTCCCTTTACTATAACAGAAGTTGTATCTGACACCACAGTTATTATGAAGGGCAAGGATGGGAAATACCGTAAATCTAACGTTAAACGTCTTAAGCTTTAGACTGAGCAGATGTCTAGAAATGCTGGACCATCCTCCTGGTTGGATGCGCATGTAGGGGATGGGCCCGAACCTGCAAAGGTGGAGGCTGGCACTATAGATGCGTTCAATCGGAAGAAATTGCCTGGGCTTCCAGTTACTGCGGGAGAGGCTAGGCGCCCTAAGCGCCATAGGACAAACGGAAAAATAAACGTCGGCGTCGTTCTAGATCAGTGTCTGATACCGATAGTGTTGTTTCTGTACGCAGTAGCTCGGATAGTGACAGCGACTTTGTAGCAGTTAGACAGGGGTCTGATGGGGGCTCGGATGCACCGCCTGTGTGGCGATCTGAGCGATTAGCATTACGACACAGATAACTGGTCTGGGTGGAGTAGCGGGTATTAGGCTACTCCACCCTGGTGTTGTCGGGTCTCCAGGGGTTGGGCGTACATGAGATACTCCAATCCCTGTCACACAACGAGTAACGCAGTACATATGTTCAGTTAAACTTTGCTACGCAGTTATTTGAGAGTAGTGGGGAAAAACCGGGGGCCCCGGGGGCGCCAATGAATGGGCGCAGTTACTACTGTTCTGTGTAATGCCTCTGCCTAAGCCGTGTGTTTATTATCTGCTATTTCTTGTCTAACGCATTGGTTATAGTTGACGGGGCGTGCTGCGTGTTAGCTGCTATCACGGCGGGCATGGGTGTGTAACTGGGTAGACTGTTCAGTTGGACGTAACTGGATCACTTATATCATGTGCGTGTAACCGGGCGAGTGGGTTGCTGGCACTACGCAGTATGTGTTGTTGTTGGTGGGTACTGCGTAAGTGGCAGTGATCTGTTGCCGGGGGTCGCCCGGTATTGTGCACCGGCTGGCGGAGGTGCCTTGTGGTAGAGCTAACTAGGTCACCCTTATATTCTGCGGTTGGGGATTCTCCGTGGCCACATGGTGCGGTGACATCAGGGGTACTGCGGGGGGGCGGGGAATACCGCCGTCGGGTGGTTTGGCTGGGTTCCTATGTAGGTCACGCTAGTTGTACCGGTGACGCACCTGGTGTTTCGCGAGTGAGGTAAGTGCTCTCTGGTTGGTACGCCGACTGGACTCTGCGCTTCTGCGTGGGAGGATGTGGAGCCAGTCACTCTACTGGCTGCCGGCAGACTAGGTGGGTGTCTTTGTTCCTCGAACATTAATCCTATCTATTTTCGCATATTCCTTATTGGTGACTGTACACTGTGACAAAGATAAGAATATAGCAAGGCCGGCCGTGACTGTGTTGGCCTGTGCGTTTGTCGCACAGACTTGACACAGCATGTACGGCGATCGTCTGTTGTGGGGGAGATGCGACTTGAGCTGCTGTGGCAGTTCGTTGCATTTTCAACATGGCAGATGATATTCTCGATTCGCCCAGCACTCCAGTAGGGAGAGCTGAGGCCGCAAATCCCCTCACGCTTCTCTTTGAAGAGGGCAAGGGTGGCGATGATGTAGGTATATCCTGCATAGGGACCATTAGGCCATTGGGCGGTGGGGAGATTGTTGGTGCAGTCTCTCCACAGCTGTCTAGTCCCCTATTGTCGCCCGTGTTGACGGTCGTGAGGGGCCCTCAGCGGGTTACGGCATCTGGGCTGGTTTCTCCCCCGGGAGTAGCTGGCCTGTTGTTACGTTCCCCTGACGGGTCGAGTGATCGGCATCACGCAGCCTCCAGTGTCATAAGTGCTCAGGCGGTGGTAAATGCTGACGAGCTGTCACGCTTTCGAGAGTGGCAGCTGCGTGACAAGGCGGTGAGGGAGTCGGTATGTTCTTCTCGCACGGATCCGTTCTCGCTCAGCCCAGCTGAGGTGAGGATGGCGCAGCCTCTCAGCAGTAGCTCATCGGGTTCTTGCCAGTTGGTGCTGCCGACCGCAGTTGCTGTCCGACCTCCTATGCAGACGTTCGCGGGCTCTGAGGATGTAGGCGCTAGAACCCTCGGGAGTCTGGCGCCGGCACCTCATGACAACGGATGGTCAGTAGGGGGTGGTTCCAGTGATAGAATGGACATCGACTCCGTCGTGTCTACCCCGGTTGTGGGCGGTGAGCTGCTTCGGCCTCCTGCCCCTTCTCGTGCGTCTGGTGCCTTGACAGAGGCTAAGGTGAGGCTTGCTGTGGAGAAGGCCAAAGCCTCTGTACAGCGTGACATTGTTCCTCGCTCTGAGGTTGCGTCGTTGCCTCCAAAGGCATCGATCCCTCACATAAATGTATTGTACAGGTCTTTCGAATATCGCTATCATAATAGCGATGGTTCGAAGCGAGCCATACCAGTGGACTTTGATGACGCTCCCACTGATAGCAGTTCTCGTGCTGCACGCCCATCGAGATCGGCCGCTGCTTGCTCTGAAAAAGAGCAGGGGGAGTAGGATCGGAATACGGGTTGGGTTGCCTACATGCTTGCGTGTTGGCAGACCAGTGGGGTATTTGGTGTGGAGCTCGGTTATGAGATCGCTGAGGACCTATCGCCATCATCGGAGTGGATCGTCAGGTCGCGTAAGGGTGGGCCTGTTAAGCTGGTGTGGTTCCTTTCAGGGAATGTGGCCGGTTTGATGGAGACTATCCTGTCATGGCTATGGCAGCACCCTCACGATGAGCCATGTAGTGTGGGTGACTACGTGTTCTTGCAGGAAGGGTACAGGCAGATCATGCAGCATTATGATGTTGACGGAGATTTTGAGGTCTCCGACGACGAGGGCTGGACCGAGGCTGACAGCCGTCCCCGCTGTCCGCTGGAGTGGTACAATGTCCATTTGTGTATTCTATTTGAGGCATTGAGGAATCCAGCAAGGCGTGAAGGGTACACGAAGCAGGAACTGGCATGTCTGGGTTATGTCCGGCGTGTGTTTCACCCAGGACAGGCTTGCCTGTTCTGTGAGCTGAACCTGGTCGGGCATAGACGGATCCCGAAGCTGTTTCTGCGGTGTGCGCAGTTGGCTCATCACATTTGTGAGGGTCACTTGCACACCGCTCCTCTATGGAGGTGCACTAGGCCGTTCAACGTGGTGAGTGGTTGTGAGGGATGCCCAACGTTTAAAGCGACTGGGCAGTACTTTGCAACTCCGCGCCGCGGTGTGATGGTAATGCATCTCATGGAGGGTCACGGACATTTGATAGACGATGTCGTGAAGGGGCTGAGTGAGATTCAGTGGAATCCTCAGTCCGTGTCGAAGAGAGCGGTGTCCTTCACGATGAAGCAGCGCACAGACTACCAGTACAACAGGGAAACCCTTGTGCTGCCCAAGCAGCACAGGTTGATTGCCCTGTACCTGTATGACCCAGGGTCGGCGGAGGTGCGTCGTGAACGGTTTTACACCGGTCACGGGGCATCGTCGGCGAAACGGGGTAGGGGTCATGGTGCTGTTGCCGTGAGGAGGGACCCGCAGCGGCAGAGTGCTCCTGTGGCTTCTGCGATCTCTGGGCGGGGTGCTAAGTCCGTCCAGGGGAAGGGTAAGGGGAGAGGTAAGAGGACCTCGTCCCTGGTGGCGTTGCACGATGGCTCTGCTATCGAGTTGCAGCGCAATCAGGGGTCGGACAGGTCAGCTTCGCCTCCCCCGCCGCAACCTCCACCTCCTCGATCTGCCGTGACGCAGGGGTTGAAAGACTGGCCTGAGTTGCCAGTCGTGACATCTCAGGAGGAGGGTGCTGTGAAAGGCGTGCGGTGCCGTAAGCGTCGGAAGCTGGTGGCTGCGCTAACACCCGACAATCTAAGTGCGGTGGTAGCGCATGCTCCGGCGACCATGGCGACGGTGCCGGTGGCATCGGTGTCTCAACCGGTGTCCTTGGGTCAGGTTCCGTGGTGACGTGTGTCGGCGGCAGTTGCCGGTGATGGCATCTGCAAGCCCGGTTGTGAGACCTGTGGAGATTGCTCCTGCTGTCGTTCCCTCTGCGGGGGTGGTGACTGTGAGACCGTCGGTGGCTGCGGCCCCATTGGCTGATCATGGTGTCACTCTCGCTTTGGACGGCATCACAAAGCATCTCTGCGAGGCAAACCGCTTGGATGTAATGGCCAGGATTACTGAGTCGGTCGACGGCCTGGTTAAAGCCTTCATTGAGGGCTTTGATGCAGTCGTGGCGCAGACTCAGGATGTTCTGGCACACCAGCCTGAGGGTAGGTGCAGTGCAGACTTTGACTGTGTCATTGAAGACAAGAAAATTGTCGAACGAAAGTTGGAGGCATAGTGCGAGCACAGGGCGCGGCAAGCTGAGGTCATTAATGACATCGACATGACCTTTCATGCCTCGTTTCGCCACGACTACCGGAGCTGGGATGGTTCATTGCGTTCTTTGGATCTATCCGGCTTCAGCATCGAGGACAGGCTGCATGGCCTGCCGGCTAGCTTGGTGTCCGATGCTGCTGCAGCACATCGGGCACTGCTGGGACGGGCGGCGGGTGCGCCTACTGACGGTGACGGCGGCGGCGACGTTCAGGTGACAGGTGGCGGGAAGGTGGACGACGTTTAGTCATTGTTCTCTCCTGCCCGAGGGATTTTGGACGTCTCGTCAAATTCAGATGACAAGTCGCGGGGCAGTGGACAACGTGTAACTGTTGGCACAGTTGGGCATTGCTCTCCCCTGCCCGAGGGATTCTGGATAACGTTGATATATCAGATGACAGGTGGCAGTTAAGTTAGCGGTGGTTGACTGCTCGCGCAGGTGATCGGCGCTAGCTCTGTCCGAGGGATTCTGGGTTTCACGTCGGGGTAATTGAAAGACCAGCACCCCTGTGGTGGTTATTAATTTTTGTTTGTATACATTAAGAAATATAATATCATTTTTTTCTCACAGTTCATCTCCCTTAAGGAGGTGGATACCGCCTTCTATATATATATATATATATTTAATAATAATATAATATTGTATATACCTTTTTAGTGCTACGGCGCTATTTTTACATTGATAGCCACGATGTATTTAGCATTTTGTACTGTCTTATTCCAATATTATTTTTCTTTGCAGTGCGATTGTTGATATTGTATGTTGTGGTGAAGAGCTCAGCTTTCTCCCTATTGGAGGATCTAGCTTCTTGTGTTCTGCCTATTTTTCTGCAGTAGGGGTCGAAATTTTTTTAATTTTTTAATTTTTTTGTACGTAATGACAGACAGCACATTAATGCAATGAACCAAACAAAGAATGGTGGAGGTGTTGCCATTTACTGCAAAGCCACCAAAAACCTAGACACTGAAAAGCTAAAACCAACAAATCTCTCAAATGAGCACATAGAGCTACGATGGTGCCTAATAAAAAATGAAAAGCAAGCAAATGTAGCCATAGCGAGCCTCTATAGGCCACCATCAGGTGAAATTGAAGTATTCCTTGAAGAACTAGAAAAGAGCATAAACACTGTAAAAAAATCAACAAATGCAGAAATCTTTGTGCTAAGGGACTTCAATGTGAATTACAGCAGCAATGAAAAAAATAAACTAATGCTGCAAACCACCATCAAGATCTTAGGCCTGCAGCAGCTCATCACTGAAAGCACAAGGCTAAGCAACAATAGCTCAACAATAGACCTAATACTAACCAACTCAAACCATGCCACAAAATGGGGCACTAGAAGCTGGGGTATAAGCGACCACAAACTAGTATATGTAACCAGGAAAAAGCTCAAAAGCACAAATCACTATGAATACAAAATGGGCAGGTCCCTCAAAAACTACTCAGAAGATACATTAAAAAATCATCTGCACCAAAACATAAACAACATCACACAAAACAGAGATGATGTTGATATCTATTGGGACAACATCATCACAGAAATAAGAAAATCAACTGATGAGATGTGTCCAATGAAGAAAATGAAAATACAAAAAAACCAAGACCCTTGGGTAGACAAAGACCTGCTAACACTCATCACAACCAAAAGTAAACTGGGTGATAAAACAAAATGCACAGAAACAATAGAAGACAAACTGGCCTACCGCATCGCCAGAAACAACTCTCTCAAAACTGTGAGAACAGCAAAAAAGAAATACATAATAAAGCAGGACAAAGACTGGGGAAGCAACACAAACAAATTCTGGAAAAATGTAAACCTATTATTCCAAAAAAATAACAAAGAAGAGCATACAAACTTCCAAGACAACGAAGGGGCAATGCTCACAGACACAGATGCAGCAAACAAACTGAACGGACACTTTGCCACAATAGGGGAAAAGCTGTCAGAAAAATTGAAAAAAAGATGGGAAACAGATCAGGAACTGTGAAGAACGAAATCCCCACCTGCAAAACAGATATGATAGAAGTACAAAAATTAATAAATGACATAGACACGAATAAACCAAGTGGAATAGATGAAATACCAACCAAAATACTGAAAGAGGCACTCCAAGCCAGCCCGGCCACCATAGTAGACCTATTCAACATCTCCTTTGAGCAGGGGCGTTTTATCTCAGCCTGGAAAATAGCAACAATCACCCCCATTCACAAAGGTGAAGACAAACAAAACATGGGAAACTACATGCCAATATCAATTCTTCAAACCCCAGGCAAGCTCATTGAAAAAGTGTTACATAGACACATCAATGAACACCTGGAAAAAATCGATATACTAAACGAAAGACAAGGGGGCTTCAGAAAACTGCACTCCATGTCAAAAACAATAGCTAACCTAACAAATGACATAATGGCATCAATGAACCAAAAACAATTAGTTGGAGCCGCCTTCATTGACTTCAGCAAAGCATTTGACACAGTAGACCACAAAATACTACTGGAAAAACTAAAAACCATGGGCATAAAATCCAACACTATGGATTGGATAAGATGCTACCTGAACAGCAGGAAACAGAAAACAAAAATAAACAATACACTATCAGACAACCAACCTGTCACATGTGGTGTACCGCAAGGGTCAGTGTTAGGGCCACTACTCTTTATAATCTATATAAACGATCTTGAAAAATGGTTGTAAACTGAATGCCTCCTACTATATGCAGATGACACAGTCATATACGCAAATGGCACCACAGAAGAGGAGGTAATAACTAAACTAAATAAAGTCCTACTAAAACTAGATAAGTGGTGTGAGTCCAACAAAATAACAATCAACACAAGCAAATCAAAAACAGTACTCTTCTCGCATAAACAAATGGCACAAAGAAAACTACACTGTAAGTTAGGAAACCAAACACTAGAAAATGTAGACCATTACAAATACCTAGGCCTTGAGTTGGACAGCCAACTAAACTACAACCTATGTATAAATAAAATTATACAAAAAGTAAACCACAAACTGTGGCTATCTGCAAAGCTAAGAGACTACATGACACAAGAAATGTCAATAAAAATCTTCAAAGGCATGGTGCTCCCCTATTTTGACTATGGAGATGTAAACTACATGGGTGCGAGAAAAGAACTACTAAAAAAACTGCAAACACTGCAAAACAGAGCCCTAAAAATCTGTCTAAGAGTAGACAAGCTGCACCCCACCTATGACATACACAAAAGAACCAAAGTGAAATCATTAGAAAATAGGAGAATAATTCATTTGAAAACATTAGCATATAGCTATAGTCAAAACATTCTAACAAAACCACAAAGGGCTACTAGAGCAAATAATGCGCCACTACTAAAGCAGACCAGAAGCCAAATAAAAGCTCATGAGAGAAGCATGCTGGAAATGGCTGCCAAGGTGTGGAATGCCCAAACAGTAAAGGAATGACAAATTCCTGACCTAAAAACTTACAAAAAATATCTGTGCAAAATAAGGCTAGGAAACCCCCACTAAGCTGCACTGCAAAGGGGCATGTGATATGTCACGGCCCACCAGCGGGACACCCAATGGAAGATAACCATGCCAAAAGTAGCCAGATAACACACCACACAGCTACGTACAAGCCTATGATATGTAAATAGGAGTAGGCTAGTCTAGTAATAAGAGTAGAAAAAATAAATACATATATGCCAACCAAGAAAATCCAAAAAAACTAACATAGGCTACTAACCATACCAACCAATTATCTATCTGCTACTGAAATGCAGGCAATCAAATACCTTATCAGCAGCCACTGTGTGGTAAGATAACACCAACACTACAACTGGCCAGCATTGAAAACAAGCCTGGGTACCCGGGCTTATATGCTATGGACAGTATAAATACAGCCTCAATAAAAAAATATAAAAATACATATAAAATTAATTATTTTCTAATATTCCTCAACTTTCACCCCGTTTTGACTTCCTTTTTCCACACTATTTTAGGAAACATTATCGTCTAAATTTATTCAGTGGAACGAGGTGGTCAATGGTGTGGGAGTTGCTGGGTTGGCACTGTACATTTCACCTATATATTTTCAGATGCAGTGCCGCCCTGACTCTTATTTTATGCTGCATTCTTTATACATTTAAAATTACTACTTATAGTAAGCGCTTCTGGCAGAACATGACAGACAGCGTGTGCATCGGCTCCTGTTACGACAGGGGAGGATGTGCATGGGTGTAATTTACTTTGTAGGAGGCCGGGTTCTTGCTGGCACCCAGTGCTTCTTATGAAATGTATTACATGCCTAACCTTGTATCTGCGGAGACTTTCTCAATTGTTATAAGTATCACCGCCCTTCTATTTTCATGCACTCTACACCGGAGTGGGTCACCGAGCGTGGCGGGTCCTGGGTGTGGCTGCGTGATGTGTCCGCGGTGTAATACCATCTGTGATCTACTGGCCAGGTGACGCAGGCACAAGAAGGACAGACTGAGGAAGCTCCAAGAGGAGCCGCTCCGCGCAGAGGGAAGAGCGCCCCGCTAACGGTTCTCCTGAGATGGGGGGCGGTGGGGGTGGCGGACTGAGTAGTTCCTTGCTTCCTTCTGTTGAGGGGGTTCCACTTGTGGGGTATGGACAATTCTCTCCCAGCAAAAAACATTCTATACACCAACTACATAGAAGCTGGGAGAGGTCGTTTCTGTGCGACACATTTAAAGTCTCTTTCTTCACCTAGATTAATAACATGTTAGCCTTGCAGCTATCTAGATGCATATTGCTATTCGCTGCAGGCAGGTCTAGGCATTGCGCATAAGGATACATAGCTTTGTAAGGCTTCTCTCCCTTTCAAGTTAGTTCTCATGTTGACTTCTATCATTTCTCGATTCTCATCGGTTTGCACTCTGCAACCGGTGACACTCTAGGAGGGGGCAGTGTAGTAGTCTGTACATGAGCTATACTACCACGCGGTAGCAGCGGAGACTACGCCGTACACCAGCGCAGTACCACTATACTGCGCCAGGTGGCGGCACGGGTAGCTACCAGGCAGACCCCAACTGGGCTGCCCTCTACTGCAGGTGGTTGACCCCCCCCACCCCCCCACCCCCCACACACACACCTATAGAGTCGACGTGGGATCTGGCGAGTCAGGGGGCGGGTCAGACAACTACTGACACCGCGGAGAGCAGATGGTTAAATAAACCAAGTTGAAGCGTACTCTGATTGAATCTTGGTGTTCTTCCGTGAGTAACCGTGTTATTGAGAGTCGGAGGGCTGTGGGCCATTACAGTATGATAAATAAATTTGATGTATTAACCTTAACAGGAACGCAGCTCAATAAAAATCACAAGAAGCAGGTATACAACCTGGAGGGGTATGAACTATTCAGATTAGATAGAGAATCTACAGGAGAGAATGGAAATGTCAAACGAGGAGCGGGTGTGGCCATATATGTAAATAGCAAGCACCAGGTTATAAAAAACAAACTGAATGAATACAACACATCAACCGATGACATAGAAATTATGTGGGTACTAATTGAAAACAGCAAGCAAATCAATATAGCGGTAACCTCAGTATATAGGCCACCAAGGGGTAATGTAAATAAATTGTTATAACCTTAGATGTTGCTAGGACGTAAAACAACAACAAACAAACCTCTGCCAGGCAAGCTGATAAAGAAATTAATGTACAAGCACATCATGAAACATCTAGATAGTGAGAAAATACTAAATGACAAACAGGGAGGGTTCAGAAAGGGATTCTCCACAACAAAAACTATATCCAATCTAACAAATGACATACTGAGAGGTATGAAATAAGGTGAACAGACAACTGCCACATTCATAGATTTTAGCAAGGCATTCGATACAGTGAATCATGACATACTGATAAAAAAGCTAGAAAGAGTAGGAATAAGAGGAAGAACACTGGATAAGGAATTACATCGGTGAGAGAAGTCAGAGAACAAAAGTAAATGGCAAAACATTAGAAAGTATACAGGTAACCTGTGGAGTCCCTCAAGGTTCAGTATTAGGCCCACTCTGCTTCAACATTTACATCAATGATCTGGAGAAGTCCTTAGAGGGAATCACATTCCAACTATATGCTGATGACACTGTGGTATACACAACAAGCAATAGCAGAAAAGAGAATAGAGATAAGCTAAATGAGAAACTAGTAGCTTTAGATAACTGGTGTAACTCCAACAAGATTTCCATAAACCACAAGCAGTCGAAGGTCCTAGTGGTCTTTTTTTTGGTAAAGTATTTATTCATCTGAATATGACATTTGTCAGCGCCGAAGCATTGGTCTTCCAGCCATCTTACTATTGGAATTGACATTCTAAACAATCTAAGTTTGGTCAGTGCTGTATTAGTCACAGCACCGATCCTGTAGAATTAAGGGAGTGGCTCCTGCTGTATAATGTACAGCACCAGTCACTGCGGTTCATTCAAAAATGGGGAGCAGCACCGAGTAGAAGATGTATACCCAGGGCAACTCAAACAATGTGGGTTGCATGTCTTCTCTTATAAAACAAGCAAAGTTTATAGTTAACAAGACATTTTGTCTGTCTTATATACTGTTCAATGTGAATAAACAGATTGATAGTTGTGTAGGATGTTCGGTGTGTTGATGGTTTGTTTATGATGGTTAAGGGTGGTGGCAGGGGAGGGGGGGCCCATTGGGGTGGGTGGTAGGGGGGAAAACCCACAGGAGAGCAATCGAGGATGCAGGGGGCAGGAGCTCAGGGCTTTGCTAGTAATTACTGCAGTAGTCATTCAAGGGCATGAATAACCAGGTGGGCTCTATATGCATGTGTGAAGGCAAGTATTGTTTCTGTTTCTCTGACTCTGATAGGGAGGTCAACTATGGCAATGAGGAGCCAATAATATTGGGAGGAAAGGTTCTTGATTATCAGACCAACTACAGATGAATCTTGATTGGAAACTAAACTACAATGATAACATAAAAGAAGTTATCAAGAAGGCAAACCTCAAAATCTGGATATTAGCGAATACCAGAAAATACCTAACAACAAATATGGCTATTACAATCTATAAAGGTATGTTACTACCATACTTTGACTATGGTGATGTAATATATATGGGGGGTAACAAAAATATGTTGGATAAACTACAAAGACTACAAAATAGGGCACTTAAAATATTTCTGAAGTTGGAACATAGACACCCAACTGATCATCTCCATAGGAAAGCAAGAGTCAACACACTAAATGACAGGAGAAAAGGACATCTCAAAATAGCAGCATTCAGGTAAATGAGGAAGCCTGGGAGGGTGCAGGTAGCAAAAAAGGGAACAAGAGGTAGTGATGGCCCCAGACAGATAAGAAACAGAGCCAAAAACAGATCATATGAGAGGAGTACTGAGTACATGAAGGCAAGGGAATGGAATACACTGGGAGTAGAAGAAAGAAGTACAGGGACAATAGAAACATATAACAAATTAATCAAAAGAGAGCTAAATGCACTGCTAGACTAATGACAACAACAAATAAAATGAATTAAAAAAGAAAGATAGATAAATAAATAAATAGAAAATACACTGATAATTCAAGCAAAGATTTACATACAAAGGGTAAACTTTAAACTTAAAATCAAAACCTAATGACCACTAACACAGCAAGGTGAATACATTCAGAGAAATTAACTATTGGTAATGAAACAATTATCCGATGTAGAACAAACAAACTCACAGAGGTTCGGGGGATGTGGGAGAATGCTTACAAACAGAGAAAGAATGCATGCAGTAGTTAGCTAAACAACAACTGAAAGTGATAAAAAGAATGGGAGTCACAAGACTATTACTGTCTATCGGCGAAAACAAGTCATTAGACTTAACCGTTATGGGCAGCATAAATACACCCATCACAACAAAAATACAACAACAAATGTCATCTCATAGCTGAGCTGTTCCACACAGTCTCGCTCTTGTAAAGTGAAATAAATATAAATAAAAAAATAGGAAATTCCTATAACCATTTCAGCTGACCTCCCAATGAACAGTCGTTTTTGTGAAAAATTATTAAGTTCATTCAATGCCCTAGGCATCACCTATGCCTCCCCAGGCATCTTCTCTGCTTGATAACCAGTAGAAAGCATGTCAATGTCTCACCCAGCAAACAATAGAAAAGAAAAACATTGAAGAATCTTTCTAATCATCTGTGGAAAATGATAAAGACTTCTTCATGCCCCAGGCATTACCTATGCCTCCCCAGGCATTATCTATTGCCTTCGCTTAGCAGAATATCGTTGAAGATTTTCTGTCCAGAATTGAACGTCAACACGAGTAACTATACGTTTGATTATATCAATCGAACAAAACAAACGCAAATGTGTCTGCCGGTAACATGGGGATACAGAATTATCAATTACTGGCCCGGATCATAGGGATCAGACAGTCATTCCCTTATTGTTCATTGCCTGTTGTCTACTAGTATTACTCTCTGCTCATGTCTTAATCTGCAAAATCCATCAAGAATATTATTTTGATTTATTTTTGATTAAATAATAATTTCTCCATAATATATATTATATTATTAAGTAATATCAGTATATAGAATAAATCTCTTTATAGAAAATGAAAAGTGTTTTAAAAAGTTATCTTAATTAGTATTATTCCATAATTTTATATTTATTTATATGTTTTGTAATACATATAGTAATATCGAATAGATTCTCTAGATATCGTAGTTATTTTAGTTCATGTTTCTAAGTGTCATAGCTATTTAGTGATGCATTTCTACAAATAAAAACATATGTATGAAACTCTGTTATAGTTCGGACCGATGACATCATGCCCACGCCGATCTTTTGTCAACCACAACAAAAATAATCGCATGCGTGACAAAACATTCATGTCCATCACATTTTGTCTAATTTCACTTCAACCTGTGGCAAATTATCTGTAAATACACCTTCAGTCAAGCTGAATAAAAGTTTTTAATCGCTTCACGCGTGTGGCCGTTGACACCCTATAATTATTTGTTGACGTTACCGTATACTCACAAAAAAGTTATCCAGTCCTGAATAGAAGAATTGTGTCGGCTATTTGCATTCACTTTTTTCCCATGAGTACGTCGAGTATGAAAAGAGTACCTAGATTAGTAGTCTGGAATAGATTTTCAGGATCTGAGAATTCACTATGATTATTACAGTAGTACAAGAATCCAGGTGCTGTGTTATGCGGTTTTGGTCCTTCACAGATCCATAGAGTAAGATTTTTGGAACTAGAAAAGTCAATACATTCTCAATGGTGTGTACCAAACAAAAGCATGCAACATCTTTGATTTCTTGCGTTCATCTCCAAATCCAGAGTATCACTTCTTAAACCTGCTTAGTCTACCCCGAAAATAAATCCAGAGCTCAAAAGTATTGACAGAGCTTTACGGTGTACAGCTTTAAAAATACAGAGCATTTCCGTCATTAGTGTGACAGGTCATAGCTTTTAAGTAGCTAAACAGTTTCATCTCGATCCCCTGAGTAAGACCTCGGTTCTGCCACGTTACATAATACGCCAAGCGCACGCTCACACTTGCCACAGCTACAAACAATTAGCCTAGATAAATAGAAAGTCTTTGGGAAAGAATTGATCTGCTATTTGTTAGTGTGACATCTCATCCACCACCAGTGTAAGTTTTTCAGTCTATGTCATGATAGAATAACAGATTAATTAGTACATGGATGTATGCGACAATGTCTATACAAATCCTACCATATTCACACTAATTTGTTTATTTTATACAAATCATCCAACCTGAAATGTAAGCAGAAGCATTTGTAAGCAAAAGTGTTAATAATCTTACTATAGTAATGCTACTGTGGAGTTTATCCCATCTCCAACATGTCTGTAATTCTATTGAATTAGTAACATTTATTAGTGGCGCATCTTACGTTACTACGCATCATGTATGGCGCAAGTTTAGTTAGGAATATAAATATTTCTTATGACTAAACCTTGCAAACCCCGTCGATCAGTTTTAAAGCTGTCGACTTGCACTATTTTTAGTTCATGCTTCGTATTAGCGCAATGGTTAGGTATGGCGCAATCATTCTTGATTAGTGGCGCAGAACAAAGAAATGTTTTTCTCGGCTGAGCCAGAGCACTCAGCTGTCCACATCTTTGTCGATCCTTCCATGGCTTTCTGTGCTGTGATTGGTCAATTCTGTTGAATAAATTACAACTGCCTATTAGCGAATCCATTTTCCATGCCTGCTGGCTTGTAAACGCTCCAGTACCAATTTCACGAGAATGTATTATTTTAGGTTTTTGTACGTCGAGTATGAAAAGAGTACCTATTCACCAGAGTACTTATTCACCAAAAATACATTAGTTTGTTTATCCTGGACAAAAATGATAGGATCGAGTGGCAAATGTTATGCTGTACCTGTTATCCACTCTGTTTGAGTTAATCTAGGTGCCAAATCATCCCAAATAATATTAGAATCAACTATTCTAACCTTATTTCGATTAACAATTTTTCGATCATTTTTAAGCCCTACCACGGTCACTACTGAACCTCGTGATCTAACCACTATGTATCCTGGATCATATTTCCTCTCCAAATGTCCCGATTCATTAACTAATAAAACAATCTTATCACCCGGAGTTAATTTAATTGCATTCGCCTTTTCCTTCAGACGAGCAACATTATATTTTCGACTTTCCCGTCGATTTTCGACTGCCTTACTTAAAGCCATAGACAATTCATCTAATCGATAAGCTAAGTTTGAATCCGTTGTACCTGTCGATCGATACAGTAAAGAACTATGTTTCGTACCTGGATGTCTACCATAGGTTAGAAAGAAACAAGAAAAACCTGTACTATCAGAAGGTACAGTACGATATGCATATATCACATCAGGTAAAAAATCTTCCCATAAACTAGCACAAGAATTAACTAATTTCCTCAAAATGATTTTTAGTGTTCTATGGTAATGCTCTACCATTCCATTTGACTGTGGATGATATGGTGTTATATGTCTTACTTCTACACCTAGTTCTTTAAAATGATCCATTATCATTCTATTTTTCAATTCTAACCCATTATCAGAGATGAACATGCAAGGAATTGAATGATGAGGAATATAATCATTGAATATATAATCATGAACCCCTTTCGATGATTTGTCTGGCAATGACTTATGTTCTATCCAACCACTACAATGATCAATAATAGACAATGAATATATATTACCACTAGTACTAACTGGGTATGGGCCACAAAGATCTGCAGCAATTTTGATACCAGGTGCAACCGGTAATGGCATCGACTGTGGATACGCACATGTGCGCCTGCTACAGTTAACTAAACAACTAGGACAATTGGCAATTACTTTGTGGACATCTGCAAATATACTAGGCCAATGAAAATGTTCCTGTAATCATCTCAGTGTTTTAGACATAGCCATATGACTTACCTCAGTATGAGCTATTTTAATTACAGAATTCCTATATTTTATCGGCAAGACTAGTCGAGGATACATATCTTTTCGAGAAGGAGCTATCATAGAATAAAGAAGATTATCCATGAGTAAATAATTCTTTTCTTCATTCTCCCCTAATGTATATTCCATCATTTTTTTCTTCTCATTAATGACTTCATCAAATGGCAGTTTATAGTGCTCAAATGGAATTGCCTGTTCTGCCAATATAGATCAAATGTAAACATTTCCACTGGTTCTTTAGCCTCTGTATTAGGTCTCAACCTAGACAACATATCAGCCCATACATTATCTACCCCTTTCATATAGACAATAGGTGCTGAGAATTCTCCCAATAATACTGCCCAATGTTGAATATGTGTATTACGGATCTCCTTAGTGAAAAAACATTTTAGTGGAGCATGGTCTGTATAAATAGTAAATTCAGCACCATATAAGTAAGGTCTTAGTTTTACTAATGAATAAATTATAGCAAATGCTTCTTTTTCTATAGTAAGTAGGGGTGGAAATGACATCACAGTAGTCGCCGGCTACCGGCCTCGGCTCCTGCGCGTGCGACTGTGTCACCACCTGGAGTTAGTCAGGGGCCTATGAATAAAAGGGGGTGAATGGGGGGGGTGTGGGTGTGTGCGGTAGGGATAGGGAGGGGAGGAAGGAAATCAGCCCCGACTTGGTCCTGCTGAGTAGAAGAAAATCTAGTACATATTAAATGCACAGGCCTATCCATTCCATTGTCATCCTCCTGTACCAGAACAGCACCTAGACTGTAGTCAGAAGCATCTGTATACAGTTTATAAGGCTTAAAACAATCAGGAACTTTTAGAAGGACACATTCTAATAGAAGACTTTTCAACTCATTCCAAGCATTTTCACATTCTACAGTCCAAACAAAGCTACATTTATTACTAGTCAAATAAGTAATAGGAGCTACAACATCAGCATAGTTAGGAATTAATTGTTGATAATACCCTGCCGACCCTAGCAAATGTCTTACTTCTATTTTACTAGTCGGAGAAGCCATATCCCTAATTGCAAAAACAATTTCAGGATCAGGTTTTAATCCTGCTTCACATACAACTTAACCTGAGAGTTTTACTTCAGCTACTCCAAATTCACATTTAGATTCCTTAATAGTCATACAATTATCCTGCAAGCTGGTGAAAATGTTTGCTACATCTTTTTGATGATTCTCCTCATGAGGTGAATAAATTATAATATCATCCAAATAAATCAAACAACATTTTCCCATAATTCTGCCAAGATTACATTCATCAATCTTTGGAAAACCGCTTGTGCATCAGTTGATACGAGTAAGGAAGCCAGAGACCTGGTGGGAGTAAAGACATTTATTCGCACAGTGAGGGAGGGCTACAGAACGGGGGTCTTAGTCCAACTCGTCGATGTCAAGCGGGGCTTCTTGGATGGCCAGAGGCTATGAGGCTGCCGGAGCCGACCCCTACGCAGTAGTCCTTAAAAAAGAGGGTGGCTGGGCATGGTGAAATGTTTCCACCGTGGAGGATCGGAACTGAATGTCTGTGCGGGGGGAGGTTTCGGTAGGCGTTCGTCTTTGCCGCTTGGGGCATGGTGGGTCCCCGGCTTCCCGCCCGAATCAACCACAATTCGAAATTATGCGCCGATTCGAGTAAGGAAGCCGGAGACCTGGTGGGAGTAAAGAAATTTATTGGCACAGTGAGGGAGGGCTACAGAACGGGGGTCTTAGTCCAACTCGTCAATGTCGAGCGGGGCTTCTTGGATCGCCGGAGGCTCTGAGGCCGCCAGAGGCGAGCCAAAACACAGTGCTAAGGCTCGGGGGGCCTCAGAGGGGATGAGGCGGGGGACGTAGTCGAACATGGCCGACGACTGCCAGGTGCCCTGCACCATTATGGCCGCCAGGTTGGTGCCGCGCATTGCACATGCCTGGGCAGCCCCCCACCGTAGGCCATGGAGGGTGAAGCACGAAGCTTCCAGGACACCCGCCTCCGCGAGCGCCTCCCTCACCATGGGGGTCAGTAGCTGAGGGGTCAATGGGGTGCCCATGTGGCATATGAAAGCCGGGGCGTGAGAAGGGGCCGTCACCTGCCGCAGGGCCCAGAACCAAGAACGGACCGGGCACATGGGTGAGCCGGGCAGAGCCGGCACGAACAGGGTGACAGCCTGCGAGGGGTCCTTGATGGTCTTTGATGACGAGATGGCCACGCACAGCGTCCCCAGGGCGCGGGTGACATCGCCTCGTCGCACCATATGGTGGCCTCCCCACCCGCCGTGGGAGGGGGAGAGGAGGTTCGACTGGTGCATGAGGGTGAAGAAGCCGATGATGATGGCCGCCCAAGGGACCACCCCCCTGGTGTCCCCGGGTGCGGAGGTGGTCGTAGATGCACCGGATCATGGGTGGCGTGATGGAGGGGGCATGCCTGACGGCACCGGAAACAGCCTCTCACCGCCCCAACGGACATGCCTGGGAAAGGGCGCGTCAAAGGGGGCGGGGTCCCCGCCTGCCTCCCGCACCGACGAGCGGGCCCCCGAGAAGGCGTTGGCCATGGAGGATGGCAAGGGGAGCAGGCGGTGGAGGTGTGTGACGAACATCCCGATGTCGTAGGGGGACGGGGACGGCGCCAGGTGGTCGACCCGATGGTCGACCATGAATTCCACGTAGCGGGTTGCATGCCTCGAGCGGTTGCGCCATGTGCCGGGCGGCAGCGCCGCGTGGTGGATACTCATCAAGTGGGCGTGGTCCCCCGAGTCGATATCTGCAATCAGAGGCGATGGTCGAATAGGTCAGGGCTATGATGGATGCGAGTGCAGGCAAGTCGAAGCAATTCACAGTTTTCACGGACATATTCAATGGCGAGCGGGGAGGAGTGCGCTCGACTGAGGGCGTCGGCCAGGAGCAGTTCGACGCCAGGATTGTGCTTGATTGTTAGGGTGAAGGATTCGAGGGCCGCCTCGAGCCAGAGCTTGCGGGCGCAGGCCCCGAGGGTCGAGTCGGTGGCTTGGCCGCTTTCGAGCGCGGCAGCTGAGGCGGCATTGTCGGTATTGAGGACGATCTCCAGGCCGCTTGACACCAGGGGGCCTTAACACCTTCACCACCATCATGAGATTGACGGCCTCAAGCTTGTGGATGTTGGGGTAGGCCCGCATGTGGCGTTCGTCGTAGGCCTCGGAGAAGCACTTCTCGGGGGAGAAAGCGCCCCCCCCCCGGTGAGGCAGGAGTCACATTCAATGACCCAGGTTGGCCGCACCGGGGCCGGCAGGAGGTAAAGTCTGTTGCCCCCGACCGCGTAGTTGAGGAACTGTAGGAACTGACGATGTGAACAGTTGGATGTCTAATTGGCAACTGCCAGTTTATTGTACCGAGATTGACCTCATCACATGACCCGTGACGTCACGCCGCTGGTACCGGCTTGCTCTGTGAACATACACTACATCTCCCTTCTTTTTTTTTTCTTTTTCTTTTTTTCTTTTTTTTCTTTAAACATAACAGTATGATAATACAATAATTTCAGAGTATGAAATTCATTCCAATTTCCAACGACATCATCATGAAATGACAAAATCGAGATATATTCAAGACACATATTATTCAGATTTTATACACATTAATTCCTTTCGACCTCTGAGACATATATCTATAACGCTTCATCAATATTTTCATCAACTTCAATGATTCATCTTCATACACCAATACAATGCGTTGTTTATGCGGTTTTCCGCTATCTATTCCTGTCGGAGAATGTTCTTAAATATTACCACAGTGCTAGTTAATTCTCATGACATTATTTTGAATAGATATATATATATATATATTACTCACCCTTACGTCTCTATCGTGGCCACCCTGCACCAAGGCGATTGCCTTCCGTTTTACCCACTTTCGTCCTGGTCCAACCCCCTCTGTGTGAAACATTCTTAACACACTTGACCTCATTACATATCTACTTCTATAGCTCGTCTACAACCCTTAGTCACCTAACCGGTCAACTGGCTTGACCATTCTACCTGACCTTGTTATATAATTCGAGTGTGTTGTCTTGCCCATTACCCGTCGTACCGCTGGTGCCGTTGTTTCGTGTTGTGCTGGCGCCCGTTTGTGCATTACAGGTGTTGGTACTCTTATTGGTGCTGGACTGATCATCGACCTGTTACGGTGTACCGTCTTATTTTCGGCATTTCTGATCACGTAGGCTCGCCCGTGTTGTCTGTCCCTTTGTACAACCATCCCCTTTACCCATTCCTTTTTGTGATTGACATATCTCACCTGCTCACCCACATTTAATTTTCGGTGGGGTGTTCGTACATGTTTGTCGTGGTATGTTTTTTGTTTCATTTGCTGTTGCTGTATTTGTTTTGCCTTCGATGCAACTGGCTTAGCTTTCAGAAATTTAGGCAGGGTGGGTATGTGACAGCGTAATTTCCTGCTCATTAGGAGCTGGGCAGGGGAGGCTCCTATTTCAGAAATTGTAGTATTTTGGTACGTTAACAGGGCCAATTGAAAATCAGAGTTATCCAGTTTGGACTTCTTAACAGTTTTTATACATCTCTCTGATTGTCCATTGCTCCACGGGTACATTGGGCTAGAATATCTAGGCGTGAACCCATATGCAGCGGCAGATCTTTTGTACTCATCACTTACAAACTGGGGCCCGTTGTCGGATATAACAGTGTTTGGTATACTGTGCCTCGCGAAAATGTCTTTGATGTTTTTAATGACCGCTCTACTTGTGGTACTGTGGAGCCATACAAATTCCGGATATTTTGAATAATAGTCCACCACTAACAAGTAATTTTCACTCTCTACCTGAAACAAATCTATTCCTACCTTATAGTACGGAATACTGGGTATCTCATGACATATCAACGGCTCTCTGTTTCGTCGTTCGCGTATGGTTTGACAAACTTGACAATGCAATATCTTATCTTGTAACTGAGTGTCCACCCCCGGCCAGAAAACATAATCCCGGCCCATCTGCTTGCATTTCACAATACCAAGGTGCGAAGAATGTAATTTATTCAACAATCGTGGCTGTAATGATTTTGGAATAACGATTCTTGTGCCCTTCAGGATTATCCCATCCTGAACTGTTAATTCATCTTTATACGTGTGATACGGCGTCAATGCACTGTCTACATTACTGTATTTCGTCGCCATCCATGCCGAATGCATTCTGATAGCTTCACCAGGGTGTTGTCATTTCTCGTTTCTTTGGCTATCTCTGCCAACTCGTCCTCCACGTATTTCAGAGCTGCAATAGACATTTCGTTATCATATAGTTTCACAGGTGAAGTTTTCATTGTATGTGCACGTGACAGGGCATCTGCGAAAAACATTTTCGTACCTTTAACATACACCAAATTCAGATCATAATTCTGTAATCTCAACCTCATTCTTTGTAACCGGGCTGTTAAAGTATGAAGTGGTTTTGACATTATGCTCACTAGTGGCTTGTGGTCGGTTTCAACTGTGACTTGTTTTCCGAATACATATTCATGGAACTTCGCACAGCCGAAACAGATTGCAAGCATTTCCCTTTTGATAACTGCATAATTCCCCTGGCGCCTGTTCAGCGCTTTTGAAGCCATGCTAACTGGCAAATTGTCTTGCAACAACACTGCGCCCAGCCCGCTCTGGGATGCATCCACTTGCATGGTGATTGGTTCATCCACTGCATAGTATTTCAACACCGGTGCAGTAACCAAAAGTTGTTTTAATTTTGTGAACGCACTTTCCTGTTCTGTGTCCCAATGCCATGCAACTTCTTTTGACAGGAGTATCCTGAGAGGCTTGGCTATATCTGATAAATTCGGAATAAATTTATGCACATAACCCACCATCCCCAGAAATCTCTGCACACTAGCTTTATCTGTTGGCGTTGGCATTTCCGTTATTGCCTGGACTCTGTCTTGATTAGGTTTGAGGCCTTCACCCGTTAACAGATGACCCACATACTTTACTTGTGATTTACACAAACTTGGCTTATCTGGGTTTAACTTTAATCCTGATTGCTTTGCCCTGATCAGTACCGCTTCAAGCCTCTCATTATGCTCTTTGAGTGTGGCGCCATATATCAGAATGTCATCCGCTACGACATCTACCCCCGGGAGACCTGCCAGAATTTTATCCATTTCCTGTATAAAAATATCCCCAGCAGTCTTTATGCCAAAAGGCAGCCGGGTATATCTATACCTCCCCCAGGGCGTATTAAATGTACATAGTAACGAACTCGGCTCATCCAATACAATCTGCCAATAACCACTTTGTGCATCTAGCACGGAAAAGAACTTTGCCCCCGACGTGTTAGCCACAACCTGCTCCACGGTCTTTATTGGGTATGGACTTTGTTCAATTTAGTTGGGTCTAAACATATTCTTAATTTATTTGGTTTTCGTACAATCGTAATGGAATTGACCCATGGGGTGGGTTCATTTTGCTCAACTATTACGCCTATTTTTAACATTCTAACCAGCTCACCCCACACGGCATCATTAATGGCGTGCGGGATGCGCCTGGGGGGGTCAATGACCGCCGGTACATTTTCATCTATATGAATGGTAGCATTCACTTTAATACAACCGAGGCCATGAAACACAGAACTATATTTATTTACCAGATGCTCTGCTTCCGCGCTGGTTGTAGCAGGACCCTCCCGAATGTTCATGGCTTGTACACGGTTGACGAGATTCAGGCTGACACAGGCTTCTTTCCCGAGGATGGCACATCCACTGTCGATCACTTGAAACCTGATGGGCTGCCCTCGCACTTGAATGGTCACCTCACCCCTTGGTTGTATCCGCTCGCCTGAATATGTTATCAGACGGCACTTCGGCTTCTCCAATCGCATGTTGGGCAGTTTCATGAACACTATTTCGGGTATTATATTTGCCTCTGAGCCTGTGTCTAGTTTGAAAAGCACTTGCTCATTGCAGACATGAAGGGCTTCAAACCACAAGCCCGAGTGTTCATCGATACCCGAAATAGCCCCTACGAATAAGTCGTCATATTCGTCGTCTTCTCTTCCGTCTTCTGTCATTTCGACCATGCTGTCATCTATGTCCAGGCCAATGGCGTTGACAGGGGTTATTTGCCTCTGCCCCCCCCCTACAAACTTTGGCAAAATGGCCAGTCCGCCCACACGTGATACACTGCTTTCCAATGGCCGGACAATTATCACGCGCGTGTGAATAACCGCACCGGCTACACTTATCGCGCTGAGTGGGCTGTCTTGCCTGGCTGCCTCGGTTGCCGCCTCTGACATTGCTCCCGCCACTTGAAAATGCCGGTGGGCGCGTAAGCGCCAAAGGAGGGGGGCGTGCCCAGCACGTGTCGCGACGGTTAATTGTATCTACTTCTACTTCTTGTCCACTTTCAGAGCCGCCAGCCAGTTGTTTGTCATTATGCTCACTGAGACCGCAAATCTCTACACATTTTTCTAACGTGAGATTCGACTTTCTCAACAGACTATTGCGCAATTTTCGGTCTCTCACGCCACACACTAAACGGTCGCATAACATAGAGTCTTCATTGCTACCATAATCACACAACTCTACTCGGTAGCGTAATTCATGTATGTACTCTTGTATATCTTCAGCTCCTTGATTATAGCTATTAAACTTGTATCGAACAATTGTCCTTTTCGACTTACTCTCACAGTAATTCTTGAACGCTTCCGTCAGTATCCCTATCTTCTCACGCTCACCGTCCACAATGTTCATTGTATGAAACAGTTTTTGTGCTGGCAAGCCGGCAATATGTAAGAACGCACAACACTGTACCTTCTCTGGCTTTGCCGCCAACCCTGTAGCACCTGCGAACAACTGATATGAGTCGTGCCATATTCGCCAATTCAGCGCCAAGTTTCCGTCGAGTTTGAGCGGTGCCGGCGGTTTCAAACCTTGTAGGGCCATGGCGTTCGACTTACTATATCTGACACCATGTAGGAACTGACGATGTGAACAGTTGGATGTCTAGTTGGCAACTGCCAGTTTATTGTACCGAGATTGACCTCATCACATGACCCGTGACGTCACGCCGCTGGTACCGGCTTGCTCTGTGTACATACACTACAGGAACCAGCGGACGTCCTTCCGGAGCTCAGGGTCCACCTCGGTGACACCCAGGGGGGAAAGTCGTACAGGCTCCGCAGCAGCCGGCTCATGAATTTTTGCGCCACAGGGATGCATCCGCTGATGTGCGCGAGCCTACCGATGAGCCACTGGAGAGGCTTCCTAGTGAAGAAGGGCCTCGACAGCGAGGCTCGGCACTCCTGGATGACCTGGTTGAGATTTGCCTCTGGGATGCTGATGACCATGCGGTGGGAGCATATGTCGAATCCGAACCAGGATAGCTTCACCGTGGAGGGGAGCACTTGTCGGGTGCCAGGTCGACGCCCAGCCCGGCACACAAGGCCCGGAAGGCGTCGGAGGCCCGGCATGCGTCGAGGTATGAGGCCTCACAGCCGACAAAATCATCGACGTACATGATGGAGAAGAAGCCCTGCCGGGCGAGGATCCAGGAGACGGCCGACGTCATTCGGACGCAGGCGGTCCCGGAGGTCCTGCAGCCGAAGGGCAGGGCGATGTCGACGTATGTCTTGCCGTCGACTTTTATCCAGAACAGGGCGGAAGAGAGGGGTCCGCGCGGAGTTGCCTATATGCTTGGGCGATGTCCGGGGTCTACGCGAAAGCTCCGTGGCCCTCCCGGACGATCCTGCGGCCCAGGTCCGCGACTGAAGGGAGGGTGTAGGCCGTGGGGAGGCCGAGGTACTCGCCCCGAGGGATGCCCGCGTTCACGCTTCTGTCGGCCAGGTATGACAAGTCGACAATGATGCGCTGTTTGCCGGGCGCAGTCTTGGGTCTGATCATAATGGGGCTGCACTGTGCCCACGATGAGAAGGGGGGGACCTCGAAGGGGCTGAGGAGGGCGCCCAGCTCGAGCTCGCGGGCGACGTACTCGGTGATGAAGTGGTCGTAGTCGGGGTCCTTGTGATGGTTGTGGTAGGTGGGTGTGGGGGGTATGTGTGCGCTGTAATTGGCCGGAAAGCCAAACTCCAGCTGGTTGGCCAGGGTGGTGTCCGGGTGGTCAGCCAGGGCCTGCCTCCAAGCGCCGATGTCGAGGCCCGACTTGATGGGGATGTGGGTGGCCAAAAAGTTTGGGGGAACCGTGGCCCTGGCGGCGTACATAGTGTGGGTATCGGCTCCACGCTGTACCCGAGATGACCGGCCAAATGGCGTTGAGTGTCTCTCTGTATTGGCCGGGGGAGGGTCCATAGCGCGGCTCGACCGGGAGCAACTGCTGGAGCAAGCTGTTGATGACTGCGTCGTCAGGATCTGAGAGTCGAGTCGGGTCCGGGGGGTGGCCGTCCGGGGCCGACGGCGGCTGACGGGGCATGGAGGCCGCCTGGGGCCAGAGGCGGCAGACGAACATCTCGTAGTCTGGGGACGGGCTGGTCGTATTTGTTGTTGTTATTGTCAGTTGGGCCGTGATGACGTCACGCGGGGGTTCCCCGGGGGGATCCCCGCCGCTGGTGGCCGGCCTGCCATCAGCGCCCCTGCCTGTGCCTGTAACTCGGCGTGCCACCGCCGGGATACCAGCGGAGCAGTTCATGTGGTTATTATGCAGATGAGGGGGGTCCCCGCAGCTGGTGCCGGGCATGCCGGGGCTGCCGGGTAGCCTGATTCGGGCACCAGCATCTGAATCCAGGTGACTGAGATCCCAGTGACGTCACGGTGGGGTTGCGGGAAGCCCAGAGGCTTCGGGTCAGGGGTGAGCTTGTGGGTGTAAGTTTGTTTACCAGGCATGCCTTGGTTGCCTTGGGGGCTGTGGTTGCTGTATGCCGGGTAAGTGTCCGTGGGGGGTCCATGTCCGTGTGCCATTGGGGAGCGAGGAGGGGGCCCCGCCTGTTTTCTAAAAATCCGCCGATGTCTTTTTTGCTGCGCCTTTCTCCCGCGAGCGCTTGGAGTAGCACGCGGCCTCAGCGTGGGTGGTGAGGCTGCGCCGTACGTTGGCACACTAGCCGCAGACATGTGCGACTTTCTGTGCCCTCGTGCCATGCGACTCCCCCTTGAGGGCCTTGTCGCAGGATTGGGGTCCCGGTTCCAAGCCATGCAAGGGGATCCCATAGCCGCCTTGTCATAGGTATTACGCGCCTCCGGGCCGGCCTTGGTTGTCTTAGTGACCTCGGCCGTAGTGCCATTCGCCGCGGCCGCGGCCGCGGTGTTTCCATCCATGGCGATAATTTCTATGCGTACGGCTGTGATAGCCGCGGGATCCCGCCACCCCCGGGGGGACGGCTGTTGCCAATCCTGGTGAAAATTTCCTCAGAGTAACGGCGCACGATACTCCAAGGCAGTGCACAGTTATCCTGTGCCACGGCCTCCTGGGTCTCCAGCCGCTTAAGGCCAAGGATGTATTCCTCCCGGGTGGCCTCACCCTTCTTTACTGACTTGCCCTCGTCTCTTCGCTCCACCAAATCGTAAGTAAAAAGATATTTTAATAATATACCTTTTTTCCTGCTGAATGATTTTGCATCCACGACGCCCGCGATGAATCGGACAGCTTCCTCGGCCGTAGAGCGCGGGCTACGGTAGCGAGAGTCGTCACGGTCTCGGTGTTGTTGGCGGCGTCCTGGGGCATGGCGGCGGGGTGGCGAGTCGGGGGTGAGTGCCCGGGTTCGTTGTTCCTGTTGGGGGGCGCAGCTGCGGGGGAAGGGGGGTCGTCCGCCTCCAGGATCTCACCGTCCAAGTCCCCTGGCAGGTAAGCCGAGGACCGGGGGGAGGCCGTACGGGCACAGGGCCAGGCGCCACAGTTGGAGCGGGGGGGGGGGGGGGGGGGGGGGGCAGCCCGTGCCGGCTGGCGGGGAGGCTGTCTGGCGTGCCTCCTCGAGCGCCCTTTCCTGGCGCAGGACTTGTTCCTCGACTCGCCTCCACCTCACCTCCATGGTGTCCATCGTCTGCTGCATCCGATTCATAAGTTCCTCCTGGCGAGTCTTGGGGGCTGCCGGGGCCCGCTTTGGCTTCGCGGGCCACCGGTGCACTGGTGAGGCGGCATCGCCGCCATTTTGAATGGAGTCATCGAGTTGCACCTGGTCTTGCTCGGGCCGGCAACTCCGTGTGGCGCGCTTCGGGGGCCTACTGGCTGGGCGTGAGGTTCGCTGGGTGCGCTACATGGTTATTTATTCCTTGGGTGACTTTGTTTGATGTGGGTGTTGGATATTGGGTGCCTTGGGAGGATAATATGGGTCCTTGTTAGCTTGAAATGTTTCCACCATGGAGGATTGGAACTGAATGTCTGTGCCGGGGGAGGTTTCAGTAGGTGTTCGTCTTTGCCGCTTGGGGCCTGGTGGGTCCCCGGCTTCCCGCCCAAATCAACCACAATTCGAAATTATGCGCCAATCCAAACTGCATGTGTCTAAACTGAAATAGTCCTATATGAGTGTTAATAGCTGTTTTAGGTCTACTTTCCTCATCTACCATTACCTGCCAATAACCAGATTTAAGGTCAATGGTGGTAACAATCTTAGCACCATGAAGTTGATAAACAATATCCTGTATCCTGGGCAGAGGATAAGCATCTTCAGTTGTAACTGCATTTAGCTTATGGTAGTCTCAACATAGACGAATAGTACCATCTTTCTTAGGCACTAAAGTAACTGGAGAAGCCCAAGGACTGCAACTAGACTCTATAATATCATCATACAGCATTCTTTTTAGTTCTTTTTCTACAAGATATCTTCTACTTAAAGGTATTCTATAAGGTCTCTGATTTAGAGGACATGCACTACCTGTATCGATATGCATTTCAACCACCTTAATAGCTTTAAGTTCTTCATCACAATCAGGAAATAAAGAAGGAACTTGTATCTTCCAATAGTCTAATTCTAGAACTATCCCTGCAATTCCTCTATCAATTAATTCTAAACTTATCCAAGGATGTAGAATATCACACAAGGAAACAAACCTATATATATAGCTAATTTCAGCTGCACAAATTTCCATTACATCTGTACCTATGAGCATATCAAAGCTCAGTGACTTACAAAGAAAGGACAAAACGTATCAAATATATGCTATACATACAGTTGGAATTAGATGTCCTGACAGAGATCTCAATCTACTACCCGGATACAATTGCCCATCGGGTACACCGATATCAACCAGAAATTGAAAATCAGACAAATGTATTAAACTCTTAGATGCACCTGAGTCTACAAGACCAGATAATATAAATCCATGAAATTCAAGATTAATTGAAGGACGTGCATCAAGAGCACTTTTTAGTTTCCCGATGGTGTAGTACCGCTCACATTAACATTACTAGCAAGTAATTTAAGTTTATACGTACAATCTCACAACATGTGTGGCTCATTACATAAGTAACAAGTTCTTTTCGAAGTTGAATTTGTATTAGACATGTCCGGCCTAGAAGCATTACTTTTCCACGCATGTGGAAACGCATGAGACGTCTTAGTTGACAACGTCTGCGCCTGCGCAGCGGCGAAGCTTTTACATAGCCTCCCTGCTGTTGTGGTGACAGCGCAGGCTTAGCCGTGTGCTGTGCGACTGACGTTTGCCTAATTTTAGAAGCATTTCTACCCCGACCGGCAGCTCTAGGTTCACACCTGGTGACTGAAGATGTACACCTTGTGCATAATAACTGACATGACAGGGTGTCGCAGCGCTTACAGCGTGCATTGCTGAATGTTCAGAAATACCACTGGCTAACGAGATGTGATCTACACATTTTCTCAGAGACTTTATCTCACCTTGAATGGTTTTCAGAACCTGATGATCTGAAGAAGTGGATTTAGAAGCTCCCTTAGAAGAGTAAGACTTGAAGAAATCTAAAGAAGAACTATTCAGACTATCCATTTGATCACAAATAGCTAAATTTCCTAGACGTGATTTAGCACGTCTCTGCTGCCTAAGAACAGACCTATCACTAAGTATCAACATTTCAAAAGCTTCCTCAAGAGATTTAGGACGATTTGTCTTTACATATCACATGGTATTGTCATCCAGTAAGGAGTCAAGAAACCTAGAAAGAAGTATCTCGAAGGTATTAGTACCAAGGACTGCAGAAGGAAGATTCCAACCTTTAGCTGCAGCAGTTCTGAACTGCTGGCAGTAAGCAGCTACTGTCTCCCCTTCATTTTGTCTCATAGATATTAGTAGAATCGAAGCTATGACTTCTTTTATTTCCTCCCATGACTTAGCACCTTTATGTTGGAAAGCAGTGAACATAACCTCATGCAGTGTAACAGTTGCATTAGTCAACGCAAAACGGATGATATCCAAGTCAGAAACATCAGCCAGAGCCCCAATATACTCTATTAAGTCTATCCAACTGCATAAAGCGCCTCTGTCTGTGCCGTCTAGAAGGGGCACAGACTTACCAAATGCTTTTAGCGACCTATTACGTAGCTCTCACTGTCGATGCCCTACCTGCAATAGCTCATGTGCTTCTCTATGTTCTTCCCTGTCCTCCCTTATATCAGCACGTTCCCTTATATTTGACAAACGTTCCTCATTCTGTTCTCTAATGAAATCTAAACTTTGTGACATAAACCTACTCCATGTTTCTATGTTATCATTTTCAGCTGTATATGTCCCCACATCACACTGACCTTGAAACCTTTGCTGAAATTCATCATGCAACTGCTCCTCATTGTGGGGGGTGACTGGCATTTCTTAGCTGCTGTTGTATGCGGTGGTAGAAATAATTTAAAGAATTGAATCCAAGTATAGTTATTTACCTGTAAAGCAGAAGAAATGTGAAAAGACTCACGTAGTATATTACTACGCCTCCCCATTCATCCCATGGTTAAATGAAATACCGAAAGTAGTCCCGAAAAGATTTCTATTCCACCGGCTACACAAGGCTTCAATAACTGCAATTTACAATAATACCATTACCAAAGACTAATGTACTTTCTAAGAATAGCAGCGTTCTGTCGGAAAAGTAATCGACAAGCTAAATCAAGACATGGTGTCGGGGAGCTATAACATGGCCTTTAATATGTATCAAATGTGAAGTTAACTAAACAATGGAGCCCAGGAAGTGTCTGACTTCTTATACATTCATAGTGGCTTAGCAATTCAAGGTAGTGTAATATCTTAATTACTCAACGTCTGTGTAAATGTCATAGTCCACCAATCTACGTCCCGGCACTCATTTCAGTGAGTCCGTGTGTGTCCATCGTCTATTCCAGGCACTCAACCAAAAAGGGAGGAGAGTGCCTGGGGGGGCCGTGGTGAAGGACGCCCTGGGGACGTATTCGTGGACGGCAGTGGACCTCCAGTTTCCCAGGTCACACACATTGGCGATCCGTACCCAGGCCTTCGCACAAGCTTGGGCCGCACCTCTTCACAGACTATGCAGGGTGATGTTCTTGGTCTGTCGGCGTCCGAGGGCTATGAGTGCCGTCCTGAGCGCCCTCGTCAGTGTGCATGCATACAAGGGGGTTCCGTTGGAGGTCAGGAAGGCTGGGCCTTCAGGGTCGATGTGGGTATGTCTCCGCCAGGCCCGCACGCGGCAGCAGCTGGATCCGCGTATCGGCGGTAATGCTACCGAGTATCCGTCGGTCGCCGTCTTGGAGGTCTTAGTGATTCGCACGTGGATCACAAGCACGTCGTGCTCGTCGGTGATGTCCTTGCCAGTGATGGTGTGTCGTGCAGTGTGGCCTGGGCCAGTGACCAGGAGGTTGCTCTGTCGAAGCATCGTGAAGTATCCTACCAGAAGTGCCGCCGTCATGCAGGTATCCGATGATGTCCTTGAGGTCTTGTATGGTGAGGGGGGGGGGCGCCTGGCGATGAACGCGCAGGGAAGACCTGGCCACGCCTCATTTTATGATTGATACCAGGTAAGCGTCAAACCCTGTTGTGCTGCCAGACATCAGGGACACCCATGTCCTTGCCCCGCTGAGGTAGTTGTTGACCGCGCCCGGCGATCGGAGTTTTTGGGCCAGGTGTGTTACGTATCCCAAGATGTCGTAGGGCGTAGGTCTCAGCGCTGTTGAGGGGCTATGGCGAGTTTAGTTGAGGTAGGTGAGGACCTGCACCATTTTGTTTCTCCAGGTTCCTTCCGCCAGCCCCACCCTCATGAGGGCCATGATGTCTTCGTGGCGGTCGTCCGGTTGTCCTGGGAAGAGAGAGGCAAGTGTTATTCGATCTTCCCAGAGCCTGGGTCGATGTCGATGTCGAGGTGTCTGAGGTGTCTGAGGTCGTGGCAGGTGCAGACCCTCTCCAGGCCGAGCTGCCTGCACATAATGTCGGCTCTGCCAGCCGCAGCCATGTCAAACTCCCTTCGGCTCAGTGCGTCAGCCAGTACTATGTCCCTTCCGGGTTTATGTAGCACTTCAATGGAGCAGGATGTCACGGCCACGAACCTCCATATCTCCCTCGCGCAGGCGCACAGTATTGGGTCCCTGCCCGCCCCAGTCTCAAGCACCGTCTGGGAGGCCTGATTGTCGGTGTTTATCTGAAGTATGTACTTTTGGGCGTCGGGGGGCACAAGCGCGAGCAAGGCCATCACCAGGTTGACCGCTTCCAGGGAGTTGATGTCCATCCCTTCGGCGAGGTACCGCTCGGAATAGGTCTCACTCATGAAGCTGGTGCTGGAGTATGCACCCCCGGCAAGGAGTCACACTCGATGAGCCACTCGGGCTTCTCGGGTGGGCATAGGAGGACGAGCCCGTTGGTGGAGCGGGCATACTGCACGAACCAGGAGACGTCGGCGACGAGCTCTTGCGTCACCTGGTGTCTCTCTTTGTATGGGGCAGCCCGCAGGGTCGCCAGGATTCTGTTCATGAATCGTCTGGCAGGTTTTACGCATCTTGCTATGTGCTGGAGCCGCCCCCACAAGTCTCTGGAGGTCTGTCCTCGTGGCTTTGGTGGTGTTCTTCCAGCGAGCGCACTCGTCGATAATGTCGGCCAGCTTCTCGGGTGGTATCTTGATGGTCATGTCGTTCGTGCTTATGCTGTATCCAAGCCACTTGAGGGCCTGTGTCGGTGCCGTGCACTTGGCTGGGGACAGGGGCAGGCCCAGTTCGTCCGCTGTGGCCAACGTCTCGAGATATACTGCGTCCGCTTCCTCCTTCATCCCTGCCACCCTGACTAAATCGTCGAGGTAACAGAGTGCGAAGTGTCCCTTCTTCCTCAACAGGTAGATGATGGCGCTGATGGTTCGTGCGCACGCCATGGATGACGTCCGGCACTCGAAAGGGGGGGGCCATGTCGAAATATGTTTTCCCACCAAGCATCACTCCTAGCAGCGGCACGGAGAGGGGCCAGGTACGGAGCTGTCGGCCCAGAGATACGCGCCCCTGCCCAGGCCGATGACTTCCTCGACCAGGTCCATGATACCGGGGAGGGTATATGTTGCTGGCCTGCCCTGGTAGAAGCCCTTGCATATTCCGGCATTTACGCTTGCCCCACGGGGGAAGCTGAGGTCGACCATGACTCTACGTTCTCGCGTGTTCTTTTTTGGGCGTGTCATCATTGGGCTGGTCTGTGCCCATGGTGTGAAGGGTGGTGAGTCGAAGGGGACAAGTAATGCTTGAGTCTATGGTTGCGGTCCCCCCGGTTTTAGCGCACTATAAAGTGTTTTTCTTGAAAATCTTGCTGAATGGTGTGTGTATGTGTGTGCCCCCACAAAAGGGGGCATGGCCTATTTTGGTTTCAACCAATGAGCGTCGAGTATTCAGATGATTGACAGATTCGAATGGATGATTGACAGATACGAACGCGCGTTGTCGGCGAATTTGTCTTATTTTGTAAACATTGGCACATGCTTTTGGGGGGTTGGTGGGGGGTTTGTAAACAAAGACTGCCATTTTGTAAACATTGGGCACGTGTTTTCGTGGTTTCGGTGGTTTTAGCGGTGGTTTTATAAACATTGGCCACGTTTTGTGTATTTTGAATTTTGGCAGGCGATTTAAGCCAAATGCCACATGCTTTCAGGGGTTTTTGTGAACAGAATCATTCCATTTTGGTATTATGATTGACAGTTTTGGTTTCAGTGAATGGTCGTTGAGTGTTTGGATTTAGCATATTTTGCTAGCGAATGCTCGTTGAGTATTTGTGATTTTTAAATTTTGGCGGCGATTTCTCCAGTGTTATGTTTTTAGTTCTCAAGAATTCCACTAGCTGTCAGTATAGAAGTGGTTTTTCACGATGTTACATTTTATTTTATTTTTTTAAGTTTCACCAAATGCCCACCGAATGGGTGTGAGTATGGTTATTACAAAAAAGCTTGTTAGGAATTTGCGCGCGTGCAGGCGCCGGCGCATGAGCTTGCCCGTATGCCAGCCTCTGCGCCTGCGCATGCTATATAGTCCCGGAGTCTCGGGTTGAGTATAAAAGTTACAACCACACCAGGATAAACGCAATGTCATAATTCGCAGTTGACCATTGATTATAGCTAAGAAAATGGTCGATTCGAATGGTAACTTTTTAACTTTACTCTACAGATTTTGAATTGTTGTTGCAATAGACAGATTTAATGCAATTGACACTGATTATACGTATATATTTTTGTAAAGAAAGAATACTTAAGATAATTTGTGATTACTTAGTAATCAGCATTTATTAGGTACATTTTAACAATGATATTTATATACTATGCTGTGGTAGTTATCACAATTTATAGTTTTATTTTGAAACAGGGTAGTTAGACATAGTGGGTAACCACAATAGCTAACTAGCGTATTGAGGTAAACCACAGTAACAATTTAAGTGTTTGTGCGCATGCCTTCAATCCATGTCTCACAGCAGGGTAGACGCATGACTAACACTCTACAAGGTTGTGTTACTTGAAAGCGACTTTTAGATTGGTATCCTGCTTGGGCGACTGTGAGTAATGGGTCCGTTTCTTGTCGGGCTCAACTCCGGGCACATGTGGTTATCATTATATTGTGCACCACCCATGGACCGCTTCCGGCTGCCACAATATAGCTTAACCCTTTCAAAACCAAAATATGCTTTATAGTGTTCAGTGTATTATTATGCATATTAAATATGACAATGATCACAGTAATGACGATTTTGCCATGAAAAGATGACAATAAATTATAATGATCATAGTTTTGACAATGAAAAAATGTATTGTCCTCCTTTATCACGATATCACAGGTTTTTTCCAGTTTAGCCAATTGATGACAGTGGCGATATTGCAGTATGTAATGAATGTGGAATTACATTACATTATAGCAATATATCCTACATCTCACGTCCAACCAAGCCAGGTTATGATAAAACCTTTAAAGAAAAAGTACAAGTTAACGTGTTGTGAATTAATGACATATTGTTATAATGAATGATATAATAAAAATCAATATCAAATGCACAATGATATAATTTGAATATAAATATAATGTAAGAAACCAACAAAAAATAAATAAATGAGAACATATAGCATTGTAAATGCCATTTGTCCATGTATCCATGTGTTGGTGTTATTATCTGCGAACCCGACTTCATTTTATTCCAAGATTAATATCAGATAGTATCATATATCGTAGGAAAAAAACATAACGTGTTGTGCCGTTGTGCGTCATGTACATCCATTTAGGGTTGGGACAAAGTGACATGGTGGAAAAAAAATGGGTTCCAGATGTCAAAAGTCTAGAAAAATTCCAAATGCCTAGAAGGGTGTGGATGGATGAGTCAAAATCGGAAGTGAAACACTTGTCGTGGAAGTGATTCACTTCCGATATTTGTTAACAAAGACTCTTGCTGTGTATAAAAGGAGCATTTTGCACATAGTTTAATCATCTTCACTTTGGTCTGAAGGACGATAACTGCTAGACTACATTTTACCGCACATCGCTGCTGCCTGTTTCCGCGTACAGTCACCGATGACACAACACTACTATCAAGCTACTGCTGCTGCTGCTGCTACTGCTACTGCTGCTGGTGTCACAATACCAATGCTACCATCACGATACCAGACATCATTAAGCGACAATATTAGTAATTATTTGTAAGTACTAAAACTTTCCTTTGTTGAAAAAACATTTTAAAGAAAAAACCAAGGAGGACAATGAGTTCGAAGAGGAAAAAGAAGTGAGATGAAGTTGAATTTTACACCTTCATCATCATCATCATTAAATATTATTCCTGGTACTTCTAATGCTCCTCTAAGGGCTATCTATGTCAGCAACCGGCGCCGAAGTGGGTATTACCCCAATCACTTCGGCTTGTGATTTTGTCAATGCTGGAATGACAGCGGCAATGAGAACGACACCAATGGTAGGGGTGACGACTTCGGTAACAATTGAACATTCTGACACAACTACCGCTGCTATTAAATCAGATAGCGGTGGCTGCAATGACAACGGCAATTTTAATGACCAACAAAATAGATACGCAGCCGCAGCGGAAAATCTTATGGAATTGGTGGTGGGTGGCAAATTACCAGACAAAATTGCTAACATTTCAAATAAGCATTGGGCTGAAATTAAATCACTTGCATTGGAAACAGAAGAAGAAGTTGAAATGGAGGATGATGGCCAGCACATAGATAACACCGACACAGGAAGAGGAGGAGGAGGAGGAGGAAGAGGAGGAAGAGGAGGAGGAGGAGGGAGAGGAAGAGAAGGAGGAGGAGGAGGAGGAGGAGGAGGAACGCGATGCAGAAAAAAAAAAAAGTCTACGACAGTCATTGCCGCTGCACTCCAGCTGGGTACCCCTGTGGCTCCTGTCACTCCAAGCGTCTCCTCCTCACACGCCTCTAGTGCTCAAGTTGAAACCGAAACAAAACCCCTTCACCACCTTCACCATCTTCGCAGCCAAAATGCCAGCACTAGCACACCTACCAAAAACAATCTTCGGCGGATACCACCCACAATGGTTGATATAGTAAACCAAGCAATTCACCAAAATGACATTACCACTGAAGGTAAGGTACGTTAATTACACATTTTTTGCATTATTGTAAAATTAAAAGTATATAAACTGAGGTTGTTGTAAACGCTAGTCATAAAAAGGGTTAAGCGCATTCAGCGCTCATGTGTCTCTGGGTATCATCTCGTAGACATTGACACTAGGTCTTGAAAAGGTTAAATGTATTCGACACGCATGTGTACTCGGACGCTGTTTCACTAACATTGATATATTGTAAACATTTTTGAAAATATATTCTAATACATTTACTTTTGTTTAGATAGGTGTGAGCCAAATTGATGCTAGTACGATGCAACTTAAACACCCCGAAAAAGAATTTGCTTCCTAGTTGAAGAAAAAGAAGAAAAAGAAGAAAAAAAGAAGCGAGCTCGCAAGACGTATGACAAAATCGTAACCCCAAAGCAGCTGACAGGTTCTCCGAAAGAAGTCTTTGCAAGTACTTTCATGGCAGTTTGAGAATCAGATCAATGGTCAACCGCGAGTCCCAAAAAAGGAGAGCAACTTTTCATCAAAAGTTGGACAAAAGCGCTTAAGGTAAATTCATCACTTTGGTTTTCCGACAATATACATTACCCATCGCTACACCTACGGTTACACACACTCACACCTACAGCTCAGCCAACACAAAACATTGAGAATGTGATACTAAATCAACCCAATAGGCAATTTAAATTATCTAATTCTGATGTGCGTTTGCAAATTTATTATGATGAAATGAAATTTGTGAAACAGAAGAAAAATAGCGTATATCAAAAAAGGGTGAGAGTTAATTTAAATGCGCTTAATGATAACAAAGTTGTTAAATATTGGGAAAAGTTTTAAAAACAAGTAGCTGAAAATTCTGTTGATCCCAAAGCAAACAATTTGAAAATTATTGTCGACCCGATTAAATCGGTGTTCATTGCGGTGTCCATTTACCAGGGACAAGTTTTAATTCACATCAGACATTACTTGAAATGGGAAATGCAAGACGGTCTTGTAAAATTTATTCCCACAAAAGAAGGTATTACAATCACGCCTAATGCTTTAATGGATTTGAACGATAGAGTGTTGCCAATAATTAAACGCAATTAAAAAATGGCCCACAATTTAAAATGTACTCATTGTGATGGTAGATTTGCTTTAGAAATCCAATTGGTAAACCATTTGAAAAGATGTAAGCTTTTTTCTAGGTATTGTCCATTATGTGGAAGTAATGCATGTACAAAAATAGAATGTAAAGGTGAAATACTTAACTTAGATGTGTTGCCCTGGATTATCAAAAATGATCCGGCTGTATTAGCTATATATAATAGTAGATGGACTGCAATTCAAACTGGTGTGCGATCAAATGGAGTAAAAGTTTCACAGGTTAACATATGCTTACCAACAGGTGAATTAACTGATGTGATTGGTGTCATGCGTACTATTCATACAAATCAATGAGAGCCACATAAAGTCAGTCTTTCGCTTGGTCTTATATTGCAACATAAAGAAACACAAGAATATCGTTATTTTCATGCATCACAAAATAATGCGCAATTAACAAAGCAACTTTTCTCGATTTCCAATTCGATTACATTGGAAAGATCACTTATTTCATATTTAGTTATTTGTGATGTTAAAGAGTTAGCAAAAAGAGTGGTAAGTCGAGATACAAAATCGAAAATTATTGCAATAACAAATCTCAATATGGTAATATATCAAATCAATTCCATGTATCCAATTGGGTTTATTCCTAAAATTCCAACTCACATGCTTAAGCGCGGTATGTTGCATTTTCAAAGGAAACCTACAACACATCGAAAATATAACGATAACTTTTGTGTATTCAGATGTTTAGTGAAATATTTGTATAATGATTGCAATGCAGCTATAGAATTATTAAGACAATATGATTCCTCTGCAAATCCAAAATCAGTTAAAGGTGTTTCTTTGAAAGATTTTGCTAAATTTGAAAACTTATTTGATGTGCAAATTGGAGTTTATAGTATTGCATCTACAGGTAAAGTAGCGGTTGTTCAAACACCTACAAAGAATTATGCTGAAAATGGTAAAGTGAATATTAATTCGTATAAAAAAACATGCTAGTTTAATTGTGGATTTTAAGCATTATGCACAAATATTTACTTGTCAAAAATGTAATAAAATATTTAACAAAATTAAGTATCTTCATCAACATTATAAAGTGTTAAAGCATTCTACTAAAGTCAACTTTGAATATTCAGGCGGTGTATATAACAATACTTTAAATGTATTTCAACAATTAGAGCTAGCTGGTATTCGCATTCCAAATGGTATGTTTACCCCTATAAAATTACTTATGATTTTGAAGAATTAAAAAAAAATAAAACTTGCTCAAATACAAAAAAGGTAAAAATAGAGGCAAACCATATACATTTATCCGCCAGTATACCATCAGATTTTCCTGAATACAAAGAACCTATTTGCTTTATTCGTAAAAAAAGATAACGATTCAGATAATTTAGTTGAACGAGTGTTTTTGTATATTCACGATTTGGCAGTTATTATTGGAAACAGTGTAAAAGATATGTTTCAGTTAACTTTAATTACATTAGATAATATTATAGAAGAGGCAAACTCAAAATGAAAAAAAATGGCATTTAACATCTCACCCATTTGTTAAATTGAAAAAGCGGTTTCTTAATTGGATATATCAAGTTCCGGTTATCGGTTTCAATAGTGGAAAATATGATTTGAATTTAATCAAAACAGAATTTCATCAATTTTTACATAGTCATGAAGAAACTGCAAGTTATTAAACGAGGTAATCAATAATTGTCTATTACAACAGAACATATGCTACTTCTTGATATTTTTAATTATCTTGCACCAGGATATAGTTATGATTCATATTTGAAAGCTTTTACTAAAGACAATGTTAAGGGATATTTTCCATATGAATGGCTAACCAGTGTTACGAAACTAAACAATACAACGCTACCACCGAGGGAGTGTTTTTATAGTTTGTTAACAAAAACTACAATAAGTGAAGATGCATACAACACTTGTAGAAAACTTTGGAAAGAACGTAAGATGAAGACATTTAGAGATTATTTGATTAATTATAATAACAGTGATGTAAAGTCGTTTGTTACAGCATTAAATAACCATGCTACTTTTTCAAAGAACGTAATATTGACATGTTTAAAGATGGAATATCATTACCAGGTTTAACTTTAAGATTTTTTTTTTTTTTAAATTCAGCATCACCATATGTTCTTTTTTATAATCGAGATAAACATTTACACCAACTTGTTCAAGATCATTTAGTTGGCGGACCTTCAATTATTTGTCATCGTTATCATGAATCCGGTGTAACAAAAATACGAGAGGTTGACTTTGGTGATGAAGCTAAATTATGTCAGCATATAATAGCTGTAGATGCAAACTCGCTTTACTTAAAATGCCTTTCTGAAGAGCATTGTTCAGGTTTTTATATAGAACGATGAAGGTGTACTAATTTTAAGGCTGAAATTTGTAAAAAAATAAGTGTCATCGCTTTGGAATGGATAAAATATACAGAATACACTAACCAAATAAAATTGAAACATCAATTGAATGGTGGTGAGGTTATTGTAGGTGGTCGCAAAATCGCGGTTTATGGCTTTCATGTTGAAACTGGTGATATATATAATTTCAATGGTTGTTATTGGCATGGTCATGACTGCAATTTAACGACAAAAATGAATGCTGTTGAAAAGCTTAATAGACAAGCTCGCACTCAAAGAGTTTACGAATATTTAACAACATTAGGCTATAAAGTTACTATTATGAAAGAGTGTGAATAGAAACAATTATAGCGATCTGCCGAAGTTGCTAATATTTTAAAACACTGGGCTATTCCAAAACCAAAGTATAACAAAGATCCTTTGACACAAGTGTCAATATTACAACAGATTGAAAATGGAACTATTTTTGGTTTAATTCAAGTAGATATTGTAACACCTGAATCTCTGAAACCGTATTTTAAAAAAATGACACCCATTTTCAAAAATGTTAATGTTGCAGTAAAAGATTGTGGCGCATATATGGACAAATTTGTCAAGGAATATGAAATTACAGAACCACCTCAACGAATGCTTATTGGTAGTTATTTTGGAAAAGAAATTTTGCTAGGTAAACCACTTTAAAAGTGCTATATTAAGCATGGTTTAAAAGTAGTAAAAATATATCGTGTAATTCAGTATCTACCACATAAAACATTTGAGGCTTTTACCTATGAAGTTGCTTGCACTAGAAGAACTGGTGATCTTAATTCTGAAAGTAAAATTATTTCTGATTTGTATAAACTTTTGGGAAATAGTTCATATGGTAAAACTATTACGAATAAAAAAAAACATACGAAAATAACATGTCGATAGCGAAAATACTGGTAATTTGATTAATAATTGGCGCTTTACACAAGCAACTGAATTAAACAGTGATTTATATGAAGTTGAAATGCAATTACAAAAAATTAAATTTAACTTACCTTTGCAAGTTGGCTTCATGGTATACCAATATGCAAAGTTAAAAATGTTGCAATTTACATTTGAATGTTTATATAAATTTGTTAGTCGTCGAGATGATCAAATATGTGAAAAGGATACGGATAGCCTTTACATGGCACTCAGTATTATTTCTGTGGATGCTGTAGTCAAACCACATCTGAAAACAGAATATTTTAGAGAAAAACCTAAATGGATTCCACCAGCTGTGTGTAATGAACATTTTGATCATTATGTCATAGCTCAAATTAATTCTAGAAAGTGGATACCATTAGAATGTTGTAAGGTTAGCTTGAAATATAATTTACGAACACCAGGATTGTTTAAAATTGAATGGGAAGGTGATGGTATAATATGTTTAAATTCTAAAACATATATGTGTTTTTCATATGAAAATCAAAATAAAGTGTGTCCAAAATGGAGTGCTAAAGGCATTGTGAAAAAGCAAAATTCACTTACTCCAAATGATTTTTTGAAAGTCTTAGAAACAAAGAAATCGCACTCAATAACTAACACAAATTTTAAGCTCATTAATCAGAAAATGCATACTTACTTGACTACTAAAATAGGTATAAGCCATTTATATTTAAAAAGAAAAGTCTTAAATGATGGAATTAGTACTATACCATTAGATATTTGAAAAAGTGTATGTTAACCTGTGAAACATAATAGGGTAGCAAGTTCACTATAAAGGTTTATATGAACTTTTACCCAACGACACCAATTATATTACATAAATTGTATGTAAAGTGAAGGTTATCCAACAATTGCATTATATAAATTGTTTAGTAAATCGAAGGTTACTTAAATTATATAAATTTTGGTCAAGGTAAAGTTTATCTAATAATTTATCTAGCAACAACAACAATAATTACAATGACAAGTTTTTCTGAAAGTATAATTTAAGACCCCTGAAAAATAGATTAATAACCAGTACAAGCAACGCCCATATTCAGGCTAAAGAAATAGCAGTAGCTTTTTCCAAAGAACGGTTGAAAGATGGTTAAAATCGATTTCAAATAATCCTCTTCCTCCTCCTTTAGAAGATAATTTAGAAAAAGAAAAGTGACCAATGTCGCTGCTCCCTCGCATTTCACAGAGAATTCCACACGGCGACTACCTTTTGAAACAACTGCATGCGGGTATCCTATTCGCTTAACTTGGGAAGCTATTCATAAAGATAATATTCAATATTTTACTAAACCCCAAACACCTTCTTGCATAGATAGCCTCTTATATGGTACTTTAGTTTCCAAAAGCATGAGCGATTTTATTAGAACAGCGCTCCTTGATTAGAGGCATATTGGTTTAAGTATCAATGACGCAACTTTTGGCATTTATCTTTGGCATTCACCACAGTGTAATTTACTTGTTAGTAGATATGTTATATTAAACATTAACGCTCTCATTTAAAATAGGTATAAATTATGTGTGTGCCAAATAACCCCAAAGGGTGTTTGTATACCCTGTTTAGAAAATTATTTTGTATTAGATTATTTTAAATCAGAAATTATAGATGCTTGTTTTCGAATTCAGGTGCGAGTTAACCCTTGGGGTCATGATAACTTAAATAACCAAAACCAAATTTATTTTAGAGAAATTTGGTCAGCGAAAACAGCCTTTTTTTTCTGGACCAAACAATAGTAATGATTGGTTTCATGCAATAAATCGGAACGGTGTATGGTGTTATTTAGCTTTAAATGAAGCCAAAAAAACACCATACACAAGCAAATTTTGTTGGCAATGGTGTAAAAGACCCGCCAATGGTGCAATGTTTTTATGTCCAAGTTGCACAAGAGTACTTAAGGAGTACCGAGGTAAAACTATATCTAGTTTATTTTTAGCTAATAAATAACAGTTATATTAGTAATAGTAGTAGTAGTGATTTTGATTTGTGATCTTTAATCTTGTCTTTAGTTTGTTATACTTATGCCATGTTCGCCTTTAGTAGATTGTCTGTGTATTAGTCTATTTAGTAACTATCAAGTTTATTTTTAGCTAATAAATAGCAGTTATATTAGTAATAGTAGTAGTAGTGATTTTGATTTGTGATCTAGTTTGTTATACTTTTCTTTTTTTTTTTTTGTCAAGTTTTTTATTCTGCCCATAACGTATAAGCTCCCGTGAGGGTGCTTGTTTTCAACGCTGGACAGCTGTGGTACTGGATTGGTCTGGTCCCGCACTCAGGAGTCTTTACCTGATCTTTCTCGGGCCAACCTTTGCAGTTTTGGGTTTTAGTAGTTTCTATATTAGTTTTTTATTTCAAGTTTTTTCCTAACCTGTATATGATAACTTAGCCTACTATGTACATCTACGCAGATGACATACAGGCCTGTGGGAGAGGATCCCATCCCATTGTGGTTTGTTACAGCATCCTTTCACCCATGCCCTGTCCTTAGATAGTACACCATTGTGCCAGAACTCCCCTGGACCCTTCAGGACTGCCACTAGGTGGGATGGCTGTGTTGTATGGTTAGCCATTTTGTATTTCAGGGTGATTCGGATCCATGACCGTGGGCTTATGCCATGTTCGCCATGCCATGTTCGCCTTTAGTAGATTGTCTTAGTATTAGTCTATTTAGTAACTTGATTTTGTTATCTTTTCAAGTCATGTATGTTAATGTATTTAGTTTGTTGAGAGTCATATACCATGTTCACCTTTGCATTTATAAAAAAATAAAAAAATATTAAAAAAATAATTTAGTTTTACGCCTTTTTATATAAGAACAGTGCCTTTTGGTAAGACATCTTAGTGTATCTCAAGTAGCTGGTCGAAATGGAACATTCATTAGTGGATTTTGATCTGCGGTTGCAAGGTCCGTTCTCTATGATAAGAGCTGGTCCTTCCAATTCAGGAAAAACCCACTTAGTAAGTACACTGATTGACAATGCTGACAAGTTAATAATGCCACACGTAGACAAAGTGCTTTACTACTATGGACAATGGCAATCAGCCTTTGAAAATATGAATACAAAAATTCTATTTAAACAAGGATTACCCTCAAAGGAAGAATTGGAATCAACTGAAAATGATGATGATAAACTACACACGCTTTGCATAGCAGACAATCTAATGAAGGAAACTGATAAAGAGGTACTATGTGATATATTTACCATAGGATCGCATCATTGGTTTGTTTCAATAATCTACATAAAGCAAAACATTTTTGAAAATACTCCAGCCTACTGAACTATGTCAACAAATGCAAGTTATTTAGTCATGTTTAAAAATTCAAGAAACATGGCTCAAATAATGCCAATATCACACCAGGTTTTTCCCAAGAAACCAAATTGTTTAACCGAAGTATATAACGGAGAAACAATGGAACCTCATTCCTATATTGTAGCAGACTTCAAGCAAGAAACGCCTCATCAGTTTCGAGTCAGATCATCTATAACATCACCAACAAATCAACTTGTTTTTGCGGCGAACTAAGGTGGAAAAAAAAAAGAAGGATCATGGTGAAATATGCTTTTCAAAGGTATAACAAGACATTATCGCATATGAGCAAAGTACCGGAGGAAACTTGTCGACATCTTATTATATCTAGTAATGATGGTGTCATGGAAGCCATAAGGGAATTGTGTTGAAACCTATTGAACAATAATATTCCGGTTGACGACGAATTAAAGAAGAAATTGGAGCCGCACATCAAAATAATACGCAAAATTGCAAAGAAAAAACTTAGAACCAAGAGCAAAAAGAAACTAATTGTAAACCAAAAAGGAGGACTTTCATTTTTACCGGGTTTATTAGCAGCTCTTATACCAACTGTCCTAAGTCTATTCAACATCAAGATTTGATACAAAAACACTTTATTTGTGTGCTAAAAGTCAGTTGTCAATTACCCACCATGGGTTATAAACGTTTAGCATTGATCGATCCACGCTTGGTTCAGCAACCCGGATTAAAATCTACATTGAACAAGGTCAAGGTAAATAAACACCAACATCAAAATGCTAACTGGGCTAAATACAAGGAGGAAGCCATAGACAGTCTAAATCCTCACGCAGCGTTATTACAAGTTTTCCTGGATTCATATAGACATTTAAACGAAGCGTTATATGATGAAAATATAGTACCCGAGGAGAGACTTCAACAACATAAAATGGAATTGAACAAAATTCAATTGTTAATTGATCAAAATAAATATTACTTGAATCATGATCTTTGGCAAAACCAAGAAACCAACACTGAGCCAAAACTGACACCAGAGAAACCTATGCCTCAGTCATTTTTTTGTGATGAAACTTATGGATAATATACCAAAAATTAGTCGTTCAAAAACAAGATGTCTTGTTGCAGCTTTGGAACAAAGTGAAAGTATTAAATGGAATACAAATGGAAACATTGTCAGTATAGAAGGAAGTCCTGCCCCAATCGGTCAAGTACCACCAGCAACTACATAAAACATCTATGCACCTGGCCCTATACACCTTTTCCATAAGTAGAACATTTGCATTCCCCCACCAATGCGTCATTATCAGAATATTTTATTGTTGATGTGTGTGGGTAACCTGTGGGTGGGTGATGTGTGTGAGGGTAACCTGTCGGTACGTGACGTGGTTGAGGGTAATGTGTCGGTAGGTGACATATGTGAGTGTAACCTGTGGGTGGGTGATGTGTGTGAGGGTAACATGTGGGTGGGTGACATGCGTGAGGGTAACATTTCGGTAGGTGACGTGTGTGAGGGTAACATGTCGGTAGGTAACATGTCAGTAGGTGACGTGTCTGTAGGTGACATGGGTGAGGGTAACCTGTCAGTAGGTGACATATGTGAGGGTAACCTGTGGGTGGGTGACGTGTGTGAGGTTAATCTGTGGGTCGGTGACTTGTGTAAAGGTAACATGTGGGTGGATGATGGGTGGGTGATGGGTGGGTGAGGGTAACCCCTGTCACCTGTGTGAATGTAACCTGTCGGTAGGCGACGAGGGTGAGGGTAACCTGTGGGTGGGTGACGTGTGTGAGGGTAATCTGTGGGTGGGTGACGTGTGTGTGTATGAGAGATTTGTTTATGGGTAACATGTGGGTGGGTGACCTGTGTGAGGGTAACATGGGGGTGGTTGGCTTGTATGTGGGTGACCTGCAAATCGGTGACTTGTGGCGAGTGACCTGTATATATATGGTAACCAGTGGGTGGTTGATCTGTATGTGTGTGATCTGTGGGTGTATGACCTGTATATGGGTGACTTGTGGGTGGGTGTCCTGTAGGGAGTGAACTACATGTGCATGACCTGCAGTGAGTGACCTGTATGTGGGTGACCTGTCGGTAGCTGACCCGTGACTGGGTAGCGTGTGTGATGGTAACCTGTGGGTGGGTGATGTGTGTGAGTGTGTAGGGGAGATGTGTTTATGGGTAACATGTGGGTGGGTGACCTGTGTGAGGGCAACATGGGGGTGGTTGGCCTGTATGTGGGTGACCTGTGGGGGGGTGACCTGCAAATCGGTGATGTGTGGTGAGTGACCTGTATATATGGTAACCCGTGGGTGGTTGATCTGTATGTGTGTGATCTGTGGGTGTATGACCTGTATATGGGTGACTTGTGGGTGGGTGTCCTGTAGGGAGTGACCTGCAGACCTGTGGTGAGTGACCTGTATGTGGGTGACCTGTGGGTAAGTGACCCGTATGTAGGTAACAGAAAAATTGGTGGTGGGTCTTAGCATGTTTGGTCAAGCTACAAACACATATCTGTTGACTACAGTAGACGCTTCCGCCAATCTCGGTTACCCAGTGTTACCGCCAGGGGGCGACACTGAGCCTGGAGAGAGAAGATCGCGGAAACCGCGCATGGTGCCGCTATGACATACGAGCAGTTCTTAAAGCCACCCGCCGTGAGCAGCTCGCCATGGTCTCTGACCGCACCACGGCCGACAGAGCACGGCGTGCGGCCGGCAGCACACGTGGTCGGTGGCCTTCAAGGAAAGTAGAGCGTGAGGCCGCGCGCATCTGCCATCTAGTGGCAATAAGACAAAACACACGGCCGGAGAGTAAACATAACTCGGGAGTGTGAGAGGAAGGGACTGCTCACTGGTGGGCGGTGGGAGTGTTCAATGGCTGCTAATGCTGCCTGGACGTCTGCGCGTCCAACTGACGCCTGTTACAGAGGCGGTGGGAGGCAGCCTAGAAGAAGCCAGCGTTTAGGAAGTGGAAGTCACAGGTAGTCCACGTATCTAGACAATGACACGGTGAAGACACTGTACACGTCACTGATCCGGCCGCACCTTGAGTATGGCAACACGGCTTGGACACCGAAGTTCAAGAAGGACATGTCAATGATCGAGAGTGTACAGAGACGTGCTACAAAGTTATCACCAACCATAAGAGAACTACCATACGAAGAACGTCTCAGGATTCTCAACCTACCCAGCTTATACTACCGAAGGGCCAGGGGAGACATAATAGAAGCATTCAAACACGTCACTGGAAGATATGCGGTTGATGCTAGATACCTGAAGCTGGCCAACTGTAAAACTAGAGGTCATCGATACAAGCTGAAGAAGGAAAGAGCAATAAAACCTGTCAGACAGCTATTCTTCAGTAACAGGATAGTAAATGCCTGGAACGCATTGCCTGAACATGTCATAGAAGCGCCTTCCGTCAACGCCTTCAAAGGCAGACTGGATAAGCATTGGAGGGGGCTGCAATATTGCACACATCTGGTACTTGATGCATTTAATCCTAGTAAATCAAATTTTGACATGCATCGACCTGATACAGGCTATAGGAAATCACAAACCCCCCCTGGAAATCGCAAACCCCTCATGCTTTGTAGCATTTTCTAATATTCAACTAACACACTAGTAAATAATGGTTCACTGAGATATTTGGTGCATGCACAATAATAATTTGGAATATTGGAATGGTTCTATTTACTGTATGCAGTGACTGAAGTAAAAACGTAATTTTGTTAACGACATTGTATACATTGCCAATCGTGAAACTGAGTGATAATACCAGGATATTGTACAATCTTTTCTTTGGGCGGAGTTTATTATCATCAAACAGCAGTACAGGGCACCACATACAAGTTTACCGTGAACACCACGGACAAGTATCGTGTTACCACAAGTAACATAGCCCCAATACACAGCACCACCAACCTCACACCACCAACCCAGCAGCACCATCCCAGCACTACCAACCCGGCACCACCAACCCAGCACCACCAACCCCACACCACCAACCTCACACCCCCAGTCCAGCACCACCAACAACACACAACCAATCCCACACCACAAAACCTGCAACCCCAACCACACACCACCAACCCAGCACCCCCAGCCCAACACCACTAACCTCACTCCACCAACTACACACCACCAAGCCCACACCACCAACCACAAACGACCAATCCCGCACCACCAACCACGCACCACCAACCCCACACCACCAACCGTGCACCCCCAATCTCAGACCGCCAACCCCACATCACCAACCACACATCACCAACCCCACACTACCAATCACACACCACCAACCCAGCACCACCAACCCCACACCACCAACCGCACACCACCAACCGCGCACCACCAACCACACACCACCAACCCCACACCACCAACCCCACACCACCAACCCCACACCACCAACCACGCACCACCAACCGTGCACCACCAACCACGCACCACCAACCCAGCACCACCAACCCCACACCACCAACCCCACACCACCAACCCCACACCACCAACCTCACATCACCAACCCCAAGCCACCATCCCCACACCACTAACCACCAGCCACACACCACCAACCCCACACCACCAAGCACAGACCACCAACCATGCAACCCCAACCCCGCACTACCAACCCCACACACCCAACCAAACACCACCAACCCAGCACCACAAACCCCACACCACCAATCCCACAACACCAGCCCCACACCACCAAACCCATACCACTAACCACAAACCACCAACCCCACACTACCTACCACACACCACCAACCCTACACCCCCAACCTCACACCATCAACTCCGCATCACCAACCCCATACCATCAACCAAACACCACCAACCCCACACCACCGACCCCACACCACCAACCCCACACCACCAACCCCACATCACCAACCCCACACCACCAATCCCACAGCAGTAACCACACACCATCAACCTCACACTACGACCACACACCACCAACCCTGCAATCCCAACCTCACCCCACCAACCCCGCATCACCTACTCCGCACCACCAACCCCGCACCCCCAACCACACACCACGAACCCAGCAGCACCAACCCAGCACCTCAACCACACACCACCAACCCCACATCACCAACCCCACACCACCAACCCAGCACCACCAACGGCGCACCACCAACCACACACCACCAACCTGGCACCACACACCAAGTCCTACCAACCCCACACGACTAACCCATCACCACCAACCCCACACCACCATCCCCACACCACCAACCCCACACCACCAACCCCACACCACCAATCCCACACCACCTACCCCACACCACCAACCCTGCACCCCAAACCTCACACCACCAACCCAGCACCACCAACCCAGCAACGCAACCCAGCACCACCAACCCAGCACCACCAAGTGTGCACCATCAACCACACACCACCAACCTGGCACCACCAACCAAGTACTACCAACCCCACATGACTAACCCAACACCACTAACCCAACACCACCAACCACACACCACCAACCCCACACCACCAACCAAGCACCACCAACCCTGCACCCAGAACCTCCCACCACCAACCCTGCATCACCAACCCCACACCACCAACCCCGCCCCACCAACAACACACCACCAACCATGCACCACCAACCCCACACCATCAACGACACACTGCCAACCCCACACCACCAACCAAACACCACCAACCCTACACCCTGAACCTCACACCACCAACCCTGCATCACCAATCTCACACCACCAACCCCGCCCCACCAACAACACACCACCAACCCTGCACCACCAACCCCACACTATCAACGACACACTGCCAACCCCACACCACCAACCAAACACCACAAACCCTACACCCTGAACCTCACACCACCAACCCTGCATCACCAACCCCACACCACCAACCCCGCCCCACCAACAACACACCACCAACCCTGCACCACCAACCCCACACCATCAATGACACACTGCCAACCCCACACCACCAACCAAACACCACCAACCCTACACCCTGAACCTCACACCACCAACCCTGCATCACCAACCCCACACCACCAACCCCACCCCACCAACAACACACCACCAACCCCGCACCACCAACCCCACACCATCAATGACACACTGCCAACCCCACACCACCAACCAAACACCACCAACCCTGCACCCCGAACCTCACACCACCAACCCTGCATCACCAACCCCACACCACCAACCACACACCACCAACCACACACTGCTAACCCCACGTCGGATGCGGGAGGTGGGGTGCGTGAGGTGCGGTGTAGGAGGTGAGGCACAGGAGGTGGGGGGGGGGGGGGGAATAATGGGGTGTGGGTGATGGGGTGCGGGATGTGGGGTCAGGGAGGTGGGGTACGGGAGGTGGGGTGCGTCAGATGGGGTGTAGGAGGTGGGGTGTGGGAGGTGGGATGCGGGAGGTGGGGTGTAGGAGGTGGGGCATGGTAGGTTGAGTGCAGAGTGGGGTGCGGGAGGTGGGGTGCGGGAGATGGGGTGTTGGAGGTGGGGTATGGGAGGTGGGGTGCGGCAGGTGAGGTGTACAAGGTGGAGAGCGGGAGGTGGGTATAGTAGTTGGGGTGCGGCAGGTGGGGTGCGGCAGGTGGGTGTAATGAGGTCGGGTGCGGAGCTGGGGTGCGTGAGGTGGGTGTAGGAGGTGGGGTGTGGAGGGGTGTGTAGAAGGTGGGGTGCGAAAGGAGGGATGAGACACGTGGGGGTGTAGGAGGTGTAGTGCGGCAGTGGGTGCGGGAGGTGGGGTGCAGGAGGTGGGGTGCGGGAGGTGGGGTGCAGCAGATGGGGGGTAGGAGGTGGAGTGTGGGAGGTGGGGTGCGGGAGGTGGGGTGTGGGAGGTGGGTTGTGGGAGGTGGGGTGCGGGAAGTGGGGTTGGGCAGGTGGGGTGTGGGAGGTGAGGTGTAGAAGGTGGAGAGCAGGAGGTGGGATGTAGGAGTTTGGGTACTGCAGGTGCGGTGCGGGAGGTGGGGTGTGAGAGGTAGGGTCCGGGAGGTGGGGTGCGGGAGGTTGAGCACGGGAGGTGGAGCGTGGGAGGTGGGGTGCAGCAGGTCGGGTGTAGGAGGTGGGTTGTGGCATGTGGGGTACGGCAGGTGGGATGCGGCAGGTGGGGTGCGGCAGGTGGGGAGCAGCAAGTGGTGTGTAGGAGGTGGGGTGTAGTAGGTGGGCCATGGGAGGTCGGGTGAGGTGGGGTGCGGCAGGTGGGTTGTGGGAGGTGTTGTCTGGGAGGTGGGGTGCGGCAGGGGGGTTGTGGGAGGTGGGGTGTAGGAAGCCAAGTGCGGGATGTCGGGTGCGGAGGTGGGGTGTAGGAGGTGGAGTGAGGGAGGTGGGGTACGGCAGGTGGTGTGTGGCAGGTTGGGTGCAGGAGGTGGGGTGTAGGAGGTGGGGTGTAGGAGGTGCAGTGTGGGAGGTCGGGTGTGGCAGGTGGGTTGCCGGAGGTGGGGGAGCTTGGGTGCAGGTGGTAGGGTGCGGCAGGTGGGGTATAGGAGGTGGAGTGCGGCAGGTGGGGTGCGGCAGATGGTGTGTGGCAGTTGGGGTGTAGGAGGTGCACTGTGGGAGGTTGGGTGTGGCAGGTGGGTTGCCGGAGGTGGGGTGTGGGAGGTGGGGTACGGGAGGTGGGGTGCGGCAGGTGGGGTGTAGGAGGTGGGGTGTAGGAGGTGGGGTGTGGGGGGTGCGGGAGGTGGCATGCGGCAGGTGGGGTGCAGCAGGTGGAGTGCGGCAGGTGGGGTGTAGGAGGTGGGGTGCAGGAGGTGGGGTGTGGCAGGTGGAGTGTAGGAGACGGGGTCTAGGAGGTGGAGTGCGGGAGGTGAGGTGCGGGAGGTGGGGTGTAGGAGGTAGAGTGCCGGACGTGGGGTGCCGGAGGAGGTGGAGTGCGGCAAGTGTGGTGTAGCAGGTGGGGTGTGGCAGGTGGGCTGAGGTAGGTGGAGTGCAGGAGGTGGGGTGAGGGAGGTGGTTATGCGTGAGATGGGGTGTAGGAATTGGGGCACGGGAGGTGGAGTGCGTGAGGTGGGGTACGGCAGGTGGGTGTAGGAGGTGGGTTGCGGCTGGTGGGGTGCGGCAGGTGGGGTGCGGGAGGTGGGGTGTGGGAGGTGGAGTGTTGGATGTGGGCTGCCGGAGGTTGGGCATGGGAGGTGGGGTGTAGGACGTGCAGCAGGTGGGTTGTGGGAGGCGGCAGGTGGGATGCGGGAGCTGGGTGGGAGGTGGGGTGGTGGGGGTGGCGTCTGGCAGGTGGTTGCGGGAGGTGGGGTACGGCAGGTGGGAAGCGGGAGGTGGGGTGTGGAGGTGGGGTGTGGGAGGTGGCACAGGAGTTGGGGTGTGGGGATGTGGTGTGGGGGGAGGGTGGGTACAAGAGGTGGGGCGGCAGGTGGGGGGGTGTAGGAGTGGGGTGTGGGAGGGGGTGCAGGGGTAGGAGGTGGGGTGGGAGGTGGGGTGTTGAGGTGGGTGTAGGAGGTGGGGGTGGGGATGCGGGATGGGAGGTGGGTGTGGGGTGGGGAGGTGGGTGCGTGAGGTGGGGTGCGGGAGGTGGCAATGGCAGTGGGGTGCGGGAGGTGGGGTGTGGGAGGTGTGGTGCAGCAGGTGGGTGGAGGAGATGGGTGTAGGAGTGGAGTGTGGTAGGTGGGGTGCGGAGGTGGGTGTAGGAGTTGGGATGGGCAGGTGGGGTGCGGCAGGTGGGGTGTAGAGGTGGGGTGGGGAGGTGGGGTAAAGGTGGGGTGCGAGGGTGGGTGGTACAGGTGGGGCGTAGGAGGTGGGGTGCAGGAGGGTGGGGTGCAGCAGGTGGGGTGTGGCAGGTGTGGTGTAAGGAGGTGGAGTGCGGAGGGGTGTGCAGCAGGTGGGGTGTAGGAGATGGAGTGTGGAGTGGGGTGCAGCAGGTGGGGCAGCAGTGGGTGTAGGTGGAGTGTGGAGGTGGAGTGCGAAGGTGGTGCGGGAGGTGGGGTTCGTCAGGTGGGGTTTAGGAGGTGGGGTGTGGCAGGTGGGGTGTTGCAGGTGGGGTGCGGCAGGTGGGGTGTGGCAGGTGGGGTGCAGAAGGTGGGGTGCGGCACGGGAGGTGGGGGGCGGCAGGTGGGGTGCAGCAGGTGGAGTGCGGCAGGTGGGTGAAGGAGGTGGAGTGCAGGAGCTGGGGTGCGGGAGGTGGGGTGTAGGAGGTGGGGCACGGGAGGTGGAGTGCGTGAGGTGGGGTGCGGCAGGTGGTGTATAGGAGGTGGGGTGCAGCAGGTGGGGTGCGGCATGTGGGGTGTGGGAGGTGGGGTGCAGGAGGTGGGCTGTAGGAGGTGGGGTGCGGCAGGTGGGCTGTAGGAGGTGGGGTGCGGCACGTGGGTTGCGGCAGGTTGGGCATGGGGCATGGGACGTGGGGTACAGCTGGTGGGTTGTGGTAGATGGGGTGTGGCAGGAGGGTTGTAGGAGGTGCAGTGTGGCAGGTCGGGTGTGGCAGGCGCGGTGCGGGAGGTGGGGTGCGGGAGGTGGGGTATCGGAGGTGGTAGGGTGCGGCAGGTGGGGCTGTAGGAGGTGCGGTGTGGGAGGTGGGGTGTGGGAGGTGGGGTGTGGGAGGTTGGGTGCAGGAGGTGGGGTGTAGGAGATGGGGTGCAGCAGGTGGGGTGTTGGAGGTGGGGTGCGGGAGGTGGGTTGAGGGAGGTGGGGCATGGGAGGTGAGGTGTAGGAGGTGCGGCAGGTGGGTTGTGGGAAATGGGGTGTGGCAGGTAGGTTGCAGGAGTTGAGGTGTGGCAGGTGGGGTGTAGGAGGTGGGGTGCGGCAGGTGGGCTGAGGTAGGTGGGGTGTAGGAGGTTGTGTGCGGCAGGTGGGATGTGGCAGGTGGCGTGCGGCAGGTGGGATGTGGCACGTGGGATGCGGGAGGTGGGTTTTGGAGGGGGGCTGTAGGAGGTGGGGTGCGGGAGGTGGGGTCTAGGAGGTGGGGTCTGGGAGGTGGGGTCTAGGAGGTGGGGTGTGGGAGGTGGTGTATGGGAGGTGGGGTGTGTGAGCTGTGTAGTACACCGCGAAGGCTCCAAATACGTTTCCCAGAGAAATACAAGGAATGGCATTGGATTGGAGGGAAACAGCCACAGAGCCAGTCTGCCATGCGCAGATTGACGACTGCCCCGACTCGCTGGGCTGGGTCAGTCAATGTGTTCCAGCTCTAACGCATGGTTGATGGGATCTGCAGCATTCAGACATGCGGTCATAACTGCATCCCCGCTTCGTGCACTGCCCTCAACACACTCACGACCCACACAACACATGTCATACACCCGGACATCAATATCCAACGTGCCGACGGCGGTACGAGGGCACCAGAGGAGGTTACCAGGCGAGGGTATCAGGTGGAGATATCAGGCGAAGGAATCAGGGAAAGGCGCGCTGCAAGCAGAGGATCATTGAAGGGACACATTAATGGCAGGAAGTGGCAGGAGGATTTAAGTGGCTTGTAGTGTTGTGGGAAGGCCTCTGGTTATGGGCATGCCGCTGGTTGTGGGCAGATTCCTGCTTTTGGGAAAGTTCCTGGTCGTGGGCAGGTCACTGGTTGTGGGCAGGTCGCTGATTGTGCACAGATCGCTGGGTGTGGGCAGACCGCTGGGTGTGGGCAGACCGCTGGTTGTGGGCACGTACCTGGTAGGCGGCAGGTGGCTGGTTGTGGGCAGGTGGCTGTTTGTGGGCAGGTTCCTGTTTGTGGGCAGGTTCCTGTTTGTGGGCAGGTTCCTGTTTGTGGGCAGGTTCCTGTTTGTGGGCAGGTTCCTGGTTGTGGGCAGGTCGCTGGTTGTGGGATGGTGGCTGGTTGTGGGTAGGTGGCTGGTTGTGCACAAATCGATGGTTGTGGGCAAGTTGCTCGTTGTAGGCAGGTGGCTGGTTCTGGGCAGGTAGCTGCTGGTGGGCAGTTCGCTTTTGGTGGGCAGGCCGCTGGTTGTGGACCGGTCCCTGGTTCTGGGCAGGTCGCTGGTGGTGGTCAGGCCGTTGGTTGTGGGAAGGTTTCTGGTTGTGGGCAGGTCGCTGGTTGTGGACAGGTTGCTGGTTGTGGGCAGGCCGCTGGTTGTGGGAAGGTTTCTGGTTGTGGGAAGGTTTCTTCGTTGTGGGCAGGTTGCTGGTTGTGGGCAGGTCGCTGGTGGTGGGCAGGTTTCTGGTTGTGGGCAGGTCGCTGGTTGTGGACAGGTTTTTGGTTGTGGGTGGGTCGCTGGTTGTGGGAAGGTTTCTGGTTGTGGGGAGGTTCCTAGTTGTGGGCAGGTTCCTGGTTGTAGGCAGGTCCCTGGTGGTGGGCAGGCCGCTGTTCGTCGACAAGTGTTAACAGCATTGATGTGGGATGCGGGAGGTGGGTGTGTGAGCAGGTGGTCAGAGCAGGCCAGGGGCGGGCAGAGGCGGGCAGAGGCAGGCAGGGGCGGGCATGGGGCGGACAGAGGCGGGCGGAGTTGGCCAGAGGCGGGCAGGGGCGGGCAGAGGCGGGCAGGGGCGGGAAGGGGCTGGCAGGGGCGGGTGGAGGCGGGCAGAGGCGGGCGGTGGTGGCCAGAGGCGGGCAGAGGCGGCCAGAGGAGTGCAGGGACGGGCATGGGGTGGGCAGAGGTGGCCAGAGGGAGCCAGGGGCGGGCAGAGGCGGGAGGGGCGGGCAGGGACGTGCAGGGGCGGGCAGAGGCGGGCGGAGGTGGCCCGGCGCGGGCAGGGGCGGGATGAGTGGGGCCTCTGCCCACCCTTGCCCGCCTCTGCCTGCCACCTGCTCAAATGTCATTGCCCACTTCGATGCCAATGCGGTTGGCGGTTTGTAAAAGGAGGCCGGGAATCCATAGAAAGGAGACTGCCGGTAGATTGGTATCAGAATAGCATCTCTACTTTCCCCTTAAATCAGGCTTCCGCCATGTTTTATCTGAAGGTAAATGAGAAACAAAACCATCTTTGCCTGGTTGATGTTTTCACTTTGCGCCTAATCTTGGCCCTCATCTTAAGTATTGCCAAATACGCCTTGGCTGACGTCATCGCTCGCAGAAGCATGGTGGGGGCTCGGGGGGGGGGGGGGGGGGGGGCTCGGGGCGGCGACCGGACCCGACCTACCACGCCCCACTGTCAATGCGCTGTACAGAGTCGCTACTTGTGCAGGCGCTGTGCTCTCAGTGAGGAGGCATTAGAGCTAAATGGCCTCATTCCCGCTCATGCCAACTAATACCAGCTAAATTGCTCTAAACGTTCCCTATTCACAGTCTGCATACCTCCCCGTAAATGGCAAGGGTCTTGGCAGTCGCAGAGGGTCCACAACCTACCCAGAGTCTGGACTGCATACACAACTTGGCGCAAAGATAATAATATTAATAATAAAAATAAAACATTTATATATCACCCGATCCAGCAAGCCGTTCTCAGGCACTTTACATAACAAAGAAATATACAGGAAAAAGAAATTCAACTAGTTAAAAGCAGATTTAAGCAAATGTGTCTTAAGACCTTTTTTAAAAGCACCAACAGATTTACAATCAGTGATATATCCTGGCAGAGCATTCCAGTCTTGGGGCAGCAATACCAAAAGCATGATCCCCAAAGCCTTTGAGTCTGCTCCGATGTACTGCTAACTGGCTGCAGACTGTGGAGCGCAGTGTTCGAACATTTGTTCTCTCCTAAAGCATATCTCTCATATATTCTGGAGCCTGATCATGCAAGGCACGATATACAAGAAGCAGCACCTTGAAGTCAATTCTCTTCTCCACAGGGAGCCAATGTAATGATTTCAGAACAGGAATGATGTGATAAAATTTCTTTGTACCCGTCAACAACATGGCAGCCGCATTCTGTATACGTTGCAGTTTTGAAATACTTGACAGTGGCAGACCATACAAGAGAGCATTACAATAATCCAGGCGTGAACCAATGAAAGCATGAGTAACCTTCTCTAACGAGTCACGTGTCAGGGCATCCTTGATGGATCTGAGAGGTCTCAGTTGCATAAATGATGCCCCACACACTGTCTTGATGTGATTAGACATATCAAGAGTATTGTCAAAGATCACACCAAGGTTACGCGCTGACTCACTAGCTTGAGATGGGCATCACTTTTTGTGACTATGAGCATGAGGATATAAACGTGGCATGTGTTCTTGTCTGCCATGACACACACGAACGTGTCGATGTGGTCAGGACACAAACACCACACACACATGCCACATATATCACACCCACATGCCACACACATACCACACACATGCTATACACATGCCACACACATACCACACACATGCCAAACATGTGTCACACACATGACACACACATGGCCCACACATGCAGCACATACACAAACTGCATCAAACCCACATGCCACTCACAGGTGAGCCAGCCGCTAATGATATGCCACCGACACACCACCCTACACACCACACACAGGCTACCCACACACCAGCTGCACACTACTGACACACCTCCTACAGCCCACCCTACACACCACACATATGCTACCCACACACCAGCCGCACACTACTCACACACCACCTACACACCACCCTACACACCACACACATGCTACCCACACACCAACTGCACACTACTGACGCACCACCTACACACCACCCTATACACCACACACATGCTACCCACACACCAGCCACACACTAGTAACACACCACCGACACACCGTCCTACACACCACACACATGCTACCCACACAGCAGCTGTGCACTACTGACACACGACCTACACATTGCCCTACACACCACATGCATGGTACCGACACACCAGCCACACATTACTGACACACAACCTACACACCACCCTACACACCACACACCTGCTACCAACACACCAGCTGCACACTACTCACACACCACCTACACACCACCCTACACACCACACACATGCTACCCACACACCAACCGCACACTACTGATGCACCACCTACACACTGCCATAGACACCACACACATGCTACCCACACACCATCCACACAGTAGTCACACACCACCTACGCACTGCCCTACACACCACACACATGCTACCCACACACCAGCCGCACACTAGTCACACACCACCGACATACTGCCCTACACACCACACACATGCTACCCACACACCAGCCACACACTACTCACACACCACCTACACACCACCTTCCACACCACCCTACACACCCCACACATGGTACCCACACACCAGCCGCACACTACTGACACACCACCTACACACCACACCCATGGTACCCACACACCAGCCGCACACTACTCACACACCACCTACGCACAATCCTACAACCACTCACATGGTACCCACACACCAGATGCACACTAGTTACACACCACCGACCCACCACCCTACACACCACACACATGCTACCCACACACCAGCCGCACAGTAGTCACATACCACCTAAACACTGCCCTACACACCACACGCATGGTATCCACACATCAGCCACACACTGCTCACACACCACCTACACACCACCCTACACACCAGACACATGCTACCCACACACCTACTGCACACTAGTCACACACCACCTGCACACCACACTGCACACCACACACATGCTACCCACACACCCACTGCACACTACTCACACACCACCTACACACCGCCATACACACCACCATACACACCAGACACATGCTACCCACACACCAGCCGCACACTACTCACACACCACCTACACACCACATTACACACCACACACGTGCTACCCATACATCCACCACACACTACTCACACACCACCTACACACCACACTACACACCACACACATGCAACCCACACACCAGCCGAACATTAGTCACACACCACCTACACACGACCCTACACACCACACATATGCTACCCACACACCAGCCGCCCACTACTCACACACCACCTACATATCGCCCTACACACCACACACATGCTACCCACACACCAACCACACACTACTGATGCACCACCTAGACACAACACACATGCAACCCACACAGCAGCCGCGCACTACTTACACACCCCCTACACATCGCCCTACACACAAAATGCATGGTACCAACACACCAGCCGCACATTACTGACACACAACCTACACACCACCCTACACACCACACACATGCTACCAACACACCAGCCGCACACTACTCACACACCACCTACACACCACCCTACACACCACACACATGCTACCCACACACCAGCCACACACTACTCACACACCACCTACACACCACCTTCGACACCACCCTACACACCCCACACATGGTACCCACACACCAGCCGCACACTACTGACACACCACCTACACACCACACACATGCTACCCACACAGCAGCCGCACACTAGTCACACACCACCTACACACCACCCTACACACCAGACACATGCTACCCACACACCAGCCACACACTACTCACACACCACCTACACACCACCTTCCACACCACCCTACACACCCCACACATGGTACCCACACACCAGCCGCACACTACTGACACACCACCTACACACCACACGCATGGTATCCACCCATCAGCCACACACTGCTCACACACCACCTACACACCACCCTACACACCAGACACATGCTACCCACACACCTACCGCACACTAGTCACACACCACCTGCACACCACACTGCATACCACACACATGCTACCCACACACCCACTGCACACTACTCACACACCACCTACACACCGCCATACACACCACCATACACACCAGACACATGCTACCCACACACCAGCCGCACACTACTCACACACCACCTACACACCACATTACACACCACACACGTGCTACCCATACAACCACCACACACTACTCACACACCACCTACACACCACACTACACACCACACACATGCAACCCACACACCAGCCGAACATTAGTCACACACCACCTACACACGACCTTACACACCACACATATGCTACCCACACACCAGCCGCCCACTACTCACACACCACCTACATATCGCCCTACACACCACACACATGCTACCCACACACCAACCACACACTACTGATGCACCACCTAGACACAACACTCATGCAACCCACACAGCAGCCGTGCACTACTTACACACCCCTTACACATCGCCCTACACACAAAATGCATGGTACCAACACACCAGCCGCACATTACTGACACACAACCTACACACCACCCTACACACCACACACATGCTACCAACACACCAGCCGCACACTACTCACACACCACCTACACACCACCCTACACACCACACACATGCTACCCACACACCAGCCACACACTACTCACACACCACCTACACACCACCTTCCACACCACCCTACACACCCCATACATGGTACCCACACACCAGCCGCACACTACTGACACACCACCTACACACCACACACATGCTACCCACACAGCAGCCGGACACTAGTCACACACCACCTACACATCGCCCTACACACCACATGCATGGTACCGACACACCAGCCACACACTGGTCGCACACCACCTACACACCACATGCATGGTACCGATACACCAGCCGCACACTACTCAAACACCACCTACACACCACATGCATGGTACGGACACACCAGCCGGACATTACTGACACACAACCTACACACCACCCTACACACCACACACATGCTACCCACACACCAGCCGCACACTAGTCACATACCACCTAAACACTGCCCTACACACCACACGCATGGTATCTCACACACCACATACACACCACCCTACACACCAGACACATGCTACCCACACACCCACCGCACACTACTCACACACCACCTGCACACCACACTGCATACCACACACATGCTACCCACACACCCACTGCACACTACTCACACACCACCTACACACCACACTACACACCACACACATGCTACCCACACTCCAGCCACACAATAGTCACACACCACCTACACACTGCCCTACACACCACACACATACTACCCACACTCCACCATGCACTACTCACACACCACCTACACACCAAACTACACACCACACACTTGCTACCCACACACCAGCCGCACATTAGTCAGACACCACCTACACACCACCCTACACACCACACACATGCTACCCACACACACACCCCACCCTACTCACACACCACCTACACAGCACACTACATACAACACACATGGTACCCACACACCAGCCGCACACTAGTCACACACCACCTACACACCACACTGCACACCACATACATGCTTCCCATACTCCAGCCACACACTACTCACACACCACCTATGCACCACACACATGCTACCCACACTGTAATATATGTAAAACCAGACATCGCGTGTCGGCGATAGAGTGGGTAGCCCGAGTGAGGGTCACGTGAAGCGCGGAGAGAGGAACTAATAATAAACCACTTGTGTCCTGCTTGTCGTGGCATTCACTTGTTGTCTCTACATGGTGTCAGATATAGAAGAACGGACAAAATGGCGCTCACAGGCCTAAAACCACCGGGTCCTCTAAGTTTAGAGGGCAACATGGCGTTGAACTGGCGTGAATGGTTGCATTCATATGACATTTACGCCATAGCTTCAGATGCGTCAAACAAGGCAGAAAAGGTGCAATGCTGCATTTTCCTGCACGTAGCAGGTAAGGAGGCTCAAAAAGTGCATTTGAACTTTAAGTTAGACGAAAATGAGCAAGACAAGATTGCACCATTAATTGAGGCATTCGAAAAATACTGCACAGGCCACACCAATGTGACAGTAATAAGATATAAATTCAACTCCTACAACCAGACGACTGAAAGTATAGACACTTGGTGTTCTCTGTGGCAGAGTGGTTAGAGTGTCTGACTTTTTTCTAGGTCGGACTCCTAACCTGAAGGTCAGTGGTTCGATTCCCCGTGCCCCCATCTCTGCCAATTTGGATTTCCACCGCTGTGTATAACTTACAGCGACATCAAAGGCCAGTTGCTCTCATACCATGTCTATGTGGTGTGGGAGGTTAAAAATCCCTTGGGTCGGTAAAAGTGTAGGCTCGGGCTTTCTGTCGACAAACTGTCTAATGGTGAAAACAAGCCTATTAAGGCTTATCCATGATAGGCAGTATAAATCTTCAACAACAACATGCATGAATTACAGCATCGTATACACCTATGTGACTATGGCAAGTTGGAGGAGTCCATGTTGTGCGACAGGTTGGTGTGTGGAGTGAAGGACTATAAGCTGCGAGAAAGGCTCTTACAAACACCTAACACTGTGCTTTCAAGTCACTGCGGATGGAACCCCAATCCTGGGAAAGGACGCCTGCGTGCAGTTACAACTTATCAAGCGGGGGCGCTGCGTCGGAGTCAAGCGTGGCAGAGTGCAGCAACTACAGTCCGAGTGTAAGAAGACAGTCCGTGCGTCAACGGACGAGCTACAGAATGTCAACGCTGAAGCTAACAACCTGGTAAAAAAATATAATGATATCTTTGTAGGGCTAGGGACAATTAAAACAAATGCCAATATCTTTATTGATAACAATGAAGCCCCCTGTGTAGACCCACCGCGCAGGATTCCTCATGTTGTAGCGGACCAAGTCAAAGACGAAATAGACAAGATGCCTAAATTAGGTGTAATTGTACCACAAGTAGAGCCCACCCTGTGGGTCAGTGCCATCACAGTAGTGCGCAAACCTAATAAAATCCGAGTATGCCTCGACCCAACAAAGTTGAAGATGGCCATTTTGCGCACGCCCTGTCCGACACAAACGATAGAGGAGGTTATTTCGAAAACAGCTGGAGCCAGGTATTTCTCAGTGCTAGACGCAAATAGCGGCTACTGGCAGATTGAGTTAAATAAACAAAGTTCAGAATTGTGTACATTTAACACGCCGTGGGGAAGATACCGGTATACACGTCTGCCATTTGGCATCAAAACAGCTGGGGACATTTTTATTAATGAAATGAATTAAATTTAAAAAGATTTGCCTGGAGTTAACGTAGTCACCGACGACATACTCATTTATGGTAGGACAGTAGAAGAGCATAACCAAAATTTAGAAAGGGTTTTTATCAGAGCAAGGCAGGCAAACTTAAAATTAAATTTAAAAAAATAGAAAATTTGTCAGACACAAGTCAACTACGTAGGACATGTATTAAAACAGACAGGATTAAAGCCAAATGCTGAAAGGCTACAAGCTATTGTAGACATGCCTACACCCACAGATAAGGCGGGTATCCAACGGTTTTTGGGAATGGTAGGCTACGTCAGCAAATTTATACCCAAATTTTTGGAAATAACCAAACCTTTGCGAACAGTTCTAGAAAAAAATACGGCATGGCACTGGCAATATGAGCAGGACCAATCGTTTGCATTGTTAAAAAAGTTGCCGATAACTGCTCCAGTTCTAAACTATTACGAGGTAAAAGAAGCTATTACAATTCAAGTTGACACATCGAAATCCGGGTTAGGAGCTACATTGTTCCAAAACAGCAGACCAGTGGCCATGGCGTCAAAAGCTCTAGATGAGACACAATCCAATTATGCGGTTATCGAAAAAGTGTTGTTAGCTATATGTTTCGGGTGCGTTAAATTCCATGAGTATGTTTTTGGGAAACGAGTTGTGATTGAAACAGACCATAAACCACTGGTATTATTAGTCATACACATAACAGGATACATAACTGGATTGAGTAGGTACACTGGCTGGCCACAAAAGACCTACCGTTTATTCATCATCAAACGTTTAATCATCAGCATCTACATAATAACGTCAATCATCAATAATCATCAGTAATCAAATTCAAATCAAGCTCAAGAATCAAAGTCAAAACACAGTGAAATCAATCAAATCAAAGCTCAATAAGATATCAAGATCAACAAACAGAAATCAATCAAGCTCAAAATCAGCAATCAAAATAGAACCTAAAGCTAGAACTCGGGTTCAAATGGGCCGAGTATACAGGAAAGCCGTTGGAGCTGGAGGGTCCGCGCATGCGCCTGAGGTGTTACCCGAATAGACTTGCCTCAGTCCTCCTAGCGGGCACTGGAGGCGCATGACACATGGAGGCTAGACTTGCCTCAGTCCCCTCGCCGAACTGCCCCGCCGGCCCAGCAGCGTGTGGGGGTAGCGGGTTCGAATCCCCCCACCCGATATGCAACAGAGGGAGGGTTCCATCCTGAATAATATTCGTATAAATGCTTTATGCCACACATTATTAGTCATACACATAACAGGATACATAACTGGATTGAGTAGGTACTCTGGCTGGCCACAAAAGACCCAAACCACCCCAACCAGACAGGTAGAGTTCAGTTTAGTAACCCCAGCATCATGGCCACCTGCATGTCTAGCGTCAGACGCTCCATGAGTGAGGCTTTTAAGTATTGGCGGACACAGTCCGATCGCCAGTCGCCTCTCTCCTTGATCTCCTCCTCCGACGCCCCCGATAGCCTGAGGAAAGTCGCCCCACCCCGCCTGAGGCTGTGAGATGAGAAGTCAGCCGATGGTAGTGCCGCCTTCAGTACCGCTGCATAGTATGCATATGTCAGTGGGACCGAGTGTCCTGCTCTAGGTATCCTAAAGACCCGAGCATCCAGGGGGGCGGGGCACTGCTCCATATGCCTCTTGACCCAGAACACCGCGCATAATTCTTTATTCGCAACTTTTGCCACGGGGATTCTATGCACCCCCCATGGATAGAACTCCAGGTCCTCGCGGAGTAGGGCTGCGTCTGAATTTGTGACATGCGCTTTGCGAAGCAGTGCTCTGAACGAGAGCAGCATGGCTGCCCTAACGGCCGTGTGGCCCTTGGACGGGAACAACACTGCAAACAACTTAATTAACTCATAGGGTAAGATAGGAGCTGCTTGCTTTACCGCATCACCTTTCAGCCTGCGGATGCCCGCCAGACACTTTTTTATAAGGTGGTCACCGTAGTTTATAGGAGGACAACCTAAGTCCTTCAAATGGTTGCTTAGGCCGCTGAGATAGTTTTTTATGGACGAGTAGCACAACCGACGCGCTAGATATGACATATATAGGCACACCTGGTCTGAAGCACATGGGTATGGGCATAGCTGGCCCTCGAATACTTCACAGAAGGTGATATAAGATTTAACCTGCACAGTCCGAATCGCTACAGTCGAGCTTGCGTAGTGGTTCCTGACATAGTTACGGCGCTCTTCCAGGAGTTTCTGCCAACCTGAAGCGAGATTAACAGCTGAATAGGTGGTGACAACACATAGCATCAATTTGATCAGCATCCCTAATGTGTGCGATGCTCTGGAACTTATCCAGCCGACTTAGGCTGTCACAAATCACATTTGATTTAGTGTTCACATACACCGATTGTACGTCAAAATTAAATTTTATTGAAGCCCAAAATATGAGGCGCAACCATGTCATCGTTATTTTGTTCTTACTTTGGCCTGAGTTCAAGGCGGCCATCACCTGCGTATTGTCAGTGACGAACACTACCGTACGATTCTTCCAGGCCTCTCCCCAGCGCCTAACACCCACCAACACGGGCCACATTTCCAGCACATTTATGTTATCGGACCTGCACCCCTCATCATTGGCATAGACGAAGTGATGCCCCAACCATTTTTGTAGCTCTTTGGATGCCTTGAAGTCGAAAGCGCCCGCCATCCAGTCCTCCCCATGTAAAGCACCAAACCCAAATTTGGACGAGTCGCTGTACACCGACATTACTGGGTCTGCAGAGGGGATGATACTCGCTTTCCCATTGAACTTAGAAGCAAATTGTAACCACCACTTTAGGTCCAGCCTGAAGTCATCATTTAGTCTCACCTTATGGGTGGCTTTCTTGGCGGAGTTTATCAAGTCGTAGACCCTCCTAGAGAAGGTCCTCCCACCATGCACAACTTTACAGCTGTGGGCAAGGACGCCCCCCAGGCATTCCAGCTCTAGCCTCGTCGCCTTCCTTTTCCGCAAGAACATGTTGAGTTGGGCTACCAGCTTAGCTAACTTATGATATGGGAGTCGCAGCTCCATAGCTAACGAATCTATATCTATACCCAGGAATCTGGTTATTTGGGCAGGGGGCGTTAATTTGCGGAAACTCACATAAAATCCCAACCTTCTCAAGATCGCTACCAGTGCCCGCTGAGCTTCAGTACAGCCCTCAATCGTGCGGCTCACAACACAAAAGTCATATAGGTAATTTACACATTCTTCAAAGCCTTCCCGGACCATGCAGCGGACAACAAAATCACTGATCTTGGAGAAGACGTAAGGGCTACTGCTGAGCCCCATGCACAGGCGATTATCCCTTAGATGTACCCGGCCCTGGCCAAAATCACAGCTCAAGCCCTGACGCTCCCTGCTGGCAGGGTGGATATTTACAGCCCTATAGGCGTTAGATATATCTATCGTGGACATATAGTACCCCTGCTGCAGTAACTGTGTGACGGTCTCTACAGAATTATAGCTGAAGTTTGTCCTGCAGGACCTGGTGTGTTCGTTCACACAGAACCCAGTTGGGCTGGAGCAATCAACAATCGCTCTGAAGTCATCGTGCCCCTTTGGCACGGCCCCCATCGGGTGGACACATAAACATGGCTCATCGACTATGCACACCAGACCCGCAGCGATCTCCCTCTGCAGCCTATCGCTCATCAACTTACCCGTGGTACTCTTAGTTATAGATGAGTAGTTACCCTGAAAGTAACAACTAACACAATCCGGGTCGATTACCCGGTACCCAAAACATGAACCTCTGAGGATATACTCCCAGTCACGGTCCGTGTCACCTCGGCACATCGCCTCAGCATAGATACGACACGGCTTTAACTTCGTGCAGGCACCCCCAATATCATGCCTACAGTCACAAGCGCCTTGCAAACATCTAGCAAAGACGCTGATACATTTATTAACTGAACTATCACCATCTTGGTCTTTGACCCACAAGGAACAGTGTAGGTCATCATTAGGTACACTTAAATTATCTGGCCCGACCACCCGCAACCAGTCGGTATTACCGTTGCCCATGCCCGGGTATTCAATGTCCGTGTACGCACTGTCCGAGTCCCCGCTGTTAACAACATAAATATTATTTTTTGCACAATCGACGGTAACATCGTCTGCAACACAAATTAGTACAGGCTCATCAAGCAAGGCGGTGCCTAAATTATTGTCACAGCCACCATCAACCATCTGCGGTACATTTTTGGAGCAAGGTGATTCGCGCACCACATCTTGGGCGCCATCTTGGAAGCCGCTCATTTCCGCGCGAAATTCAAAGTCAACTAGGTCAACGGTCCCCGACGCATCACTTTGCACAGGCGTGCACACAAGTCAATTCCTCTTATTTTTGCAATCATTTATCGGGTGAGAGCCTGATTTGCAGCTCAGGCACTTATGTTCATACTCGCATCGGCGCACACTGCACCCATCCTTGTTGTAGTTGTATGTGTAGCAAATCTTCCGGGAATTGTCATAGCTCTTACTCGCCTGTGTAGGCCTAGACGGTCGGCGCGCCTCTTTGCTGCTCCGCGTATTTTCCAAATTAAAGTACAGCAACGATAGTTCATGATCACCCATGGTGAACGCCTTCAGCCCAACATCCATTACCTTGTCCCTGATTGCCTTATCATAACCACGATAGGCCTGATCTGTATAGGTTGCTGTAGAGGCATGCATGCACATATAAGCCACATGCCCGATATATCGCTCCAGATCTTCATATTCAAACCCGACTCGCCTCCCACACTTCATGCCCCAGACCAGGGCCGTGTAGACGAGCTCCATCACCGAAAGTTTTTTTAGACGCTTCTCGTTCATAGTGTATTTGTTTAAAGTGAACTTACTGCGCTTACGCCTCCTCCTTCGCCTTCTGCCAGAGTCACTGTCTGACCCTGAGCCGTCCTCCGAGCTGCTGTCTGTAGGGGAATCGTCTGGGTCCCCGGCCGCCTCTGCCTTCTTCTTCTTCCCGGACAGCTTCTTCTTCGCCGTCGGCACCGCCATCACTGTTTCCTCCTCCGGCGATCCGGCGTCCAAGACCGCACACAGCTCCTTCTTACGGTGCTCTCACGCCCTCGCCGCCACCAGCCGCCTCAGCTCCCTCTCCTCGTCATCCTCCTCGTAGTCTTCCACCACGAGGCGTGAACCCTCACCGGCGCGCCGCGTTGAAGAACCCGGCGCCACCAACTTCTCACCCGCCTCCGCGGCATCCTCCTCGCCCGATGAAGGCAGCTCCGCCTTTACCGACCGCTTGCTAGTCCTTGTCCGCTTGCACTTACTGCCCCGGGGGGGCTCGTGCTCCTCCCCACATGCCGCACATATATCGACCGGCATCTCGCCCGATATGTAGGTAGGTACGCACGTAGGTACGTCAGCCTCAAGCTAGAACTCGGGTTCAAATGGGCCGAGTATACAGGAAAGCCGTTGGAGCTGGGGGGTCCGCGCATGCGCCTGAGGTGTTACCCGAATAGACTTGCCTCAGTCCTCCTAGCGGGCACTGGAGGCGCATGTTTCATGGAGGCTAGACTTGCCTCAGTCCCCTCGCCGAACTGCCCCGCCAGCCCAGCAGCGTGTGGGGGTAGCGGGTTCGAATCCCCCCACCCGTTATGCAACAGAGGGAGGGTTCCATCCTGAATAATATTTGTATAAATGCTTTATACCACACAAAAATCATGAGTAAACCATTACATTTGTTGTCAGCTCGTATGCAGCGCATGAGGATGCGGCTGCAAAACTATAATATAGTTGTAAAACATATTAATGGATCCGAAATGTATTTTGCAGATGCCTTGTCAAGAGCGCACAGTGCGAGTACTGAGCCGCATAACCTGTTCGACAAAAGTATGTCAATAGCAAGTATCGACGTGTCTCGCGCCCTGTTAAAACGTATTGAAATAGAAACAAAAACAGACGAAACTCTGCAAAAAATTGTTAAAGTAGTCAACGAGGGATGGCCAACGAGTAACGTAAACCTGTCCAATGACGTAAAACCTTTTTACGGATTTCGAGATGATCTAACCTTCAGTAATAATGTTCTACTGAGAGGCAGCCAAATTATCATACCACATGCGTTGCGCCCATTAATTTTGAAATTAGTACACGAAACACATATGAGAATTGTTAAATGTAAGCAATTTTCCCGGGACCAAGTGTTCTGGCCGGGTATGAGTAAACAAGTACAAGATAAGGTAAGCCAGTGTGTAATTTGCCAACAATACAGATATACGCCTCATGTAGACCCTATGATTTCTCATCACATTCCCAACAAGCCATTCCAGAAGGTGGGAACAGACCTTTTTGAAATAGAACATAAAGGATTTCTAATTGTCATTGACTACTATTCCAAATTTCCTGAAATACGTCAATTGAATTCGACAAGCTCGACGAATGTAATTAAAGCATTATCAGAGATTTTCGGTATACATGGAATACCAAAAATATTAATATCGGACAATGGTCCACAATTCAGCAGTTGTGAATTTCGTAACTTTGAATCAGAGTATGATTTCAAACATATCACTTCCAACCCCCACTACCCGCAAAGTAACGGGCAGGTGGAACGCTACGTGCAGACTATTAAAAAGTTAATAAAAAAAGCACTAGCCAGTAACATGAACTGCAACTTGGCGCTTCTAAACTACCGTAACACGCCTTTGGAAACACTAAATGCATCGCCAGCACAATTGCTAATGAGCAGAAGGTTAAATTTGAAATTACCTACAATAGACAGGCAATTAAAACCTGAAGTACAAAAGTCGAAAGTCAATGAATTCAAAAAAATTCAAGAGAGACAACGAAATTACTACAACAAACGTGCAACAAAACCACACAAACAATTAAGCGTACATGATCAAATTTGTTATAAAACACATGAGGGTAAATGGTCAACCGGACAAATAACAAAAGCAAACTACCCAAACACACGTGACTATGAAATACAAACCAGTAACAATAAAATACTGAGAAGAAATCGAATTCATTTGTTCAAAACCCCAAACACCCAAATTGAAAATGAAAGGGTACGTGACAAACATGCAACACACCAGTTAGAAAGTAAAAACCCACCCAAAGTAAATGGTTATGTAACCAGGGTCGGACGAACATGCCGCAAACCGGATCGCCTAGGCATGGTTGAAGTCAAATGATATTAGTAGGAGTAATTAGTGTAGCCGGCGGCAGCTGAGTGTTAGCTGAATAACAATCCAATTCCATGCAGTGGAACATGACCTGCCAAGGGGGCGAGTACCATGATAGTATCAACGAACACAGAAATAGTCTGCCACGGCACAGCAAAACAATTGAGACCGGCAAAGTAGCAATGCCAGCCACGTGTACAATAAGATTATGGTAGTGAAAATAATTGTTTGACTAACGTAGAAATAAGTAGTTCAGACATTGAATTACTAAGAGGAGCAATATAAAAATAAAAATGTGTTAACCATTCGTAATAATCAGCAACAAACCAAGACATTAGCAAATCAGACCAACAGACACACAGACAATACCTGTATGGTCTTTACTATAATCTTTTGTTTATTTTGTCGTTTCTTGTTCTCTTGCTTCTTTTCTTTGTAGATTAACTATTCATGGTCATTTCATGTTAGTCGTAAGAACTTTATACCATGTTAATTGCTGATATGACTGTCATCACAGATAACAGACTTGACGACAATACGAAGATGTGACACCAATTGTAGTCATAACTAGATTCTGTTAACATTATGTTAGTGCAATAAGAATGTTATTTGATTGTTAATTGACACGCATTTTCTCTCTTTCTCTCTGAAAAAAAAAAAGGGGGAGATGTAATATATGTAATACCAGACGTCGCATGTCGGCGATAGAGTGGGTAGCCCGAGTGAGGGTCACATGAAGCGCGGAGAGAGGAACTAATAATAAACCACTTGTGTCCTGGTTGTCGTGGCGTTCACTTGTTGTCTCACACCACCAGCACACTGCCCGACACACCACACATTTGGTACCCACACACCAGCCGCACACTACTCACACATCACCTACACACCACCCTACACCCCATACACATGCTACCCACACACCAGCCGCACACTACTCACACACCAACTACACACCGCCCTACACACCACACACATGATGCCCAGCACCAGCCACACACTACTCACACACCACATGCACACCACCCTACACACCCCCTACACACCAAACACATGCTACCCACACACCAGCCGCAGACTACTCAAACACCACCCTACACACCACACACATGCTATGCACACACCAGCCGCACACTGTTCACACACCACCTACACAGCACACACATGGCACCCACATACCACCTGCACACTACTCACACACCAGCCACACACCAGCTGCACACTACTCACACCAGCCACACACCAGCTGCACACTACTCACACCAGCCACACACCAGCTGCACACTACTCACACACCAACCACACACCAGCTGCACACTACCCATGCACCAACGACACACCACCTGCACACTACTCACACACCAACGACACACCAGCTGCAAACTACTCACACACCACCTACAAGCCACACACATGGCACCAACAAACCAGCCAACTCCTACTCACACACCACCTACACATATGCCACCCACAAACCAGCGAACCACTACTCACACACCACCTACACACATGCCACCTACAAACCAGATGTACACTACTCACACACCAACCACAAACCAGCCGCACACTAGTCACACACCACCTACACACGACACACATGCTACCCACAAACCAGCCAACCACTACAGGTGAGTCGTTGTGTGTGGCCGTGTGTGTATGTGTGTATGGGTGTATGTGTGTGCTGCTGGGTGGGTTGTGAGGGTAGTTGTCTGTGTATATGTGTGTACCTATCGGGGTTAGGTAGTTATGTGGTTTCTGATGAGCTTGTGGAAGTCCCAACCTCCTCCCCACCACTGCCTATTTGATTACCAGATGTAAAGTAGTCAGACCGTCACGTCTCCTCGCGCGAGATTGTGCGGGAAATGGGTGGTGCGGAGGAGGTGGCTGCTCCGACACTGGCGACGCGGCCTTATCTACGCCGTGAGATAACATCCAGACTCCCGCACCACTTCATTAAGCGCGCTATTTTGGGCGCGGCATCTGGCGCCTGGTTCGAGCCAGTTGTCAACTTCATAGGTGACTAGCGTTCCGTTGTAGACCCGCACTTGCCTTGTCCCCTCCTCCGCCCCTCAACCCTTCTCCGCCCTTTTCCGCCCTTCTCCCTCCACCGCCTTCCACCGTCCTCCTTCGGCTTCCTCCGTCCTCCACCGTCCTGCTCCGTCCTTCTCCGTACTCCTCCGTCCTCATCCGTCCTCCTCTGTCCTCTGTCCTCCTCCGTCCTCCTCCTCCGACCACCTCCGTCCTCCACCGTCCTCCTACGTCCTCCTCCTTCCTCGTCCGTCCTCGTCCGTCCTCGTCCGTCCTACTCCGTGTGTGTTCGGGGAGGTGGAGTCACAGTGTGTGTGTGGGGGCAGTCACGCAGGATTTGCCACTGACCAGCATATACCCCAATGGCTGACTGGAGCTACCTCTATTGTGGTGTGGTTGTTTGGTTATACCAACACAGGAATTAACACAAGGAACCTGGTTTATAACCATTAAGCACTAATAATTCAATTTTGTTTTACAAATTAATTCCCTAACTAAATATCGTGACAGTAATCAGGGAAGTTCATATAATTTTTTCCTTTCCTGTGATATGTTCCAATAGTAAAACTAGCCCGAACTCACTTGCACCTTTACTGGTGCATAGAGGGAACATTTCATCAAACATTCACTGTCGCTTATATAGGAACATCTCATCACAATCTTGGTCACTATGTATTGACATATATTTCCCATAGCTTAATATGTCACACAGGGAGTGGGGCACCCATTGCTTTTCTATTACATAACCTTGATCCCCACTCCGTCGCCCGAGGATGCTCTGTGCCAAGATATAATTCCGAACCGAAAATCCATATATTTTTACAACGTCCCTCTTCCATTCTACTTACGCAAACGGCCAAGGAAAATGGAAGCCCGGAAACATTACATCTTTTTCGGTCCTGCCAGAGCGAGTGCTATACAGTGGAGCTAATATGACTTTCAATAGACTTTATAAGTTTCTGGACCCTTCCCGTCCGAAGGCCCATGCATTGTATTTTACCTTAGGTATAATCTCCACTGTATTGGCCACGCCTCCCTTAGTCACTGTCAAAGTTTTTCTTCACATTTTGTCTGTCTTTTTCCAGTTCTCAACCACTTTGAGGACCCATTCCCATCTACTTGTTTACAATAATTGTTTAGACAAGAACAGACCCCAAAATCTATACCAGAATGGCGGTCCCAATATAGACGGTGGCTTCGAACCGGCTATCTTACTACCTATCTATACTAGTTCTACCCCCCCTTTTATTAACCTTAATTTATATTTTAAAATGTCTTTATCCATCCTGTCACTCTCTGTGTTGTGTCCACTAATTCTCTTACACGCCCAGATCCCCTTTAAAACTTAATGACCAAAATCAAAAAAATTAGTTTTAAAAATAGGGTAAGCCAGGACAGAATAGCAACACAAGCAGGGACTAATGATAGGCTACATCATTGTACTGTGTGGTAAGATAACACCAACACTACAACTGGCCAGCATTGAAAACAAGCCTGGGTACCCGGACTTATATGCTATAGACAGTATAAATACAGCCTCAATTAAAAAAAAAAAAAATTAATTAAATCACCTATTTCTCCAGTAAGTGATTGATCCCAATCAACCATCGACAGGATCGATCAACCGATACAAAATCAATCAAATGACCCGAATCAACCAGATAACTCGAATCAATCAAATGACCCCAATGAATCAAGAATATTTTTTTTCGGCTGGGGTCAGCTGAGAATCTCAGCCAGGTCCACCCGACTATGCCGCTGGTCCGGATCATGCCCGGCATCCAGCCCGGTGCCGTTACCATGATCGGATGGTCGGTAACCTATTAAGGATCCGCGATCCAACCGCGACAGCACACCCTGACCGGCGCTGTGTGTGCGATACCACACAATCTCCCTCAGAATCTGCATTCCTCACGCAGCCTGTCATTAGCATTACCTCCCCCAGGTCTATGTAATAATATATACTCCTATATTCTGTCAGTGTCCATATTGCATTTGCTCATTCTCCTAAGAACCTAGGCCCCCTTAAACTTAAGGCAAACTCGACTCAAGTTCCTATAAATCGGGTAAGCCGGTTGGAATAGCAATACAAAACATGGATCACTAAGATTTCCACGGTATGTATATAAACGTCAATCTAATAATTGACATAAACCTTCAAATCAAACCATCAAAAAGTTGGGGATTTCTACATCCATACTTTTTGTTCATTGATTCATAATTAGGTCATCACAAGAAAAGTGGAATTAGGGAGAATTAAAATCATTTTCAAACAAAAATCTTTTATTTTAATTAAATGTTTGGATTGGTGTTTACATGGTTTTGCACATGAACTCTTCATATATATATGTATATACATTTTTTTAATCAGACCTTGCAGAATTTCAGCCAACCCCGTACAATACTATATTGGTGGACGTCAGTGTCGGCATCCTGCCTGGTGCTGCTACTATGATCGGATGCTTGGCATCCAATTAAGGACCCACGATCCAACCGCGATACCACACTCGCTTCAGTGCTGCACCGGCGATACCATGCGACCTCCAACAACAACTAACAACCACAACAACAGTGATAATATCATCCAAGAATGTCGTGGCATCCCACCGATGGCGCCCACACCAGCGACACCGCATCGGGATCGGTGGTGTGCACACCTGCCATGTAACCACGCACAATCTGCAGCCTGTCCAGCACAGCTACCATCGATTGGATGCTCGGCAACCAAGCAACCAATTAAGGATCCATGATCCAACCGTGATATCACACGCACCGCGATCAGCGCCTGCACCTTCTTGGATTTAACCAAACCACATCCTTGGTTTCCCCTTAAAAAAATTCTGACTGGTGCTCCGATCACATCCCTGCCGCACACTAAGCGTAATAACTGACGATATCATAGTGTACGGTAGTTCGGTGCAGGAGTATAATGATAATCTACAAGCAGTCCTTGAACGAGCAAGACAGGTGAATTTCAGGTTGAATCCGGACAAATCGACCATATGTCGATCCAGTGTCGAGTATGTAGGCCATTTCATTTCCGGGAAAGGCATAACACCCAATAAAGAGAGAATTCAGGCGATAACTAACATGCCCACACCCACAAACAAACAATCAGTGCAGTGTTTTTTGGGAATGATAGCATATGTAGCGAAATTTCTTCCAAACTTAGCAGAGATAACTAAGCCTCTATGCATTCTAACAAATAAAGAAACCGCATTCTAACAAATAAAGAAACAGGAGCAGGTTTTTCAGAAACTCAAAAACATGATTACGCATGTGCCTGTCCTCCGATTCTATGATGTAAAGAAAGTGGTGACACTCTAAGTCGATGCCTCCAAGTCGGGTCTTGGGGCAGCACTATTGCAAGAAGGTTGTGCGATTGCTATGGCTTCTAAAGCCCTGGACGAAATGCAAAGCAGTTATGCAGTAATCAAGATAGAGCTGTTGGTAATTTGTTTTGGTTGTACTAAATTCCACAACTACATTTTCGGTAAAAAAGTGAGGGTAGAAACCGATCATAAACCCTTGATATCGATAGTAAACAAGCCTCTGTATCAACTGTCTGCTCGCATGCAACGCATGAGAATGCGGTTACAGAATTATGATTTAGAGTTTGTTCATATCAAAGGCTATGAAATGTTTGTTGCAGATGCGCTCTCCAGAGACCACAGCAACAAGACCGAACCAAGTGGGCTATTTGACAGGGAGATCAGCATTGCAGCCATAGAAGTCATTCAGGGTTACATGCAACAAATCAAAGGAGAAACATTAACTGACCTGGTATTGAGCGAGGTAGCGCACATGGTCGACAATGGATGGCCAGAAGACAAGCAATTGATACCACAATCCGCAACACCATTTCACACATTTCGGCATGAAATAACAAAACAGGGTTGTGTATTTCTAAAGGGTGACTGGATTATTATACCAAAACAAATGAAGAAAACAATGCTTGACAAACTACATGAAACGCATCAAGGGATAATAACGAGTAAGAGGTTAGAAAGGGAACACGTGTTTTGGCCAGGGATGCAGACCCAACTTGAAGATGTAATTCAGAGGTGTAGTTTGTGTCACCAATATAGAAACAAACAACATAGTGAGCCACTTAAGCCCCATGAAATACCATGCATTCCATTTAACACAGTGGGAGCAGATTTATTCCAAATAGGGAATCAACATTATTTAATAAATGTAGATTATTTGTCGAAATACCCAGAAGTAATGGAATTGCAGTCAACTACAAGTAGGCAGTGATTCAAGCTATGAAGTAAACATTTGGTAGACACGGAATTCCAGTGGTGGTGGTATCAGACAATGGTCTACAATTTGCAAGCGCGGAATACAGAAAACTTTAGGGGGTTACGGGTTTGAATTGAGATTTTCAAGTCCACATTATCCACAGAGTAATGGGCAGGCAGAACGACACATTCAAACGGTAAAGACGATGATTAAAAAAGCTAGGCAGGAGTCGAAGGACTATAATCTATTCTTGTTGAACTTCCGTAACACTCCGCTCACACGACTGGATGTGTCGCCCGCTCAGTTGTTAATGAGCCGGAAACTACGGTAGAAATTGCCTGCTTTAGATAAGCACTTAAAGGTGAAAACAGTAAAGATGGATCAGAAACAGATACATAACGTACAACAGAACAATAAAAAATTCTTTGATCGACATGCAGGGAAGTCATTCAGACAATTGAAAGCCGGGGAACATGTACAATACATCACACACACAGGAAAGTGGGCTCTGGGGATAATAACAAAAGGACCAGGGAAAGAATCACAAAATTACGAAATACAGAACAAGGACAATTTGACAATGAAAAGAAATCGCAAACATATATTTCCGACACGTAAAAAAGTTGAGCGAAACACACAAGCAACACAAAATCGAAACCAAGCAGTTAACCAAGCTAGAAAGACAGAGGACCTAAATGCCGAGACAGCTAATTATGTAACTCAGCGAGGGAGAGAAGTAAGACCAGTGAGAAGATTAGGATATCAATAAACACAGTCATTAGAAGTTAAATGTCAAACATGTCAAGTTAAGGCAAGTAATCTAAAATGCGGGTTGTTTTATAGTCACGACCAGTGATAAGTATGGCTTAACAAGGCGATTGTTCACATTTTAATGGGACAGGTGAAAGTGACTGGTGATTAAAACTAGAATTTGGTGTGAATGTTAGATTTAAGAAATCAAAGTGTAGTTTTGGTGCGGGAGTTCCCACGCATGTATGTTCAGACACCTAGTAAAGGGATGACAAAGCGGGTATCGCTTATCACTGAAACAAACGTATCATTATATGGTATGGCTATGGTTGTCATGAGAACATGTAACAATAAAGTCGACTATAAGTATGTACGTATTGCATGTTAATGGTTTTATTTCAGGACATTGCAATTTCGTAGTTCATTTTTATTTTTCGGAAGGAGATATGGTGTGAAGGTTGTATTAATGTATGAAACTGATGCTAAGTGGACATAACATGGAACATTATGACCGTGCATTAACATGAGCACATATGAATCTGCTTAGCGTGTATAATGAACCTGGACTGAACTTTAACGAAACCAATTGGTGCAAACCAGTTTTGTGCGTAAGTCTGAGGCGGCAGTATGAGTGTTGTTCAAATCCACTTTATCTTTATCTTTATCTTAACTTTTTTTTATCTTTGTCTTTGCACTTCTATCATTATTATTCCTCATATTCCAGAACCTGTTTACATTGGAAAAGGAAATGTTATGTATTGTACTGCAGCTCGACGGCCGGGAACCAGGCCGCCGCTACGAGGGACCAGTGTTGAGAGACTCTGGCTGAATAAAGCATTGAGTAACTACACGTCAACGTGTGCGGTTGTTTGTGCTTAATCACTTTACACCAGTCACTGCATAACAACGTTAGCAACATTATTACGCCCTATACGCAGGTAGGGACCACGACTTGGATTTCAAAACGTCTTGCTTTCTCAAAACGTCTTGAAAAACCAAGAGAGTTTACATATAGAAACAAATAGGGGTGAGCTGTCACAGTCTGCTACTACTTTAATATTGAGGATGGAACCTAACAAAACATATCATTGGAATGGGTGTAAGTAGCTCTTCAAAGTGTATATGAAGAAAATGCTCATGTGTATAGTATGTTCATAATATTCAATTAAAACTACATTAAAATATAAAGACAATCTAATTTTGCCTATAACATTGTGCTGCTTGTATTATGGAATTAGTCATTTTGACTGGTAAACCACCATGGTCTATTTAAAAAAGAACTTTTCTTAGAATCCAAATCCTTGACATAGTTAATGAGAAATAACCAAAAATATGAACAAATCATGATGTGTGGCATCATATAAGCCATTACTCTAATGTACACACAGGCAGATGGGTTGTTGTTTTAGCAGTCTACACAAGGATGGCCTCTAGCTACACCATGCTGGTCAGTCATGAATCATTGATGTTGTGGTGATATTTATTTAAATTTTATTGAATTTATTTTCAAATTTATTTGTTATTATCCTTATTATTGAAGTTTGTTCATATTGTTCCTAGCCAGATTGATTGCTCGTTATTCCCATGCTTTCAGGACCTCCCAGCATTCTGGCAGCAGTTGGACCATTGGTGGTTGCACTTCCTCTGTAGCTCAGATGGCACAGTGTTCGTCTCAAGATCAGAGGGTAACTGGTTCGAATCTTGGAACTGCAATACTTTTCTTTTAAAGAATGTCCTACAACTTTTTTTTTAATGCATAATTATATCAATATTAATAAATATGCCTTTACCTAACTCGACATTGCTCGATGTTATCTGACTGGGCTTTACCCAGCTCTGCTTTACCCGGCTCGGCTGAACCCGGGTCGATTTTACCTGACTCGTCTTCACCCGACTCGTTTTCACCCGACTCGACTTCACCCCACCCGACTTCACCCGACCCGACTTCATCTGACCCGAGTTCACCCAACCTGAGTTCACCCGATCCGAGTTCACCCGACACGACTTTACCCGACCCAACTTTACCCGACTACACTTTACCAGACTACAATTTACCCGGCTCGACGTTACCCGCCTTGACGTTACCCACCTCGACGTTACCCGCCTTGACGTTACCCACCTCGACATTTCCCGCCTCGACGTTACTCGCCTCGACGTTACCCGCCTCGATGTTACCTGCCTCGATGTTACCCACCTTGACGTTACCCGCCTTGACGTTACCCGCCTCGACGTTACCCGCCTTGACGTTACCCGCCTCGACGTTACCCGCCTCGACGTTACCTGACCCGACTTCACCCGACTCGACTTCACCCGACTCGACTTCACCTGACTCGACTTCACCCGACTCCACTTCACCCGACTCCACTTCACCCGACTCCACTTCACCCGACTCCACTTCACCCATCCCGACTTCACCCGACCCGACTACACCCGAAATAAATTTAGCTGACCCAACTTTACCCGACCCGACTTTACCCGACTACACTTTACCCGACTACACTTTACCCGGCTCGACATTACCCGCCTCAACGTTACCCGCCTCGACGTTACCCGCCTCGACGTTACCCACCTCGACGTTTCCCGCCTCAATGTTACTCGCCTCGACGTTACCCGCCTCGACATTACCTGCCTCGACATTACCTGCCTCGATGTTACCCGCCTCGATGTTACTCACCTCGACGTTACCCGCCTCGACGTTACCCGCCTCGACGTTACCCGCCTCGATGTTACACGCCTCGATGTTACCTGACCCGACTTCACCTGACCCGACTTTACCCAACTCGACTTCACCCGACTCGACTTCACCCAACTCGACTTCACCCGACTCGACTTCACCCGACTTGACTTCACCCGTCCCGACTTCACCCGACCCGACTTCACCCGAAATAAATTTAGCCGACCCAACTTTACCCGACCCGACTTTACCTGACCACACTATACCTGACCTGACTTTCCCCCGAACCGACTTTACCTGACCCTACTTTACCAGACTCGTCTTTACCCAACCCCACTTTACCTCACCCCACTTTACCTCAACCGAGTTTACCTGACCAGAGTTTACCCGACCCAACTTTACCCGACCACACTTTTTGCCCGACAACACTTTACCCGGCTCGATGTTACCCACCTCGACGATACCCGCCTCGACGTTACCTGCCTCGATGTTATCCGCCTTGATGTTTCCTGCCTCGACGTTACTCAACTCGACGTTACCTGCCTCGACGTTACCCGCCTCGAGGTTACCCGCCTTGACATTACCCGCCTCGACATTACCCGCCTCGACGTTACCCGCCTCAACATTACCCGCCTCGACGTTACCCGCCTTGACATTACCCGCCTCGATGTTACCTGACCCGACTTCACCCAACCCGACTTCACCCGACTCGACTTCCCCCGACTCGACTTCACCCAACTCGACTTCACCCGACTCGACTTCACATGTCCCGACTTCTCCCGACCCGAGTTCACCAGACATAAATTTAGCCGACCCAACTTTACCTGACCCGACTTTACCTGACCACACTTTACCCGACTCAACTTTCCCTGAACTGACTTTACCTGACCCTACTTTACCAGACACGTCTTTACCCAACCTCACTTTACCTCACCACACTTTACCTCAACCGAGTTTACCCGACCCGAGTTTACCTGACCCAACTTTACCCGACTCGACTATACCCACCTCGACTTCACCCGACTCGAGGTGGGTAATGTCGAGGCCGGTAATGTCGAGGCGGGTAACGTCAAGCTGGGTAAAGTTGAGGTGGGTAACATCGGGTCGCGTAAAGTTGAGTCGGGTAAACTCGGGTCAGGTAAACTCGGGTGGGGTAAAGTGAGGTAAGGTAAATTGTGGTCGGGTAAAGTGTGGTCGGGTAAAGTGTGGTTGGGTAAAGTCGGGTCGGGTAAATTTTTGTCGGGTGAACTCGGGTCGGGTGACGTCGAATCGGGTGAAGTCGAATCGGCTGAAGTCGAATTGGGTGAAGTCGGGTCTTGTGAAGCTGGGTCAGGTAACATTGAGGCGGGTAACGTCGAGGCGGGTAACGTCGAGGCAGGTAACGTCGAGGTGGGTAACGTCAAGGTGGGTAACGTCGACCCGGGTAAAGTCGAGGTGATTAACGTCCAGCCGGGTAAAGTCGACCCGGGTAAAGTTGACCCGGCTAAAGTTGCGTAGGGTAAACTCGGGTCGGGTAAACTCGGGTGAGGTAGAGCGGTGTGAGCTAAAGTGTGGTTGGGTAAAATGGGGTCGGGTAAAGATGGGTCAGGTAAAGTAGGGTCAGGTAAAGTCGGTTCAGGGGAAGTCGGGTCGGGTAAAGTGTGGTCAGGTAAAGTGTGGTCGGGTAAAGTCAGGTCGGGTGAACTCAGGTCGGGTGAAGTCGGGTCGGGTAATGTTTAGGTGGGTAACATTTAGGCGGGTAACGTTGAGGCGGGTAATGTCAAGGTGGGTAACATCTAGGTGGGTAACGTTGAGTCGGGTAAAGTCGACCCGGGTAAAGTCGGGCCGGGTAAAGTCGGGCCGTTTAAACTCGGGTCGGGTAAACTCAAGTGAGGTCAAGTGGGGCGAGGTAAAGTGGGGGTTGGGTAAAGTTGGGTCGGGTAAAGACTGGTCGGGTAAAGTCGTGTCGGGTAAACTTGGGTTGTGGAAGTTGGGTGGGGTGGAAGTCGAGCCGCGTGAAGTAGGGTCGGGAGAAGTCGGGTCGGGTAAAGTCGGGTCAGGTAAAGTTGGTTCGGGTAAAGTCAGGTTGGGTAAACTCGGGTTGGGTAAACTCGGGTGAGGTAAAGTGGGGTGAGGTAAAGTGGTGTTGGGTAAAGTGGGGTCGAGTAAAGACGGGTCGGGTAAAGTCGTGTCAGGTAAACTTGGGTTGGGTGAAGTCGGGTGGGGTGAAGTTGGGTCGGGTGAAGTCGGGTTGGGTGAAGTCGGGTCGGGTGAAGTCGGGTCGGGTGAAGTCGGGTCGGGTGAATCCGGGTCGGGTGAAGTTGGGTCAGGTAAAGTTGGGTCGGGTAAAGTTGGGTCGGGTAAAGTCGGGTCGGGTAAAGTCAGGTCGGGTAAAGTCGGGTCGGGTAAAGTCGGGTCGGGTAAAGTCAGGTCGGGTAACGTTTAGGCAGGTAATGTTTAGGCGGGTAACATTTAGGCGAGTAACATTTAGGCGGGTAACGTCGAGATGGGTAATGTTGAGGTGGGAAACGTTGAGGTGGGTAACGTTGAGGTGGGTAACATCGAGGCGGGTCACGTCGAGCCGGGTAACATCGAGGCGGGTCACGTCGAACCGGGTAACGTCAAGTTGGGTAAAGTCGAGCCAGGGTAAACTCGAACCAGGGTAAAGTCGAGCTGGGGTAAAGTCGACCCGGGGTAAAGTCGACCCGGCGTAAAGTCAAGCCCGATAAAGTTGACTAATATTAATATAATTATGCATTTAAAAAAAATATTATTAAGACATTCTTTACAAAAAAAGTATTCTGGTTCCAAGATTCGAACCAGTTAACCTCTGATCTTGAGACCAACACTATGCCATCTGAGCTATAGAGGAACTGCTAAACCCAGAGGGTCCAATTGGTTGCAGAATGCTGGGAGGTCCTGACAGCATGTGAATAATGAGCAAACAGTATGGATAGAAATAATCTGAAAAAAATTTTAAAGTAAGGATAGTGTAGTAGTCTGAACATGAGCTCTACTATCACGCGGTAGCAGCGGAGACTACGACGCCACCAACGCAGTACCATTACACTGCGCTAGGTGACGGCACGGGTAGCCACCGGTCAGACCCCAACTGGGCTGACCTGTACTGCGTGTGGCTGACCCACCCCCCCACACACACCTATAGAGTGGATGTGGGATCTGGCGAGTCAGGGGGCGGGTCAGACAACTACTGACGCCGCGGAGAGCAGATGGTTCAATAAACCAAGGGTGAAGCGTACACTGAATTGAATCTTGGTGTTCTTCCGTGTGACTGCGTGAGAGAGAGAGAGTCGGAGGGCCGTGGGCCATTACATTGGTGCCATGAGCCAGCTTGCCTTCTGCGTAAGGGGTGAGTATTGGACCTGGGCCATGGACTCCGAAGGTAGGTTCTCTTCGTAATTTGTTGTTATGGAGGGGGCGACGGCAGGTCAACTGCGTAGTGGACGCCAGTACCAAAGTGATGGTACAGGGCGTCCCGATGTGGTGGGATCGCTGGTGAGCATGGACGCTTCTGTGGTGAGTACACTGCACCACGCTCAAAATTCGCCTGTTCAGGATGTTGATGTTGTAACGTTCATTCCTAATACAGGTGCCGGCGTCATAGGGGACCGCCGCCAGGTGTCAGTGAGTGGGGGGGGCGTAGCCACTCCCGCGCTAGTGCCGGTGGTGTCGCGTAGGGGTGCTGAAGGCGCTGATAGCTATTGGACGCAGTTAGCACGACTGAGTGGCAGTCCGCCGCCAGGTATTGCGCCGTTGTCTACACCGGTGGCGATACAGGGTGGCGGGCGTGACGCGCGGTTGGGCACTCGTTCTGATAGTGGTGGCGCGGCGTTGAAAAATGTCGCGCCATCAATAGCAGCGCGAAATGTTCTCTCAGTTGATGATAGTACTGGGGAGGGCATTACGGGGAGTGCGATGAAAGTGGGCTTCGCTCTTGATGATATGCAGTCTCTGTCGATCAGTATTGATTCGGGGGCGGGTGTACGTGAGGGTAGCAGTTCGATCGTGTGTCGTGAGGATTTAGGTCTGGGCGTACGCGGGAGTTCTGTGGGAGGCATGCCGCTGGAGTATTCGCCGTGGGGGAGTTCAGCTGTCCATTCTGTGGGGATGGGAGCTGAGCGTGGTGATCCCCAAATTCCCTGTCGTAGGGAGAGTTCCCCGGCTTTGGAGACAGGGCTTGTAGCTGATGACTCGTTGACGTTTACGTTGGAGCATGATTTGGTTATGGGTCGTACGTTTTCGGGGTCGCAGTCGGAGGTAGAGCGTTAGGAATCGATGCGTATCCGCCATCTGCGAGCTTGGAAGCGCGTCCAGTTTGACCGGATGGCGGGGGAGAGACAGGCGTTGGATGATTTAAGAGTCTCCAATGCTGCATCCTTCGCATGCGATTTAGCAGAGCTAAACGCGGTGCGGCATATCTCCGCAGAGGAGGCAAAATCTAATCGGATGTTGGTGGAAGAGCAGCAAACTGCGTTCACGAAACAGACAGAGGATTTGTCCATGCGGGAGGCGCTGAATGTGCACTTGCAAGAGGAGAATCAGAGGTGTGAAGTTGCTAGCTGCCGAGAGGCTTAGCATTGATTCTGCTCTGGAGATCCTTGCAAGTGAGCGCACAGCTTTTCAGGCTGAGAAACTGGCATTTCAGCGTGGTTTGGAGCTTGGGGAAAGTAGTGCGAGGGTTACTGAGTCTACGCGGTTGGATAGCCGCGAGACGCAGTATCCAGGGCATAGTGCGCGCCCGGCTTCTGCGGTAGCTCACCGTGTTCGCAGGCGCCCTCTAAGGGGGGTGGCGGGGGTGGTGGGGGACCTAAGGGGGCCGGTGCCCTCCTCTGGGGATGGTAGCTCTAAGGAGGGGGGGGGTGCTGGGCAACATCGGAGGGGTGTTGTTCAGGATTCCATATACGTGGGTAAAACTCATGAGGAGGTGCGGAATGAGAGGATTCCTGACTCGGTGGGCTTGGTTGGTGACGCGGTGCCTATTGCGTCATTACCTGGGCTGCCGGTGGGTCGCCAGTACTGAGTGGAAGAGATGTGGTTGTCCCGGAATCATCCTGCAATAATGGATGTGATTCGGGAGCCTGCTTCGATTGGGGGTGGGGCCGGATGGGAGTCGTGTAATCGGGATACGTTAGAACTGGATGAGAATGTTCTGAGGTATCCTGTGGCAGGTTCTGCGCATATTCCAACGTTGCATCCTAAGCCATTTACAGGTATTAAGCAGGAGTGGAATACTTGGTGGCGGGATTTTACGTTGGATATGCGGTCTAACATGTGGGATGAGAGGGTAGCTCTCATTCAGCTGTTACCTCTGTTGAGGAATGGGCCGGCGCAGGACTGCGTGGACGCATGGAGGCGCCATGGGTTGACAACGATGAGGGAATTGCTTCCTATCATCTCGTATAAGTTCCGTCCAGTGGACCCCATGGCACGCTGGTACCAGTGGAAGAAATGCGTCCAAACTTCCCGTGATGGATCGTACCGTGCGTACGGTCTACAGCTGCAGGTTGATGGGTGGGAGGCTGCGAGAGATACTGGGATGAGTGAGCGTGCGATCGAGACTAAGATAGTCGAACGTTTCGTGTGCTCACTCATGGATCCGGGGGAGCAGCGTGCCGCTTTTGACCGGTGGCGGCCGGGTAAGTCATCTCTGGAGGAGATGTTTGAGGTGGTCGACGATTACTGCGCCAAGGCACTGCGTGCTGGGCGGTCGACTGCGGTGGAGGCTATTCGACTGTCAGATGGGTCGGATAGTGAGTTCGAGGTTGAGGTGGCTGCGTATAACGCGCCACGTGATCCTCGGCGTAATGGCGGCGGTAGTTACTCTCGGGGGAGTTCTGGGGGGAGCTATCGTGGTGGTAATTCCTATCGGGGTTTGTCGGGTGGTGGCTATCGGGATGGTGGCAATTTCCGTGCGAGCTCTGGGGGGGGTTATCAGTCGCCACCTATCACTAAAGCGTTAGTCCAAGGTTGGGTGCGTGATGTGATGGGGGAGCAGAAATCTGCGGCGCAGGTAGCAACAGGTGGGCCTAGCTCATCTGGGTTATCTGCGCGCTAAGAAACATATGCGTGCTCGTGATCACGAGTGTGGTCGTTGCTTTGCTTTCGGTCATTGGCCTATACAATGTACTGGAGTAAAACATACTCTCGAGGAGGCTGTAACAGCCGGTGATCGCAAGGGTAGGGACAACTCAGGTGTTGATCGGGCTAGGTTGGCGCGTCTCCGTAATAACAGGGACGCTAAGGCTAAGCCTAATTTAAACGCCTAGGGTTGGACCTTTTGGGCTTAGGCTCAACCCAATTGGCAGGCCCGGATACCACCAAAACGGATGCGGTGTTAACTATCAAGGAAGCCGGTGTGCAGTCTGATGCTAGCGCGGGACCGCCGGCGATCGCCCCTGGTGACACTATCCCAGTGGAGTCGGTATTGTGGGATGGCATGGAGCAGATAGCGCGTTGCGTTTCTGCTTTGGCTCCCGCACCTTTGGACGACTGTATGCAATTTATAATACAGCGTCAGGGGTGAGACCTGTCTCACCCTTGTGGTAAACGCTTATTCGTGGATTCCACTTTCTGGACTTTGGATGGAAAACGGTGGTATGTGAGAGTGTGTGTTAGAGGGACTATCAGGTATTTTTTAATAGACAGTGGGGCTGCGGTCACATGTGTTGGACGAAAATTCTTCGATAAGTTGGACGGTGATAAGGTGTTTTTCGATAATAGCGTGAAGCCTGTCACTGTCACCGGTGCACCACTCAAGCAGTACGGACAAGCCATACTATCTCTGGAGATCGGGGGGAAAATATTTCATTATGCCCCTACTGTTTCCGATATTTCAGAAGATGGTATTTTAGGTGCGGAATTTTTGGAGTATTATGGTTGTGAGCTGCGTCAGGCAGGCAGCCTATATCTTCAATATCCATATCAACTCACGGTGCAGTGTGAATTACGTTGTGATAGTCAGACTGTGTCGGCTGTCGCGCAAGATATTCGCATTGCTCCGATGACCGGTTGTGATGCTAAAATTACAGCTGTGGGGGTCGACGGTGATCACCAGAGCCTGTTTGAACCGATGGTTTCAGAATTGCATGAGCTGGGATTAGTAGGTCAGAATACGCTAGTGTGGAGTCCTGTCGACTCAGTTTTGCCGTTGTTTAATCCAAATCGTTATGCGGTTAGGTTACAGAGGGGTACGACGATCGGGTTGGCCTGATAAGCGGAAATAAACGTCGGCGTCGTTCTAGATCAGTGTCTGATGTCGATAGTGTTGTTTCTGTACGCAGTAGCTCGGGTAGTGACAGCGACTTTGTACCAGTTAGACAGGGGTCTGATGTGGGTTCGGATGCACCGCCTGTGCGGCGATCTGAGCGTTTAGCATTACGACGCAGATAACTGGTATGGGGTGGGGTAGTAGGTACTAGGCTACTCCACCCTGGTGTTGTCTGGTCTCCAGGGGTTGGTTGTACATGAGATACTCCGATCCCTGTCACACAACGAGTAACGCAGTATATATGTTCAGTTAAACTTTACTACGCAGTTATTTGGGAGTAGTGGGGAAAGACCGGGGGCCCCGGGGGCGCCAATGAATGGGCGCAGTTACAACTGTTCTGCGTAATGCCTTTGCCTAAGCCGTTTGTTTATTATCTGCTATTTCTTATCTAACGCGTTGGTTATTGTTGACGTGGCGTACTGCGTGTTAGCTGCTATAACCGGGGGAGTGTTTATGTTCGCTGCGAGCATGAGTGTGTAACTGGTTGGACTGTTCAGTTTGGCGTAATTGGGTCACTTATAGCATGTGCGTGTAACCGGGCGAGTGGGTTGCTGGCGCTACGCAGTACGTGTTGTTGTTGGTGGGTACTGCATAAGTGCCGGGGATCTGTCGCCGGGGGTGGCTCAGTATGGTGCACTAGCTGGCGGGCGGGCCTTGTGGTTGAGCTATCTAGGTCACCCTGATATTCTGCGGTTGGGGATTCTCCGTGACCACGTGGTGCAGTGACGTCAGTGGTACTGCGGGGGGGCGGGGAATACCGCCGTCGGGTGGTGGCTGGGTTCCTATGTAGGTCACGCTAGCTGTACCGGTGGCGCACCTGGTGTTTCGCCAGCGAGGCAATCATTCTCTGGTTGGTACGCCGGCTGGACTCTGCGGTTCTGCGTGGGAGGACGTGGAGCCAGTCACTCTACCAGCTGCCGGCAGACAAGGTGGGTGTCTTTGTTCTCGGACATTAATCCTATCTGTATTCGCGTATTCCTTATTGTACTTGTTTATTGTGACAAAACTATAAGAGTATAGCAAGGCCGGCTGCGACTGTGTTGGTCTGTGCGTTTATCGCGCAGACTTGACACAGCGTGTACGGCGATCGTCGGTCATGGGGGACACGCGACTTGAGCTGCCGTGGCAGTTCGTTGCGTGTGGACCATGTCCAATGATATTCTAGATTCGCCCAGCACTCCATTAGGGGGAGCTGAGGCTGAGGCTTCTCTCGGTGATCTCTTCAATGAGGCCGAGGGTGGCGACGAGGCAGGGTTATCCTGTATAGGGACCATTAGGCCTTTAGTCCCCTATTGTCGCCCGTGTTGACTGTAGTAAGAGGCCCTCAGCGGGTTACGGCGGCTGGGTTGGTTTCTCCTCTGGGAGTAGCTAGCCTGTCGTTACATTCCCTTGAGCCGTCCCTCGGTCCATGTGTAGCTTCCATGGTCTCGAATGCTCAGACTGTGGTTAATGCTGACGAGTTGTCACGCTTTCGGGAGTGGCAGCTGCGTGAGAAGGCGTTGAGGGAGTCGGTTTGTTCGTCCCGCATGGATCCGTTCTCGCTCAGCCCAGCTGATGTGAGGATGGCGCAGCCTCTCAGCGGTAGTTCATCGGGTTCTTGCCAGGTGGTACTGCCGACTGCAGTTGCTGTCCGACCCCCTATGCTACCGTCCGCAGGCTCTGAGGATGTAGGCATTAGAACCCTAGGGAGTCTGGCGCCGGCACCTCACGACAACGGACGGTCAGTAGGGGGAGGTTCCAGTATGCGGATGGACGTCGATTCTGTCGAGTCTACCCCAGTTGTGGGCGGTGAGCTGCTTCGGCCTCCTGCCCCTTCTCGAGTCTGGTGCGTTGACGGAAGTGCAGGTGAGGATGGCTGTAGAGCAGGCTAAAGCCTCTGTACAGCGTGACGCTGATCCTCGCTTGGAGGTTGTGTCGGTGCCCCCTAAGGCATCGATCCCTCCTGCAAAAGTGTTGTATGGGTCGTTTGACTATCGTTATCATAATAGCGATGGTTCCAAGCGTACCGTGCCCGTAGACGTCGAGGACGTTCCTGCTGGTGGCAGTTCTGATACTGCACGTCCGTCGAGATCACCCGCTTCCTGTTCTGAACAAGAGCAGGGGGTGGATGATCGGAGCATGGGTCGGATGGCCTACATGCTTGCGTGTTGGTCTGCCAGTGGTAGGTTTGGGGTGGAGCTCAGTTATGAGATCGCTGAGGACCTCACTCCATCTTCTGAGTGGATTGTCAGGTCGCAGGAGGGTGGACCTGTTAAGCTGGCGCGGTTTCTTTCGGGAAACATGGGCGGTTTGACAGAGACTACCCTGTCGCGGCTATGGAACGACCCTCACGATAAGCCATGTAGCATTAGAGATTACCTGGTCTGGGAGCATGGGGTCCAGCAGATCATGCGGTCCTATGATGTGCACAGAGATTATGGAGTCTCCGATGACGAGGGCTGGACTGAGCCCGATAGCCATCCCCGTGCTGCGTTGGAGTGGTACAACGCCCATCTATGTAACTTATTTGGAGCGTTGAAAGATCCAACGAGGGGGGATGGTTACACGAAGCAGGAACTGGCGTGCCTGGGGTACGTCTGCCATGTGTTTCGCCCAGGACAGGCTTGTCTGTTCTGTGAGCTGAAACCGGTGGGGCGGAGACCGGTCCCAAAGCTGTTTCTGTGGTGGGTACAGTTGGCTCGACACATTTGTGAGAGCCACTTGCACACCGCCCCTCTCTGGAGGTGCACCCGACCGTTCAACGTGGCGAGTGGTTCTGAGGGCTGTCCTACGCTGAAAGCGACAGGACAGTACTTTGCGACTGCTCGCCGCGGTGAGATGATCAAGCATCTCTTGGAGGGCCACGGACGCATGTTATATGACGTCGTGAAGGGGCTGAGTGCGATTCAGTGGAATCCTCAGTCCGTGTGTCGAAGAGAGCGGTGTCCTTCACGATGAAGCAGCGCACGGACTTTCACTATAGCAGGGAGACCCTGGTGCTGCCCAAGCAGCACAGGTTGATCGCCCTGTTTATATATGTTCCTGGGTCGGCGGAGGTACGTCGTGAGCGGTTCTACACCCGTCGCGGCGCATCTTCGGCGAAACGGGGCAGGGGTCGTGGTGCTGTTGCCGTGAGGAGGGACCAGCAGGGGTGAGCAGCTCCTGGGGCCTCTTCAAGCTCTGGGCGGGGTGCAAGGTCCATCCAGGGGAAAGGTAAGGGGAGAGGTAAGAGGTCCTCGTCCCTGGTACCATTGCGCGATGGCTCGGCTATCCAGCTGCAGCGGAACCAGGGGTCTGACAGGTCAGCTTCGCCTCCCCCGCCGCTGCCTCCACCCCCTCCATCTGTTGCCCAGCAGGGGTTGAAAGACTGGCCTGAGTTGCCGGTCGCGACTATCGATCCGGAGGTGAGTGGGTCAAGGGGCGTGCGCCGTCGTAAGCGTCGGAAGCTGGTGACTGAGCTGACACCCGACACTCTGAGTGCGGTGGTAGCGCGTGCTCCGGCGACCGTGGCGATGGTGCCAGTGGCATCGGTGTCTCAACCGGTGTCGTTAGGTCAGGTTCCGCGGCGACATCTGTCGGCGGCTGCGGGATCTGCCTCTCAGTTGACGGTGACAGCGTCTGCAAGCCCGGTTGTGAGACCAGTGGTGATTGCTGCTGTGGTCGGTCCTTCTCCGGTGGTGGTACCTGTGCGACCAGTGGTGGCTGCGGCCCCGTTGGTTGATCACGGTGTCGCCCTGGCGTTGGACGAGATCACGGAGCGTCTCTGCGAGGCCAACCGTGTGGACGTTACGGCCAGGATTACTGAGTCGGTCGACGGCCTAGTTAAAGCTTTGACGCGGTCGTCGCCCAGACACAGGATGTTCTGGCGTGTCAGGCTGAGGGTAGGTGCGCTGCTGACTTCGACAATGTCGTGGAGGAGAAAACAATTGTCGAGCGGAAGTTGGCAGCATTGCGCGAGCAGAGGGCGCGGCAGGCGGCAGTCATTGACGACATTGACATGACTTTTTCGGCCGCGTTTCGCTCGGACTACCGGAGCTGGGATGGTTCATTGCATGCTTTGGATCTCTCTGGCTTCAGCGTCGAGGAAAGGCTGCACGGCCTGCCGGCCAGCTTGGTGGCTGATGCTGCTGCGGCACATCGGGCGCTGCTGGCGTAGGCGGCACGGGCGCCTGCTGACGCTGACGGGGACGTTCAGATGACAGGTGACGGGAAGGTGGACGGCGATTAGTCGTCGGCCTGTCCCGTCCGAGGGATTTTGGACGTCACGTCAAAATTCAGATGACAAGTGACGGGGTGGTGGACGACGTTTAACTGTTGGCACAGTTGGGCGTTGCTCTCCTCTGTCCGAGGGATTCTGGATAACGTGATGTCTCGGATGACAGGTGGCAGTTAAGTTAGCGGTGGTTGACTGCTCACGCAGGTGATCGGCGCTAGCCCTGTCCAAGGGATTCCGGGTTCCACGTCGGGGGTAATTGAAAGACCAGCACCCCTGTGGTGGTTATTAATTTGTTATATATATATACACATTAATAATATATAAAATACATTTTTTTTTCCCTGATAGTTCATCTCCCTTAAGGAGGTGGATACTGCCTTGTATATATATATATATATTGTCACTGATATCATATTGTATATACCTTTTTAGTACTACGGTGCTATTGTTACATTGATAACCATGATGTATTTAGCATTTCGTACTGCTCTATTCCAACATTATTTTTCTTTGCAGTACGGGTGTTAATAATATATGTTGTGGTGAAGAGCTTAGCTTTCTCCCGATTGGAGGATCTAGCTTCTTGTGTTCTGCCTATTTTTCTGCGGTAAGGGTCGGAATAATTTTTTTTTATATATATATATATATTAGATTAATTATTTCTAGATATTCCTCAACTTTCACCCCGTTTTGACTTCCTTTTTCCACACTATTAGGAAATATTATATTCTAAATTTATTCAGTGGAACGAGGTGGTCAATGGTGTGGGAGTTGATGGGTTGACACTGTACATTTTACACTAAAAGATTTTCCTATGCAGTGTCACCCTGGCTCTTATTTTATGCTGCATTCTTTAATTTCAAAATTACTACTATTGTAAGCGCTTCTGGCAGAACATGATTGACAGCATGTGCATCGGCTCCTGTTACGGCAGGGGAGGATGCACATGGGGTGTAGTTTACTTTGTAGGAGGCCGGGTTCTTGCTGGCGCCCAGTGCTTCTTATGAAATGTATTGCATACCTAAACGTTGTATCTGCGGAGACTTTCTCAATTGTTATAAGTAACACCGCCCTTCTACTTTCATGCAATCTGCACCGGGGCGGGTCACCGAGCGTGGCGGGTCCTGGGTGTGGCTATGTGACGTGTCCGCGGTGTAATACCGTCTGTGATCTACTGGCCAGGCGACGCGGGCACAAGAAGGACGGACTGAGGAAGCTCGAAGAGGAGCCGCTCCGCGTAGAAGGAGGAGCGCCCCGCTAACGGTTCTCCTGAGATGGGGGGCGGCAGGGGGCGGACTGAGTAGTTCCTTGCTTCCTTCTGTCGAGGGGGCTCCACTTGTGGGGTATGAGCTCTCTCCCAGCAAAAAACATTCTATACACCAACTACATAGAGGCTGGGAGAGGTCATCTTTGTGCGACTCATTTAAAGACTCTTTCTTCACCTAGATTGATGACATGTTTGCCTTGCAGCTAGCTAGAAACACATTGTTATTTCGCTGCAGGCAGGTCTAGGAATTGTGCCTAAGGATACATAGCTTTGTAAGGCTTCTCTCCCTTTCAAGTTAGTTCTCATGTTGACTTCTATCATTTCTCGATTCTCATCGGTTTGCAGTCTGCAACCAGTGAGACTCTACGGGGGCAGTGTAGTAGTCTGAACATGAGCTCTACTATCAAGCGGTAGCAGCGGAGACTACGACGCCACCAACGCAGTACCATAACACTGCGCTAGGTGGCGGCACAGGTAGCCACCGGTCAGACCCCAACTGGGCTGACCTCTACTGCGTGTGGCTGACCCACCTCCCCACACACACCTATAGAGTCGATGTGGAATCTGGCGAGTCAGGGGGCGAGTCAGACAACTACTGACGCCGCGGAGAGCAGATGGTTCAATAAACCAAGGGTGAAGCATACACTGAATTGAATCTTGGTGTTCTTCCGTGTGACTGCATGAGAGAGAGAGAGTCGGAGGGCCGTGGGCCATTACAATAATAAATAAATAAATTTAAATATAAATAAAATAAAATTTAAATAAATATCACCACATCATCATTGACCAGCATGGTGTGGCTAGAGGTGGGCTGGTGGGGGTGTGGATTGCAGACCAGTGTTGCTGTGTGGGTATTGTTTTACTTTGTGTGTCTGGTTTGGGGGGGAGGAGGTGTCAGGTGGGGCAACCATGCATGACTACCACTAACCTGGTCTATATGGCTGGCAGGGTTACAACAACACAAAGAAGCTAGGGTTGGGATGCATCTGTAAACTGACTAACTGAAAAACTTAGTGGGCATGTGGGTCATGGTCATTGAGCCATGACTGTTGCCAAACCTTGTTTTTAAGTTTGAGGATAGGGGTACTACCGGTACCAGTATATCCATACATATATGTATATATATGCACATATAGATGTCTATATATACACGTATATATATGTGTATATATGTGTGTATATACATACCTACATGTATGTATGTGTATATATGCGCATATACACATATATACACATATATGCACATATAATATATGCGGATATATGTATATATGCATATATATGCACATCCATATCCATATATATGCACATATATGCACATATATGCGTGTATATCACTATATGTTTATAATTATGCCTATATATGCATATATATATACATATATGCATATATATACATTTATATGTCTGTCTGTATATGCACATACACATATACTGTATGGTGGATATACCACGCAGAGAGAAAACCCACACCCACACACACACCCACACCCACACCCAACCAACACCCACATCCAGCTCCAGTGGCCATCCTTGTGTAGTAGACTGCTAAAACAACAACCCATATGCCTGTGTACATTAGAGTAATGGCATATATGATGCTATTCATCATGATTTGTTCATATTGTTGGTTATTTCTCATTAACTATGTCCAGGATTTTGATTCTAAGAAAAATACTTGTTTATATAGACCATGGTGTTTCACCAGTAAAAATGACTAATTCCAGAATAAAAACAGCACAATGTTATAGGCAAAATAAGATTATCTCTTTATTTTAATGTAGTTTTAATTGAATATTATGAACATACTATACACAAGAGCATTTTCTTCACATGAACTTTGAAGAGCTACTTCTAACCATTTTAATGATGTATTTTGTTAGGTTTCATCTTCAATATTAAAGTAGTGGCAGACTGTGACAGGTCACCCCTATTTGTTTCTACATTTAAACTGGCTTGATTTTTTAGAACGTCTTGCTTTTTCAAGACGTTTTGAAATCCAAGTCGTGGCCTCTACCTGATACAGGAGCGCAGCCAGCTCTAATACTGAGCCCTGAGGCTTATACCGCACCATGGAATCTGTATGGATGAATAACGGGAAAGGAGGGGGTAGGTCTTTGGATTCATAGACCACCGCCTCCCTGCTCTCCAGTACCATCCCTTGCCCCTTCCTTGGACATCTGCATCTGGTACAACAAGCTTGGCACCTGTAATAACAATACACAGTACCACACAACAAGATTATACCGGCCACTGCCAACAGACAATACCAGAACATGCTAAAATGTTCAGCATGGACGTATCCATTCGGCACTTGCACTAGCCCATTCAGTGACATCAGGGGAACCTGAAGCTCTGGCAGCCGCTCGAGCTGCTCCTTCATGACTCAGTGGAGAGCAGGAGGCCATGAGACATTCAAGGCTGGGAGATCCAGCCTCGATGGCATTCGTCGTATGTTCATGGTCTCATGTTTCACTGTCAAAGTCCACAGGAGCCAACCTCTGCCCTCCACCATGCATGCCTCCGGCACCTGCAGCAATGTTGGGCCGGCGATCCTCTGGTTGATTTGAGGCTTTCCAGCACAATGAATTGTCACATCATGGGGTGCAACGCTCACATGACCCATGCCCTTCACAGGCGCCATGACGGTGTCAGACACAGTCTTCTTGATCTTTGTGATCCGCAGCTTGCAGTCTTCCAGCTAAGTCCCAGTCACAAGTGCCGCTTCACAGGCCTGGTAGGTCATCTCCATGGTAGGATAGCACATGGTGGGCAGGATGCCTATGCAAGCTTCAGGATAGAAGCTTGCCTTCCTTCTCGTGCTCACCGCTACCACAGACTTCCCCAGCACGGTCCTTAAATGTTCAGCATCTAGTAGCACCGGCAGATACGTCAAGTGGTACGCCGAATATGTGTCTGGACTCACCATTTGCAGTCCCAGGCGAAAGGTGATCGACGGGTCTGGACCCCACAGCGCCTCTACCCGCATGTGCTGGTAGTACCAGTACAGATCGAGATGGCAGAAGCCCACACTTCTGGCTGCCTCTATCACAAGTGCCACCTGAGCTGGCACCAGTAGTGTTTCTGTGAGCATGCCAAGCTCCAGCTGTATCTCCATGCGATGGTGCAAGGCCCGCTTTGACACATAGTCGTCCACCACACTCTCCAACTCCACTCACTGCCAGCCTCATGCGCTGCCTCATCCTCTGCCTTGTCCTGTGCTAAGGCTAGCATCCGCTCAACTACAGAAATATGCTCCGCTAATTGCAGCTGGATATTTCGGGTCCTATTCATAATGGAAAGCATGTGCTCTTGGTTATGCTTCAGGGCATGCGTCTGTAGACTGTTTGAGGTAATAGCCTCTTGCACCTTGCTTAACTGTGCATGACTCACCGTGCCAAACAGCCAGGATGCTGCCACCCATACTGCATCAACCAGTCCCCTTTTAGGCCTGCAGAACTTCAACAGGGTCCTGCTCTAATATAGCCTGTAGAACACTGAGCTTCATATTCCAATGATAAATATTATCATACCACCTGTTCTGAGTCAATTTGTCCACATGGTCCCGTACCTGTGAGACTCCACCAGTGGCCAATTTGGGGGTGTGATCAATACCACCAGCTGGCACACAGCCGACACCTTCCTCACCTCACCCTGGCCCCTAACTAGGACACCATCCTCCTTAAAGAGGTCGGTGCTGCTGCCCAGAGGCAGGCAGCACCAAATGATGCCTATGTGCCAATACAAGGCCCACATGGTACATATAAAGAAATGCAGTTACTCGGTGATAAATCACAAGGAAGTCATGTCCTGTGGCAATATGTTAATAGTGAGACTGGGCAGATCCCAATATCAGCCCCATACTGCTATATTCGACGAACACTCACGTGGCACCGGATGAAAAATCAAAACTGCTGCAGTCAATCTGGACAACCCCTGAATGCAATCTAATTGCACCCCGAAGGTTCCCAAAGCGAGAAAAACTTAATTTCAGTCTTAAAAACACGCCTTAGCTTCCAGGACGAGCATATACACGAGAAAAAAATAATAATAAGGATAAAAATATTATTTTTAAATAATCACTGTCATGAGGGAAAATACCACACCATGTCCATGTACAGCCTACCAGCATGTGATGTTTGTGAAAATGACTCCCTTGGTGCTGGAATCCACACAATGGTTGTGTAAATATATATGTCAGCACCCAATGTTTGTGCAAATTATCAACCGAGGCTAGAATTCACACAATGTTCGCGTAAATATATGTTAGCACCCTGGTGAGAGTGCCGCGCTCCTCCTCTCACCCCCATAAGCATTCATATTTGAGGGTAGTGCCAGTGCCATCTGCACCACCACCATCGACGGTACCACCGGTGCCGGTGCAATAGCCAACTGTGCAGCCTGCACCGGCCGATCAGTGCGCCCTGCTACAAATCTCCGGAGGCTTTTTAATTCTCCCTGCATCTGCTTTAACGCAGTCATAGCTGCACCAGAGGCACCTGCCGACACAGCAGTGTTGCCTCCGGTGTGGGCCTCCATGGCCCCCACCTCCATCAGTTCCTCTACTCTATGGGCCGCGGTCAGCGGGCCCCCTGGCCCTGAGAGGCGCTCTTCATTCTCCCTGGCTACAGCCATTGCCGCCTCCAGGCTAACTGACCTGGCCTGGGCCCGTATGCATGGAACGGTGTTAGATTTGTGTGGTGTTATCCCTCTAACACTGGGTTATTGGCGTCGTCGAGAACTATGTCACGCTGTATGCATGGGCGCTTAAACGGTTTGTGTTAGCTAAACGTGAAGTTATTTATAGATTTGGGAAATCCCTCGATTTGACAATATGAATAACGCTGCCAATGCGGCAGGAGCGTTAATAACGGTTTGATTTTAGGATTAATTTGATTAAATTTCACTTATTGCTTATGTAAATCTGTCAAATATGATCGCATTGAATCGATTTGGCTGTAATATATTGCCGCCGATATGGCGGCGGCCATGCTTAGTTGACGTTCGACAGTATGGATCTCGACGTCGATGCGGCGGTGGCGATTTGCTTACTTTACATTTGTCGATTCGACAATATGAATAACGCCACCAGTGTGGTGGGAGCATTAATAACGGTTTGATTTTAGGGTTAATTTGATTAAATTTCACTTATTGCGTATGTAATTCTGTTAAATATGATAGCATTGAATAGATTTGGGCTCCATCCTGACACTAACCTAACACTAACACCGCTGTAAACCTGCTATGGGCTGGGGTTAGAATCTCCGAGTTTAAACCTGCGGTGTTTGTCTAACACTGCTCCATGCATAGCGACTTTTCAGCGCTAAACCAGAAATCCCGCCCTAACCACAGTTTGGCTTGCTAAAACTGCTCCATGCATATGGCCCCAGGCGCACAGCCAACCTGACCACAGGCTCAATCAATGAGTCCTCAAACTTCTTGATCACCATATAATGTACTGCACCTAGCTTTGCCAATCACTTCTCCGGTCAGGCTCTCTGTACCACCATACTGTATCGCAACATCAGCTCACCAACATCAGCTCACCCCTTTCTTGTTTCAGGGTGAACACTATGTCTACCAATGCTGTGGCTTCCCTGGCCATTAAGAACAGTCCAACCAGGCGTCCCCGGACCTCCTCCCATGAGCTGTCTGCATCATCCTCATATACTGAGTAGATGACCTCATGGAGGTTGCCTTTAGAGTGACTGAGTGCAAACTTCACTACATCTATCCCTCTTGCCCCAGCCACTTGGCCTGCCTGGCCTACCTGCTCTACCCAGGTTCTCAGGGCTCCCAAATCCGAGCCATCCACAGTGGCTATCTGTCGTCCCTGATCCCTGAGATCTCTTACAGCTCTCTCCTCTTCCTTGAGTCGATCTCTTCTCAGGGCCAGCTTCTCCTCCCTGTGAGCACTGTCTCGCAGGAGGTGCGCCTTCTCCTGCTTGAGACCAACCCAAACTCCCTCGTGTCCCTGAGCAACTTAGACTGCGACTCCAACTACCCAGCCACATATTTAGTCAAATATAGTAATTGATCCCCATCTGTGGGTATCTGTCCTGCTGCGACCCCAGCCGTGAACCAGTCAGCAAACCCCCGGTTAAACTCTGCTTCTGCCATAGTGCTGTTGGTGCTGTCCTGTGGCACAATTCCCCTCCTCCTGTTTATGTCACAGGACCTGGAGGATCTAGAGCTGGCCCTGGAGGATCTAAACCTGGACCTGCTCCTGCCTCTGACAGACCTATCGGCCCCCCTATCGGTCCGCCTATGCAGTTTATCACTATTCCCTTAGGCCCTCGTTACCCTCTACCGGACTGAGCACCGGACATAACTGGACAAGAACCGGACAAAACTGACTACACAGACTTTTTAGTCCGGTATCAAATGTACCGACATGTGTTGAAATGTTGTGCTTTCTACCGGACGAGAACCAAATGAAACGGACTAAGCAGCGGACACAACCGGACAGTTTATCACTCCCCTTTACCTATACGACCTCCCCTGGCTGTATACCTGTGCTATCTCTTTGTATGCTTTTGCCATCTCTTCTACTTTTTCCCTCTGTTGTTCTAACCCCCTTTCCCATACTTTAAGTGTGTCGAAATCCCCTTATGCCCATGTCTTCATAACTAAATCTTTTTGCTCCTCCACCCAATCATCCAACTCATATCCCCGCTCTATCTCCCTAGTTAAGAGTATCCCAACCTCTTTCCCATACTACCTAACTGATCTTCCAATTCCCAGTCAATCACCTCTACTTCATTTTCATCTACCATCTCCACTCTATCTCCAAAGTCCCACACTATATTGTGCTCATCCCAGATGTCTTCTATGTCTTCTATGTCTTCCTCCCAGAAACCTTCATCCCCCATGGCTCTATACATTCACACAGAAATACATACACATCAAACCATCAACTCACCTATATGTATGTACCTTATATGTATATTGTGTGTTCTGTGTGTGCATGCAGTGTGTATGCCGTGTGTGTTTTGTGGCCTGTGCCTGCTCCTCCTGATGTGTACCTGTGTTCAACATGCATATACACAAAACACATATATACCACTGACCATACACATCACAATACTGACCGACCCTTTCTGGGTCACCTCAGGTCAACTTCACCTCCCTCTGTTTATATTCACCCACACACACACACGCAGAGCCCTGCCAGCCTTCATCACCCAACGGCTGGTCATAAACGATGGGTGGTGTCACTCATGAGTGCAGCCCCCAGCATTCGGTCTAGCCTGCTCAATAGCATTGTCAAAGGGGTGCAAACTACTAATATTCTATTAGCCAATGCCCCCTCGCCACTCGTACTGACCAACACAATTTAATTAAAATTTTCCATAATTCCCGTTTCTCTACTCAAATACGTTACTTTAACCCTTAAATACGTTTTAACACCTACTTACGTTATTTTAACCCTTAAAATACGTTATAAATAGCGGTACATCAGTGTCTCACCCCGTCTCAGTGCCCCAGCACCCAAAACAACCAATGAAACAAAACTGGACCCTACCCAGTCATCGGTGACGCCCGTCGTCGTCACGGGTGTGTCTCTCGTCATCACGGGCGCATCTCTCGTCGTCATGGGCGAGTCTCTCGTCGTCACGGGTGCGTCTCTCATCATCGCGGAGACGTCTCTCATCACCGCAGCGCATCTCTTGTCCTCCGCGAGTTCTTCCATCTTGTGAGACTGTCGTCCATCGTGGAAACCCAGTCTTCTGTCGTCTGAGATGATCGGCGTCGTCTCAGAGGATCGTCATGGTCGCCACTATAATATTTCTGGATTCCCCGGCCATCAGAGCCCCAGATAATACCACAAATTCTTCCCAGATGTGTTCTGACAACTGTCTGTCAGTTCACACCTGATGCCCCTCTTAAACAAACTCATAAGGAAGAAAAGGAAGACAAGTCACGCAAGATTGACAGTGAAGAAGTTTTTATTTATTGGCATCAACTCCTGTTCACCTACTAGTGACCTATCACCCTGACCCCTTACCTTCTGTCCACACATTCTCATTATCTCTTTAGTATGTCTATGAATCAGTACCTACAGCCCATTGAACCGGAGTCCCATGGTTGTTGTACACAGCTCAGTTTGTATATATATGAAAGGTGGAGCATCAGACAGAGTGTATGGGTCCCTCCCCAAGAGAGAGTGTGTCTCACTCAAGAGTCAGGAGTAGAGTGTTTCTGCCCAGTGTGTCTGGAGCAGTGCCTAGAATAATCAATATCAAAGTGAGGCTAGTGTGGTCAGGTGGGGCAAGGGGATGCAGGGGACTGGGCCTCCGACAGACAGCCAATCAGGCACCCTCCACAGCCTGGGAGGTGATGCCCCCATATTAGCAGTGCCATATGGGCAGTGGTCACTCAACCCAGCTGTAGGTGGTGTCCATAATGTATGCAGTGTGGCTGGTGTGCTTGCCCATCAGCCCTGAGGTAACAGGTAGTTGCAGACAGTTACAATAATTATATATATTAAAAATGTCCTTTTCCTCCACTGGCACCCTTACTGGTGCATAGATGGAACATTTCACCAAATATTCACTGTCTCTTATATAGGAACATCTCATCACAATCTCAGTCACTATGTATTAACATATATTTCCCATAGCTTAATATGTCACACAGCGAGTGGGGCACCCATTGCTTTTCCATTACATAACCTTGGTCCCCACTCTGTCGCCCGAGGATAATAATGCTCTCTGCCAATATATAATTCCGAACCGAAAATCCGTATATTTTTACAATAGAATCTCCCAGACTCCCATACTCACATTGAGCTATTCGATTTCTTGAATACCTGATGTAGGCCTACGTTTTCATTCTCTCACTTACTTGGTTATAACTGTTGACCTTGTACCTGGCCACCTCTATGTTGTCCCTGTGAGCACTGTCACCTCTATGTTGTCTTTGCCGTCACAATAATCTCTAAAGGCGTCTATTAATGGTGCTATTTTATCTCGGTCGGCTGATACAATTTCTAGTGTACCTGCCACATTTTGTGCGTCCGCTCCTGCGACGTGAAGGCACACAGCGCACTACTTTTTCCAAATCGGTTATTACACCAGCTGCCTTGCATTAAGCTTGTATGCACATAACCTTGTTCTCCAGTTACTAACGGTATTGTCCTCTAGATTTAGCTGTGTTGCTGGTTTCAACCCTGTTAACGCCATGGTTCTTTTTCCTGACTTCTGACACCATGCAATATAAGCAGGAAGTCAACTCAATAAAGTGATTCTTTATTCCAACCTACATCACCATCCCCAATTTGCTTACCTCACCCATAGTGTGCTGATCCGATCTGCGTGGATATGAACACAAATACATTACAGATATATAATGGTGAAACATCTGTAGTGTTTATTGCAGGGCCATGGCCAACATGACGTCTTAGTGGGTTGGGTTGTGGGCGGGACAGCTGTGTATGGCTTGTGTTGGTCGAGTTCAGTTGGCAGATGAGTTGTGCCTGTGTATAGATCTTGGAGATATGATACCAGCCTGATACCTCCTCTTCCTTGCAGGCTGTAAACCGGACGTGGTGGACGCGGTGGCTGAATCTAAACGAGTGCATGTTTACCGTGTGTAAGATCTGGGCCCGTATGCAGGAGTCGGTGGTAGCGGCTTTTGGTGTTAGCACGTATCACCGTGTAGCTATTACCGACGTCAGGAACTGTGTCAAGTGGTATGCAGGAGCGCGTAACACTTACATTATAGCTAAAGGTGAAGTTATTTATAGATTTGGGAAATCCCTCCAATCGACAATATGAATAATGCTGCCAATGCGGCGGCGGTGTTAATATTGGTTCGAATTTAGGGTTAATTTGATTAAATTTCACTTATGGCGTATGTAATTACGTTAAAAATGACAGCATTTAATAGATTTGGCCCAAATATATTACCGCCGATAGGGCGGCAACGGCGGTGGCCATGTTTAGTTGATGCTGGACAGTATCGATATCGACGTCGCTGCGGCGGTGGCGATTTGTTTACTTTACATTCGTCGATTCGAAAATATGAATATCGCCGCTGATCTGGTGGCAGCATTAATATCGCTTCGAATTTAGGGTTAATTTGATCAAATTTCACTTATTGCGTATTTAATTCTGTTAAATATGATAGCATTGAATAGATTTGGTACCTATCACCGCCTGTAAACCTGCAATTTTTCAGGAGTAACATAACACCGGTTAAGCTTTTGATGTTAGGCCTATCACCGACTCGTGAATACCACTTTTCCCTGCTACCCGGGAAATTCTCGCCTACCACCGTTTTGACTCGCTACCACCGAATACCACCAACTCCTGCATATGGGCCCTGAGTTTGAAACCAGGCGGCATCAAACCAATGTCTTACAAACTTGATACTTATCATTACCTATCCTTGCACTCGGCATTGCAAGGATTGGGCAAGGACTGGTTAGCCCAGTATCAAAATAATGTGACTGGATATCTGGTCCTGGTGCTAGTAGGCTGGTCCCCTTAGTGGGGCAGCACTATAAAGTCACCATGAATGTGCATTGTCACAAGTCAGTACCCTTCCTCATATGACTGTCGATGCTGCTAGGACGTAAAACCCCAACAACCAAACTGACTGATGTGACGTCCGCAGCAGCGTGTGAGCGCCCACACTCTGGCAGCACCACCAGAGTCATGGGTCTAATTAGTAACACCGCCTCACTCTACAGCTGCTGATTGAATCATATCACACCGTAGCACCTCTCTACCGCCACACTGCGCGAGCCTCTAGAGTAGCAACCAATTCAATCAATTCTTTTATGTTAACTCTCTGCAAGGTATGTTTACAATAAACTGAGGTGATACAATAAATGCATACAAATTCCTTACAGATAGAAAGGATCCCAGAAAAGCGATGCTTATCTAACTGATCTCCATGATGTGTCAACCCTGCTTGACAATGGCCCAACGCCCCATGGCCATGGTACGTTTTACAAGGGGAGGGGGGAGACGGCAACGAAATACTGCCATTCTGTCACTTAAAGCTTTTCACGACTAATTAAAGTAGATAGTTATCCGACAAATAGTAACCGAACAGACGTCATCGATTACAGCTGTAGCCTGGAAGGAGTTCACTAGGTGCACTCCGCAATTTCAACTAGGAAAACACTCATTAACAGCTGCATTAACAAAGATTGCGTTACTTTGGTAAATAATGCTGTTTATTTCAGAAAACCTATTCAATCAACAATTACTCATAATTACCGCGTTAAAATCCGTATTTATCACCCACATTAATCGGTGACAAATGCATGATAAGTTTGTCATTTTATGGGCATTGTGATTGTGATTATGATAATAGTGATTTTACTCAGCATACTAGTTTTAAATCTGCGATCACAACCAATTTCGAGAACGGTAAGGAATATCTTCATTTCGTGACTTAGAATAAGATGAGATTCACTATTTTCCTAAGAGCACAATATGATATGCTGAGTAAACGGTCAAACACGACAATTGGAGACCGCCGCGCCCCAGGCGCATATAAATTTGGCGTGGCCCGTTGGCTGTGGGCCCCTGCACCACCCGGCATTTCTTATTTTGGCGTGACCCGTCGGCTGTGGGGCCGTGCACCGCCCGGCGCATGTTATTTTGGTGGGGCCCGTCGGCTGTGGGGCCGTGCACCGCCCGGCGCCTGCCCGCTCCGAGTGGACGCCGGTGATCCACGGTGAGCCCAGGGCCGTGCTGAGCTGTGTGCTCAGCCGCCCGGCGTGGTGGAAGGAAGGGCCATGTGAGCAACTCGCCCGATGAGATTACACTCCCACACATAGGCAGGAGGCACCGTGTAGTGGGGATGGTGAGGGTGCGAAATAGGGGAGTGGCGGGCAGGGTGCTGGAGGTGTCTGACCGCAATGCTACTTGTCATTCAATAAGCCTTCATGTGCAATGTGCACGACTACGAGCAGTCTCCTTCGATCACTTTGCTAGTGAGTGCATAGCGCTTCCTTCTGGTGCCGGTCGGGTTCTCGGTGTCAGGGTGTGGCAGGAGACAGCCGTGTGGGTGGATGCGAGTAGCGTCCTACACCCACACACTGCGCTCAGTGAGGGTTGGTCAGCCACGTCTTCTCTCCTCTACTCCTCCGGGAGAAGAGTTCACGCAGTGACCACAGTAGAGCCACGTCAAGTTTGAAGTTCTACAAACTCCAAGGCCAATTATATTCGATATGTTACTAGTTCAAAACGCTGTACGGCCGTGCGATGACGCCGGACACTTAGTAGCAGTTTAATGTCCAATTCGTGTGCAGCACTAACAACCTGGCCGCTCTTGCGCCTTTGTAGCAGTAGAAGTGTAATGTCCATCCATGTGCAGCACAAGAAACATCCTGTCCGCTCTTGCACCTTTGTAGCAGTAGCAGTTTAATGTCCATCCGTGTGCAGCACCACTAACATTGTGTCCGCTCTTGCACCTTTGTAGCAGTAGCAGTTTAATGTCCATCCGTGTGCAGCCCCACTAATATCCTGTCTGCTCTTGCAGCTTTGTAGCAGTAGCAGTTTAATGTCCATCCGTGTGCAGCACCACGAGCATCCTGTCCGCTCTTGCACCTTTGTAGCAGTAGCAGTTTAATGTCCATCCGTGTGCAGCCCCACTAATATCCTGTCCGCTCTTGCACCTTTGTAGCAGTAGCAGTTTAATGTCCATCCGTGTGCAGCACCACTAGCATCCTGTCCGCTCTTGCACCTTTGTAGCAGTAGCAGTTTAATGTCCATCCGTGTGCAGCCCCACTAATATCCTGTCCACTCTTGCACCTTTGTAGCAGTAGCAGTTTAATGTCCATCCGTGTGCAGCACCACTAACATCCTGTCCGCTCTTGCACCTTTGTAGCAGTAGCAGTTGAATGTCCATCGTGTGCAGCCCCACTAATATCCTGTCCACTCTTGCACCTTTGTAGCAGTAGCAGTTTAATGTCCATCCGTGTGCAGCACCACTAACATCGTGTCCGCTCTTGCACCTTTGTAGCAGTAGCAGTTTAATGTCCATCTGTGTGCAGCACCAGTAACATCCTGTCCGCTCTTGCACCTTTGTAGCAGTAGCAGTTTAATGTCCATCTGTGAGCAGCACCACTAACATCCTGTCCGCTCTTGCACCTTTGTAGCAGTAGCAGTTTAATGTCCATCTGTGTGCAGCACCACTAGCATCCTGTCCGCTCTTGCACCTTTGTAGCAGTAGCAGTTGAATGTCCATCGTGTGCAGCCCCACTAATATCCTGTCCACTCTTGCACCTTTGTAGCAGTAGCAGTTTAATGTCCATCCGTGTGCAGCACCACTAACATCCTGTCTGCTCTTGCACCTTTGTAGCAGTAGCAGTTTAATGTCCATCTGTGTGCAGCACCAGTAACATCCTGTCCGCTCTTGCACCTTTGTAGCAGTAGCAGTTTAATGTCCATCTGTGTGCAGCACCACTAACATCCTGTCCGCTCTTGCATGTTTGTAGCAGTAGCAGTTTAATGTCCATATGTGTGCAGCATCACTAGCATCCTGTCCGCTATTGCACCTTTGTAGCAGTAGCAGTTGAATGTCCATCCGTGTGCAGCCCCACTAATATCCTGTCCACTCTTGTGCCTTTGTAGCAGTAGCAGTTTAATGTCCATCTGGGTGCAGCACCACTAACATCCTGTCCGCTCTTGCACCTTTGTAGCAGTAGCAGTTTAATGTCCATCTGTGTGCAGCACCACTAGCATCCTGTCCGCTCTTGCACCTTTGTAGCAGTAGCAGTTTAATGTCCATCCGTGTGCAGCACCACTGACATCATGTCCGCTCTTGCACCTTTGTAGCAGTAGCAGTTTAATGTCCATCCGTGTGCAGCACCACTAACATTGTGTCCGCTCTTGCACCTTTGTAGCAGTAGCAGGAGTTTAATGTCCATCCGTGTGCAGCCCCACTAATATCCTGTCCGCTCTTGCTGCAGCCTCTTCTACCGGCGGCACCTGCGGTCGGACGGCATGGACCTGCGCGAGCACCGCGTCTTCCATTCTGATCCGAAGCTCGACTGCTGCCCGACATTGACGGAGTTCGAGCCGCGGCGCACCGGCATCAACCCAGCTGGCATGGTGCTTGAGCTCTTCTCTAGTAAGAACTTTACGCAGTCCTTCTACGAGACCATCTGCCACCCGTCGTTGCGCAACCGGCCGTGCCAGTTCATCGATCCACGCATCTCGTACGCCACGCGCTGCATACAACAGTTCTCGTATGTGTACGCCATAGGCCGGACGTACGGCTCTGACGAGGGCTTCCGGGTTGACTACATCCGGATCCCTGCTGGGTGCAAGTGTCAGGTGAAGGAGAGTCTGATGCGGCGTCGGAAGAAGAAGAACGTCGTCTTGCAGTGAATGGGCCGGCCCTGCACACACGCCGGGTTTCAAGGTCTACTTGTCATGACAACATCATCCGATGGTTTACCTCCACCAAATCCCTGCTGACACCGTAAATCAAACACGTAAACAGTGTGTACTGTACGTGACTACCTGACGACTTCAAGCCATCAACGACCAGTAATGCCACACCACCGGTGGACAAGGTCAGGTCGACCTCCAACCAAACGGCACTTCAATACTATTCTTATACGGATGTCAATTGATATGTGTATACTGATACTCTTTCCACTTCCTATCGTCTTGTTTACCTCAACATACTCTCCCACTTACCTACCTCCCACCTACCTTCTATCCACCTTCTCACCCCTCCCACACACCTCCCACACACCTCCCCACACCTCCCACACACCTCCCACACACCTCCCACACACCTCCCCACACTTCCCACCCACCTCCCACACACCTCCCCACACCCCTCCCACACACCTCCCACACACCTCCCACGCACCTCCACACACCTCGCACTCCCCACACCCCCTCCCACACACCTCCCACACACCTCCCACACACCTCTCACACACCTCCCACACACCTCCCCACACCTAGCACACACCTCCCACACCCCTCCCACACCCCTCCCACACACCTCCCACACACCTCCCACACCTCCACACCCCTCCCACACACTCCCCACACACCTCCCACACACCTCCCACACCCCTCCCACACACCTCCCCACACCTCCCACACACCTCCCACACACCTCCCACACACCTCCCCACACCTCCCACACACCTCCCACACACCTCCCACACACCTCCCGCACACACCTCCCACAAACCTCCCAGACACCTCCCACACACCTCCCATATACTTTCCACGTACCACCAGAGCTAATGAACATCTGCTTCCAATATTAGATTTGTGTTCTCAGCAAAGCGCATATGTGGACCCTCGATTTGGTATGAGAATTCGACCTAGGTTTCTGGTCACGTAATAACTATTTTTTTAATGTCTCTGAGTTTATTGTTGATGGTAATAGATACGTAGACGACAATGTATGTGAACCCCCAGAAGTAATTCATTTGGAAGGTCGAGAGGACTCTATTGTTGTTTGTATCTCTTGACATGAATCTGGTGGCTGAAGATTCCTGCAGGTTTTAGAGCTCTTCCGAAATCATTTTCTTCTATGTGAACATGCGTAGTGCCTCCGACACACAACTGACACCGTCTGAGCACACCGACTGGGTGTGAGCACGTGCACTCTGCACGTGCTCACTGAGTGTTTGGACATACACTCTTCTCTACGCATGTCGACTGAGCGTCGCACATCCATTCTGCACATGCAGACTGGATGTCTGCATGTGCACTCGGCACATGTGGACTGGGTGTCTGCATGTGCATTCTGGGAATGTCGACTGGCTGCACATGCACTCTGTACATGTCAACTGGGTATCAGCATGTGCATTCTGTACATGTCGACTGGGTGTCAGCACATGCATTCTGTACACACTGACTGGGTGTCAGCACGTGCATTCTGTAAATGTTGACTGGGTGTCAGTACGTGCATTCTGTACATGTCGACTGGGTGTCAGCATGTGCACTCTGTACATGTCGACTTGGTGTCAGGAAATGCATTCTGTACATGTCGACTGGGTGTCAGCACATGCAATCTGTACATGTCGACTGGGTGTCAGCACATGCACTCTGTATTATATCAACTGAGTGTCTACATGTGCACTCTGTGCATGCTGACTGAGTGTCTGCATGTGCATTCTGTGCATGTTGACTGTGTCTGCACATGCACTCTGCACATGTCGACTGGGTGTCTGCACATGCATTCTGCATACCGACCAGTGCACTCTTATCGCGTTGACAAAGGGACGATGATGCAGATGTGTGTTAATAATCAGGTTTAAGGATAAATGACTGTATGACTGACGTCCACTTGTAGCACTCTGACCCTGGACCAGTAACATGTTGTCATCCCGCATTTTGCGTTGTTTCCTGGCATTATATCAGGCACCGGTACTACACAATATTATGCTGTTGCGTTACCATTGTCAAGTTACTGACTTTGGAGATGTCGCGCACCAGGCTGAACACACTCCCGGTTATGATGAACAAAACAAACACTTGTCACACTTATCCAACCGTCAAACTTCGTTTCCAGGCACAGCAGAGGTGATTCATTATAACAGGCGACGAACCGTCTCGTCCGGAGAGCCGTCGTGCTGCGCAGTGACACCTACCGGAGGTGACGCCGGGCCCTGCTGACCAGCGGGCCAGTCAGTACGGCTGAAGCCGGCGCCACGAAGGCGCCCTGCCACCAGGCTAGGTGGGAACGACAGCAGTAGAAACAGCAGAGAGCGCCCATGGAGCTCAACCAGTCAAATAGGGCAATCGGGCACAATAAGGACGCTCCAGTAGGCGAATACTCACAAACGGTGAAATGTAGCGAGTAAAACCACCGTGGTAGTCGACCAATCACAGTAGGCGAGACATTGAGCGTTGGATTGAGTAGTGCACCAAACAGGCCACGGGGACATCTAGTGGCGAGCGAGCAGTGATATCGAAAAGGGGAGCGCTAGGATGAACTGTCTGCCCAGGCCCTACACAGCACAGCCCGGTGTCGCGTGACGACAGCATCCGACGCACGTGAGGCAAGAACGCGCAGACACGGATGTGGTAGAGTGATGCAGCAGACATTGCACCAGTATGACAGCACATGGCACATAGGCCAGATACTGCACTAGCTTGACAAAACCATCCTGAACATGGGCCAAACACTTTACTGGTGTGACAGGATGATGTGATATGTAGAATGGGCACTGTGACAGTGTGACATAACGATGTGTCACACATACTAAGCAGTGGACCAGTGTGACATAGCGATGTGTTACATGTACTAAGGACTGGAACCGTGTAACAGAATGATGTGTCACTTGTACTAAACACTGGACCAATGTGACATAATGATGTGTAGCATGTACTAAGCACTGGACCAGTGTGACATAATGATGTGTGACATGTACTAAACACTGGACCAGTGTGGCAGCATGATGTCTCACTTGTTCTAAACACTGGACAAGTGTGACAGAATGATGGGTGTTGTGTACTAAACACTGGACCAGTGTGACAGAATGATGTGTGACATGTACTAAACATAAGACCAGTGTGGCATAATGATGTGTAGCATATACTAAACATAGGACCAGTGTGGCAGCATGATGTGTCACATGTACTAAACATAGGACCAGTGTGGCAGAACGATGTGTCACACATACTAAGCAATGCACCAGTGTGACATAGCAATGTGTCATATGTGCTAAGCACTGGACCAGTGTGACAGAATGAAGTGTCACATGTGTCATACTGGACCAGTGTAACATATCGATGTGTCACAAGTGCAAAGCACTGGACCAGTGTGACATAGCGGTGTGGAACATGTGCTAATCACTGGACCAGTGTGACAGAATGATGTGTCATATGTATGTCACACTGGACCAGTGAAACATAGCGATGTGTCACATGTGCTAAACACTGGACTGGTGTGACAGAATGATGTGTCACATGTATGTCACACTGGACCAGTGAAACATAGCGATGTGTCACATGTGCTAACCACTGGACAAGTGTTCCATAGCGATGTGTCACATGTGCTAAACATTGGAGAAGTGTTCCATAGTGATGTGGAACATGAATGTAACACTGGCCAAGTGGTCCATAGCGATGTGTCACATGTGCTAAACACTGGACAAGTGTTCCATAGCGATGTGCCACATGTGCTAAACATTTGAGAAGTGTTCCATAGCGATGTGTCACATGTGCTAAACACTGGCCAAGTATTCTATAGCGATGTGTCACATGTGCTAAACACTGGACAAGTGTTCCATAGCGATGTGCCACATGTGCTAAACATTGGAGAACTGTTCCATAGCAATGTGTCACATGTGCTAAACATTGGAGAAGTGTTCCATAGCGATGTGGAACAAGAATGTAACACTGGCCAAGTGTTCCATAGCGATGTGTCACATGTGCTAAACACTGGCCAAGTGTTCCATAGCGATGTGTCACATGTGCTAAACACTGGACAAGTGTTCCATAGCGATGTGCCACATGTGCTAAATATTGGAGAAGTGTTCCATAGCGATGTGTCACATGTGCTAAACATTGGAGAAGTGTTCCATAGCGATGTGGAACATGAATGTAACACTGGCCAAGTGTTCCATAGCGATGTGTCACATGTACTAAGCACTGGACCAGTGTGACATACCGATGTGCCACATGGACTTACCACTGGACCACTGTGACAGAACAATGCAACACGTGGGTATGACCTGAAAAAAAACCCGTTGAAGGTATACCCACCTACCACGTGCACACGTGACTAAAGTCTGCGGTAAAGCGAGCAGTCTGTGCCCTTGCTGAAACTTGAACAGTGGAATAGTAGATCAGAGAGCACTTATTTTCTTATCGAGGCGAGTGTCACGGACACTGCGGGTTTATTGTGAGGTTTGGAGAAGGTGCAGGTTTGAAGTTGTCCCATAAGCCACGAATGCACTGACGACTGATGATCTGACGGGGCCTTCCTCACCACAACATATATGTGATCACTGAATGTAGGGAGGTGGAGCGCCATCACGGACCCATGGTACACAGCAGTCTGGTCTAGTTCGACTTGAACATGGGAGGGCCACAGCCCGACAAAACACTCCACATATATATACAATGTTCCCAATCACATGCGACGGGTCCTCTGTCCGTCTATATATGTACATATATAATTATGAATATACATGCATATATATAGAATGTATTTAAACACTGATTGGAACCTGGGTCTGAATGTTCGGTGAAGCATCAATTTTGATTCTAGATGATTAGTGTAAATCTGCTCAGAAAACTTCCACACCTGAAACTAAAAAACTGACGCTTTTATGTAAAAATTGTAAAAAGAAAAATAATTAAACCTGTCAAGCAATGCACTAGGATGACAAATATAATTAATTTTCCGAGCGCCATAATAATTGCGTGGTGCCGAGTGAGGTGGTCGTGGATTCATGTACTGTATCTAAAACAAACCTGATGTGTTAAGTAATGCATACTGTATCAAGCCACTGTGTACGCCGACGTGGGCAAAGGGTGCGTACCTAAACCAATGAAGGTTAGAAGCTGCTCACAGTGGTCTGTGTAATTTAGGTATCAGGGCCGCTCAGCCACTTAGAACGTCTTATGGCCCTGTCACACTACGACATAACGACGTCGACGTAGGCAGAACGTGAAGAACGTTGAACTTCTCGGCGTAGTATGCAAATTTGGGCAGAAGTTGATCGCATTGGACGAGAGAGTAACGGTGGTAAAGCGTAGTGATACCGTCATTCAACGAGAGAGGACAACGTCATTACGCTAACGGAACGTTATGAACGTTATTCTATCACCAGAAGAACGTTACGTGACGTTACATACGTCATGAGACGTTGAACGTACATTGAATGCACGTTCTCCTGACGTTCTCCTGACGTTCTCCTGACGTTCCCATTACGCCCCGTGGGCATTTGCACTCGGTTTAATGGGGGTCAATGTAGTGGAACGTAGTTGAACGTAGTGAGGAGCTTTGGAATAACGTCCGTTTAACGTCATTGACGTTCGCTGAACGTGAACAGAACGTACGGCGAACGTAAACCCTTACGTTCGACCTACGTCGAAACTTTTGAACATGTCCAAAACCTCGACGTAACTCGACGTAACACGACGTAATGTGACGTAGCTCGACGTCACTCTAACGTCATTATGACGTCATCATAACGTAATCCAACGTACATCAACGTAATGACGAAATATCACCACGTTAGGCTCACGTTCGCTCATTACGTTGTAGTGTGACAGGGGTATAAAGGGTACATTCCTTACACGCGGTATGCGGTATGCGGTATGCGGTATGCGGTATGCGAATGCGACAAAAAATCGAAACGCCTTGAAGCCTATGGGCTACATTCCTTACACGCGGTATGCGGCATGCGGCATGCGAATACTGAATCAGTCCATGTAGCGATCGGTGCGGCATGCGAATGCAAATGCTGCTGCGTTTGCCATAGAGAACAGTGGTGAGGAAACCTGACACTGTGTGTGGGTGTGGGTGTGGGTGTGGGTGTGGGTGTGGGTGTGGGTGTGGGTGAAAGGAACCATCCCGTAAGCACGCCGCACGCCGCACGCCGCATGCCGCATGCCGCATACCGCATACCGCGTGTAAGGAATGCGCGCTTAAAAGGCAGACTAACGTCAAGCACAGTGTGCAAACAAAAGCAAATAGATGTAAGTTAGCCCTCATAGCCCGCCCCCATCCCTCCTCACTTGGTGCACGCCGGCCAGGCCCTGCTTGTACTCAGTATACAGCCGATGGCGAACCACATCCCGCCTAAAGATTCCATATACGCGGTATGCGGCATGCGGCATGCGGCATGCGAATGCGAATGTGGTATATGCGGAATAGATATATGCCAACCCCCAATGGCTGATGTTTACTTTTTGTGCTGGGATATTGTTAAAGTTGCATGGTCCGATGGCGTTTGAATTTGTGTCGTATTTTTTAGATAAATATATCAAAAGGATCATTAGGAGCTACTAATCATTAGACTGGAGTCATTTTGATGAAACATGACTAGTTTTGAAGCAATTTGAGCTGAAAAAACCCAACATAATTTCGACAAGCTTGTCAAAACTCCTGTGGATATGACCTAGATGGTCATCTCGCGGTCACCATGTGATGTGAGATGACCTACTAATCCTGGAACCTGACAGGGCTGTAGGTAGGTATTTCTGTTTGGGTTCTAAACATTCTGGAAACGGATTGCTCCCATATAGGCCCGTGGCACTAGGGTTTTTAACAAAATATTATTTTGTAGAAAGGTTGATTTATATCTATCGAATTGACCAAGTAGCATAGAATATCCAACATCACATATACATCGGTGTATAATTGACATTGTCCTAATGGCAGAACTTTCAAAACATCAAACTATGCAATTTTAATCAATGAATGTTAAAGAATTTTTTTGAAATTACACAATTTGATTAATTATGTCTATAGAATTGACAAAAGCAGCATTGGATATCAAATATCACATATACATTAGTATATGACATCATCCTGATGGCAGAAGGTCAACACTATCAGACTGCAATTTTAATCAAAGAATGTAAAAAAAAAATTGAAAGTATGGAATGAGCAGGGGCGCTCATTGGGGTTCATTGTTGCACATGGCGGGCTATGAGGCTGACCTCGCCCCCCCCCCCTTCTGGTATAATGGCTGCCCCGGAGCAAATAGTATATCACGGGAGCAAATAAATAAATAATAATAATAAAAGGCAGCACCGCAAATTTATATGCACATAATGCTTATATTTCACATATATATTTCTTGTTGGTCCATATATATATGGAGCAACAAATATATATATATTGCTCGGCCAATGCTAATATATATATATCAATTTAAAAATATAAATTACCCAATTGATTAATTATATTCATAGAATTGACCAAAGAGCATTGAATATCCAACATGGAGGGGAGGGGCAACATCCACCTCATTTCCCCTTCCCCTCTATGACCCTGTACAGTAGGCCTATTTGGTTGGGGGGGGGGGATAACGGGGTCACGAGATTGGCCTAATTGGTTAATGGCCTCCCTGCATAATGGGTGTTTCAAACTGAGTGTTCAAAGGGCTGAGGTTATAAATTCACTGGTTATTCTGTATATACTGTCCCAAATCATTAGCTAATAAACCAGTATCTAAGTTGGATATATAGGATCAAATGTAAGTAGTTGTTTTAATTTTGACAAAATTATATTTCATCGGACTATGTAACTTTAAACAAAAAACACACCAAAAAAGTTACCCATGACATTTTTGGGAGTTTTTCCTCCAAATTTGGTAAGGAAGATCAAAGTTACTATTGTTTTCTATGGCAAACACATCAGTATTCACATTCGCATTCGCACTGATCGGTCCATGGGTTGATCCATTTGCCACATTCGCATTCGTATTCGCATTTGGACGTATGGAAGCACCACTATTTATTTACATGCCTTTCGATTCTTTGCCGCATTTGCATTTGCATTCACATCCGCATGCCGCATACCGCATAAAAGGAACCTTAGTTTTAAATAGCCAACGTAGTTTACAAAAGCAGACAGAGTTGCCAGTGTGAGCAAACTGAAGAAGAAAACTTTAGTGTGTGTTTTCCTTACTAAGTGTGTATACAACGTGACACATAATGTTAAGCGAATCCACAGGGAACAATATAAACTCATGATGAGATTGAAACGTAAGAGTAAGAGGGGTTATGCTGGGTAGAGGGACCTCGTGTGCTGATATGTTATTACGTGTTGCTTGTCATCCCTTACATTTCAAACCAAATGTGAATGAAATGTGATCAATCTATTTGCGGAATCGACAAAGAGAAGATGCATTATTTTGAAGATAACCTAATATAAGAAGGAAGGGAAACCATCTCAGTAGAACATAATAGCTATTCGTGTATAAATACCCAGAGCATTATTTTGATTAACTAAATGCATATGTGCAGATATATGCATGCATGTATGTGTATGCATAAGTGTGCATTTATAAAGTGCGTGCACCTATATATAAATATCAGGAGTATATACATTGCTACAAAAAACACCACATAAACAAACCCTCGCATCTGGCCAGTGTAGCCATGTGTATATTGTGCTACCCTGCTACTGTCGTGTCGACTAGGGGACTAACGGGGGCAGCTGACAGTGCGATTGGGGTGGCCTTGACCTGGTCGCGGCGCCTGTTAAGGCCCTGTCACATTATGATGCATCTCGCAAGCGCGTTGCCAACTCATAAATTCACTTTTTTATGTCGAGCTGCGTCAAACTTTTCGGCACGGGGGGGGGGGGGGGGGGGGGGGGGGGGAGGAGTTGGACATCAGCACAATGTAGTGGACTTAAGCATAGCGTTGCTCCGACGTAGTGGTAATGTATGTCGATGCATGAGAAAACAAAAAGTATGGCGCAATGTGTGGCTAACGTGCCTCTCTCACATGCAGCATTTACCTAGTGTTGGCATAACGCGCTCCCAGCGTTCCGCTAGCGACCGTTAAATGTGTTGCACAATGTATGAGAATGTAATGCCAGCGCATGAGCGACGCATGTCCAATGACAGTCCAGTGCATTTTGGCATTGTGCCAGTGCAAGGGACATTGGCGTAATGTGTGAGTAACGCATGCCAAAGTGCGGGGGCACCTGACCCACCCGCCAAACGTACAACACCAGCGAACGTTATATACGTTAAGGGAGTGCCAGACGCATGCTCTATACATCAAATACATTGAGACATGGTGGAGAAATGCCAACCACATGTCGGCCATACATTATGCATACGCTAGAACAATGTTGTCATACGTTGGTGTTACATTGTCAACTTGCGGACTGAACGCTCTCCGTCAGAGGAACGAAAGTCAACATAGGACAACGTAAAAACAACGTTCCTCCAACGCACGTCTAATGTATCTTGACGTATGCCTAATGTAGGCATAGCATAAGCACCCATGCGTTGTTGTACGTCGAAAGTTTTGCGCATGTGCAAAACTTGGCCGACCCCCTGACGCGTGCCGCCGTATGTTGACAAACGTCAATGTACATTGACGTATACCAATGCGCCTAACACACGCGTAACGCATAACGACGTATCCCAACATAGCAGCAAAAAATCACATACGTTGCCGTACGTTTGCGCGATGCGTCGTAATGTGACAGCCCCATTAGAGACTAACACTTGACTGCCAGGGAGGAGTGGCGGGTGGGGGGTGCAGCCCGCACCTCGAGGTCTACCTGCCTGCCGTCCCTGGGCACGAAGAGCACCCGGTTGTCAGCGGCACCCTGCGGGGATCGGCCGCAGAAGTACAACCCAGCAAGTATTTATTTCAATGGGGCATTAGTGACTACATGCTATACGATTTCTGATTACTAGTATATCTAATATATTCTCACGCATAGTTAATCTTATTGTCACGCATAATTCCGCGGTGTGTTAAACTTTGTCATTCAAATGTATTATGCCATAACTATCTCGTGTTGTCTGCAAGTGGTGCTGATCATTAAACTATTTTATTATACTATATATTCATATACAGTTATGTCATAGAACTCGTCCCAATGGACACACGATTCTAACTAATGACACAAACCAATAAGATAAATCCTGCAAATAGGTGATGTAGCATGTATGCGCTTCGAGTGGACGAAGGCTTCATCGAGTGGCTTGTCCCATCAAATGACCCTAGGTGAGGTTTGTGTGCCACTGCTGAGCGATCTGCACAGCAGCTTTGCACAGAACCAGCGCTGTGCAGTGATACACATGGGGTTCAGGAAGAGTGTTAGCAATTGGGGATAGGGATACGCATGAGTACACATTGCATAGATTTGTTTTACTTAAGGTCGGTCATCCCTGGTCGGCGGCGCACTGTGACCGGCGTGTACAGAACGTACAGTGAAGACCGTTTCCAAGACTGGCGGCCCCACGCCACCGGAGCGCCACGGCTACTCGCCCGCACACGGCCGGTCAGAGTGCGCGGTGCAACAGAGATATTCGACCTTAACGCTGACCTATTCAGCCCTATGTGACTCAGGCTTTAAAAGTATACAGTGATATGTCCAATTATATTATACACATATATTATCGATGACACTTCAGCTCTTGCTAGTAGATGGAGCCATGTGACATTTAGTGGTTCGGGGGAGACTGCGCATGTCTGTTCCGCACGTGACTGGTGTGAGCCGGCAGGTGCCGAAGAGCGGGGCTGCCGTCCACCACCCGGCCACGATGCCTGGCCTGTGGGCTGTAACCTCATGTACCGGTGTCCGGTGAAGCGCTGCATCTGTGATCTCCGCCCGCAACTGCTTCTCAGTCCAATAATGCTAGTCTTACTGAAATGTGGCACTGTAGCCATGACCACTGGTGATAGTACCAGCACAACAGTTGCGTACGGTCAGAATAGTAAGTAGGTCACTTTTGTGTCACGTGACCATCCGAATTGTGTGGTAGACACAACGTTATTGTCTGCAACGTTATTGTCGAGCCCCTCATATGACGCCACACACAGGGCGACGTCACGTGACTCATCGGTGAGGGCAGCTAGATTTCGGCATGTGAATTCAGCCTGTTAAATCTGTTAAAAATAATTCGTGAATATAATATTTTCCTACTATATATTAAAACAAAGTTTTTATATCGGAAATAGAGCATAGTAACTACAAATATACTTGATTGCCATACTGTCAAAATAATGGTGTGTGTATGCTGTAGCTGCCTCTTAGCGACAAGAAATACTACTACTAGAAGGTAGTGTAGATAAAAGTGTATCGGTATCCAGAGAGAACTTACTCAGCAGGTCTGCAATTACTCACATCCAAAGCAGCCATCGGAGGCAGATGCAGAGCGACCAAAATGCAGTTGTGCGGCACGGTAACGTGGGGGCACTAAGTAGGTCAACCCTCGGCCAAAGGAACCGTCTCAATCTGGCATGCCACCAGCAAAGGTTGTGGTACAGTCACGTGAGGGCTATAAATAGGTCAATGATACCTTCGTAACGTGACGTCAGGGAAGATGCGATGCATGCTTATAGTTATACAGGGGTGGGCCATTCCTCAGCCAATGTAACCATGGTAACCCAGTGTGACGTCAACTCGTGCACCGTCAGAGCCTCCCTAGTGGCCATCATGTTGCGGGCGTCAGAACCCAGCTGTGGAGTATGGCGACGGTCACGAGATCTGCCGACCGGCAAGTGTTTGTTTCCGGCAAGTAGACCTTTGTAGGGATCGTAGAGGAAAGAAATAGCGTGACACCTTACGATATATTGTGTTCAGGGTGGCAAGTAGTCAGACAAATTACCTAGTGTCCGATCCATCCATTGGTCAATGAGGGAAGTACAACACCCAACACTCCACCCACTACTCAACCAACACACACTCACACACTCCACCACACTCCCCACCCCACCAAATCATACAACCCACCCCACCACGCTCTCCACCGCACCACGCATCCCACCCCACCACACACCCCACCCAACCACACTCCACACTCCACCACACACCCCTACACTACACTACCCACCAAAAAACACACTGCACTCCACCACACTGCCAAGCCCACCACCAATTCCACCACCACCCCATTCCACCACACACCCACTCCACCACACACTCCACTCCACACCACACACAACACAACACACACTCCACCATACACACACTCCACCACATACCCCACTCCACACCACATATCACCCCACCACACTCCCCACCCCACCATACACATCCCACTCCACCACACGTCCCACGGGTGTGAATCACTGGGAGTACATGGAACATTGTGTATAATGGATGCATTACACACCACACACTCACACATCACAGACTCACAAACCACACACCAGACGTACACTCATGCACCACACACCCGACATTCACACACTACCCACTCATGCACCACATACCACCCACTCATATACCACACAATCACAAACCAAACACCACACATTCAAACACCACTCACTCACACACACCACCCACTCACCCATCACACATGGGGATGTGTGCTGCCTGTACATGGTGTATGCTGCGCACGGAGTTGTGTGCTGCCTTCACCTGGTGCCTGCGGCTCACGGGGATGTGTGCTGCCTGTACATGGTGTATGCTGCTCACGGGGATGCGTGCTGCCTGTACATGGGGTGTGCTGCTCACGGGGCTGTGGGCTGCCTTCACCTGATGTGTGCTGCTCACGGGGCTGTGGGCTGCCTGTACATGGTGTATGCTACTCACGGGGCTGTGTGCTGCCTGTACATTGTGTATGCTGCTCACGGAGTTGTGTGCTGCCTTCACCTGGTGCGTGCTGCTCACGGGGCTGTGTGCTGCCTGTACATTGTGTGTGCTGCTCACGGGGCTGTGGTCTGCCTTCATCTGGTGTCTGCTGCTCACGGGGCTGTGTGCTGCCTGTACATGGTGTATGCTGCTCACGGGGCTGTGTGCTGCCTGTACATGGTGTATGCTGCTCACGGAGTTGTTTGCTGCCTTCACCTGGTGCGTGCTGCTCCCGGGGATGTGTGCTGCCTGTACATGGTGTGTGCTGCTCACGGGGCTGTGTGTCGGGTGACCCGACAATCACCCAGCGCTGTCCGGTGTGAACGCACCTGAATCCGCACACCTGTAACCAGCCTAATCAAGTTAACTAACCCAGGCGCACACCTGTAACCAACATAATCGTGTTACCTAACCCAGGTGCACACCTGTAGCTAACCTAATGATGTTAACCCAGGTGGACACCTGTAACCAGCCTAATTGTGTTAACTAACCCGGGTGCACTACCATAATCATGTTAACCCAGGTGCACACCTGTAACTAACCTAATCGTGTTAACGCAGGTGCACACCTGTAACTAACCTAATCATGTTGACCCATGTTCATATCTGTAGCTAACCTAATCATGTCAACCCATGTGCACACATGTAACTAACCTAATTATGTTAACCCAGGTGCACACCTGTAACTAACCTAATCATGTTAACCAAGGTGCATACCTGTAACCAGCCTAATCATGTTAATCCAGGTGCATACCTGTAACTAGCCTAATCGCATTAACCCAGGTACACACCAGGAGATCTAATGTAACTAAGGTAACGGTGTTAAACCAGGTGGCTGCTGTAACTAAGGTAGCCACGTGATACCCTCTTAACTTATGTAACCACAACATCTTTATTAAACCAGTTTAGTTGTTCGAGTTAGTTCAATACTTTATCGAAACAGATCTTAGCTACCTCAACTAGTTTTAAATTGCTAAATTTATTCGGAGTGAGCAGCTTCTTAGTTCTCTAAATCGCATTAAAACAGTTTGTTATCTGCACTTATCTAACCACGGTAAAGTATTATTTACTTAAAGTTGCATAGTCCGATCGTTTTGAGTTTCTGTAATTTTTCCGAGATAAATATATTAAATTGATTGATATAATCTACTTTTATTTGAAGTAACTTTTATTTAAAATTACTACATTTTGAGATATTTGTAATGCATCCATGTCAAATTAGTTTTGGCAAGCACACTGAAATTCTGACACAATAGGATTTAGCAGTAACAGCTTCTATTAAATTGGCTTCTGCTTAATAAGTGCACCAGCATCAGAATTAGATATGTAAAATCAATTCTAGATAATTCATTTGGTTTTGACAATTTGATGCTTCATCGGACTATGCAATTTTAAGCCAGGTTAGGCCATGTTGCCTGTCTTCACTAATGTTAAACCAGGTTAACCCTTGCTGCCTTACAGAGCGTGCTGCCGCCATGGTAGTGCGTTACAGATAACAGTTGAAGTGTTGCTTACACGACCACAGACCGCGGGCAGGGTGCGGGTAGCAGCACTCGGCGTCTCACGGCGCAGTGCTGGACATGCGTGCATTATGATGGTAATCAGGCCACGAGGGCCAGCCACTGTAGGTGTCGCCTCGGTAGAGCTTCTCGTCACTTTTAGTTAAGCTATCGAGAGAGCAGGATGTCATACGAGACGGAGTGCGGTGGGACACCTCAGAGGTTACACCACGCGGGTGATAGGCGTGTATGCCTCACCCGATTACACCCCAGCCTGGGCACGGGAAGACGCTGGTATCTCTCGGGGGTATGAGTAATTATACGCTTGGCATTAATTATGGTTAAGTATAGCGCTTGGCGCTTCCGCCTATGGCGAGGCCTACGGGCTTTGGAGTCGGATTCAGCGCTTGCGCTCGGTGATGCTTGCACACTGGAGGACGACCCGAGATGGCTAGACCGTTAGGTTGGTGGATAACCCAACCCCCGGCTCAAGCCGGAGGATCCAACGGATCTCCTGTCATAATGGACGGGGAGGGAGGGGGGGGCTGTGGCACCCTGGACACCCGCTGCTCAACCCACACCCACCTCAACCCATCAGGGTTAACGAGGGGCCAACAGGTGGCCGCCCTCACCGCGACAGCAATACGGACTAGCAGGGAGGTAGCGCTTAATTCAACTAAGGCCGAAATGACCCGGGGCACCAGGTCAAGGCGGCGAAAGCCTGAGGAGGTGAGGGAAACAAGCGAGACAGGGAGGAGGACACTGTCACACTCCACCATGGCTCACCATGTGTCCAGGTCACCCTCACCAGCTTTTGACTCCACAGCAGGATATAATGGCCAAACACAAGACGACACCACTACCAGCTTACTGACTAACTACATAGAGGTAGTGGAAAGAGAATGTACCAGCTCGCCTACAGGTGCCCTATTCGTACCACTGCCACATGAGTCAGACACATGGTCTGAAGCCGACATGGAGTTACAAGAATCGACTGGAGCGGAAACACCAACAAGAGATGAAAGAACGAGTGTAAAATCCACATGTAAACCGACACCATCGCTGGACACTGTAGTAACCACGGATGGCACGGGGAGGAGGCTGGTACTGGCGGCCACCTCGCCTACCTACACACTGCCACTGTTGGGCGGACTCCACCGGGGATTACGCATGGTGGTCGCTTACCTAGCACAAACATTCAGACCCCACCGGATCCAGCTTGCGGCGATCAGTGGAGAGGGCTGGATTACATGCCCATGCCGATCGCAGAGCTGGAACGGCTGGAGGTCAGGAAGCGGGAACTGGAGGAAGAAATACGGAACCGACGGGCAGGACACTCGATCAACTTGTTGCAGGGGGGAGCAGGCCGCACCACGCCAGGACCGTCACCACCTGTACTGATGTCGGGACGGGCAACACCGTGCCCAACTGCTGACCAACTACACAGACCGAGGCCGTCAGCCATTAGCCCGCCGCGTAGACCGGACACGCCGAGTCTACGGAGGGGACTGGCAGATGGAGGGCCACCAGCATACTCCTTCCAACCACCACAGGCAATGATGGCACCAGGGCCGTACCCCTCCCAGACGCCACTACCGACGGCGGCAGCAGGGACGGCAGGGACGGCAGCGGCACCATTGACCATTGCACCGGTAATGGCAGGGACAATGACAGCCCCGGCCACAAGCGCAGGGACCGGGGAGACGACGGAGGACCAGGCGGGCACTTCTTACGTAGAACAATTCATACCGGCAGAGAAGGCGCCACTGGATCCTGAGTGCGAAAAGCTAGCAGACAACACTGCCAGGCTAGTAAACACGCTATGGGAGAACCCAATGGCAAGAACGGAGATGACAGAGCTACACGCGGTCTGGTCAAGACCGGAAAATAAACCAGTGTTGCACAAGACGAGACTCAACCCGGAGATAGAGTCGACACTGAATCAGAGAGTGAAGGACAATGACACGGCATTAGCCACCGCACAATGGGGAGTGCAGTTTGCGGCCAGGCCGGTCGCACGAGCCCTGGACAGCATTGAGAAAAATAACCCGCTAGGCAAAAACCAATTAGTGGCCACGCTGGTAGACACGCTCCAACTACTAGCCAAAACAAGCAACACACTGTTGGGACTAAGATGCGATAATGTCACACCGACACTGCAGAACCAACTGAAACCCCCCGCGAAAAAAGAGGGGAATCAGGGGTTCAAATTTCTCCTGGGAGATGACCTAATGGTGCAGGTAACGGCACTGGAGAGCAGCCAGAAGACGGCAAACTCAATCATAAGAGGGGGATTTGCGAGGCAGCAATACAGTGCGGATAAGAAGCAGGGAAACTTCAGAAGCAGCCAGGGGAGGAGCCGCCCATCCCAATACTCTCCACAGCTGCGCTCGGAGGATGCGAGGCACTACCATCATAGCCGAGTAAGTGGAGGCACACAGAGCCACCCCCCCCACAAACCAGAGCCACAAACAGCTACCGTGGACGGGGAAGCCGACAGTAGCGCTGACAGTAGCAAATGTGAGTACAAACTGTAAAACATTCAAAGCAGGGAATGTATCCGAAAACCGAGCAGAGTGGGCACACTTCACAGATAATCAGTGGGTACTGAGCATGGTGGAAGGGATAAGGATAGAAATAAAGGGCCTTCCAAAACAAACCAGAGCGCCAACATCAGACTCTAAAGGTAGAGACGAGACGCTCAAAAATAAAATAAACGAAATGCTCCAACAGGGTGTGATAGAAGAAACAGTACAGTCTAATCGCATGTTTGTATCACACCTATTCATAAGACCGAAAAAAGATGGCGACTTTAGGCCGATACTGAACCTATCAAAGCTAAATAAACTAATTATTTACCGACACTTTAAAATGGAACAGTTGAGTATGGTGATGCAACTAGTGCACGTGGGGGCGTAGCTAGCTAGCATAGACATCTCCCAGGCCTACCATGACCTAAAAATAAGGAAGGCAGATCGAGATCTACTGCAATTTTTACATGCCGGTAAAAGATACAGGTTCAGTGTACTACCCGATGGGCTCAGCTCAGGGCCCAGAACATTTACCAAGGTGATGAAGGTGGTAATGAGCCATCTCAGAATAGTCCACAACATACTACTGTGTTTTTACATTGACGATAGTATCCTAATAGGACATACACAAGAGGAGCTAAAGGCAACAGTAGCAACCACGCTGACCCTGTTAGATAAACTAGGTTTCACGGTTAATACGGAAAAGTCGGTAGTAATTCCAACAAAAGAACTGCAGTTCCTGAGAATCAGAATCAACACTAACTTACTACGAGTAGACTTACCCAGGGCCAAATGCGCAGACCTAATACAATTCACAGGGGAGGTCCTAAGAGAGGACAAGCTACAGATCAAAACGCTAGCGGCATTAGTGAGAAAATTGGTAGCTACGGACCCGGGTAACAACTGGGCCAGAATAAAATCAAAATCAATAGTAAGGGCCCTAAACTGAAATCTGAGGGACTCAGGCGGGGACTATGAGAAAGGATGCACACTCACTAGAAGGGTGAAAGCATGCCTAAACTTTTGGATGACAAACATAGAAGGAGCAATGAGGGAGTACAAATTAAAACCGGTAGACCTGTGTATATACACGGATGGCTCCTCACATGGGTGGGGTTACTTTAATCAAGGAAAATATACACATTACGGGGAACAGTGGGATGAGCTAGTCAGCGAAGCCACACACATTGATGTTCTAGAACTGAGGGCGGTGAGACGCATGCTGGAACATATAGGTGAGGAACTAAGGGATAAACACGTAAGAGTATTTGTGGACAACACCACCACAGTAGCCTGCATAGGCAAGGGCGGGTCTGCCAGATCAAAACAATGCCAAACAGAAACGGAAGACATATGGGAACTAACAGAAGGTAAGAACATCACGCTCACAGTTAGATTCTGCCCGGGTGTAGACAACGTAGAGGCGGACTGGGCTTCACACATATTTACAGATGCGGGGAGTGGACCGTAGAGGGCAATGCATTAAGGGACCTGTTTACGGAATGGGGCACCCCGGAGGTAGATATATTTGCATCTAGGGACAATCGAAAACTAGACAAATACATCTCCAGGGAATACAACCAGCAGGCGAGAGGGACAGATGCATTTTCAATGTGCTGGCAAGAGATTAACGGATACTTCTTCCCACCTTTCAGCTGCCTATCATGCGTGCTATGGAAGATGCTACAAGAGAAGCCGAGAGGGGTGCTACTACTACCGGAGTGGCCAACACAACCACGATTCCCGCTGTTCAGGCGCCTCAGGGGCTTCACAACATCGCAGACCATAGCAGTAGAGGAGGGCATGCTAACGTTGCTGAGGAAGCCGTCGAAACAGTTCCCGCTCGCACACAACATGAGGGCAATGGAACTCTAGGGGGAATGTTCATCGCCATGGGGATGAACATGGATGCCGCCAATACCCTCACCGCTTCCTGGGCAACAGTGACCCAGAAACAGTACATGCTGGTGCTAATGCGATGGACGAAGCACTGCATGGAGCACAACATCAATGGCAGAAGCCCAACACTGCAGGAGAGTATTGACTACCTCCAGAAACTGTTCAAGGAGGGAGCGGCGCACAACTCAATTAACATGGTGCTTGCGCTACTTTCCACATTCGTCACAGTGGGTGGCAAACCGTTTGGGGAACACGCGCTAGTCAGCAGACTGCTGAAAGGGATAAGCAACCTCAAGCCAGGGGCGCCCAAATACGACACAGTATGGGATCCAAAGGTGCTACTCAACCACCTACAGGGCTGGGGCCACATCAACTCATTGGATATGGACAGACTAAATAGAAGGACACTGTGCCTGTTCCTGTTGGCAACGGGCCAGAGGTTGCAAGCACTGGGGCTCATGAGAAGGGGGGATTTTCAGTGGACAGAGAACAGCTGCGCCATCAAATACACCGAGAAAATGAAGTCAAGCGACCCAAACAAGAACCCACTGGTGCTCAGGTTCGAGGAATTCCAAACAGGGGAACTGTGCGTGTTCACATACCTGAAAGCATACATGGACAAGGCCGAACTAAAAGGTGCAGCACCCGCAGTGTTTGCCACCACGAGATCGCCGCATGTAAGGGCATCTCAAGACACGTTGACACGCTATGTAAAAACGACACTCGCAGAAGCAGGCATAGACACTAACAGGTTCACAGCCTACAGCTGCAGGCCCGCAGCAACTAGTGCGGCCGCGAGACGGAATGTCTCACTGGCCACGGTGCTGATGGCAGCAGGATGGTCAGGAGAGGGGATGTTCCGTAGGTTCTACAATAGGCCCCTGATGGCGATACCGACCACAACAAACCTGATCCCGAGCATTTGCGAGTGACGAACAAGCTACACGGGTACACACAGAAACTATTATCCAAGATAAGTGTAGTATACTTGGCTACCGAGCCACCTGTGATATAAATTACAAATGTTAAAACTGTTAAAATTGTTAGGCAATCTGTGCCACAAGTGATAGTGAGGCTTGAGAGCCACGTTGAAAATAAAATAAAAGCCTTGCAACAAATAACTTGTCACAAGTCAAATATTAAATAACACCATGACACCAACCACAATTAAGGGAAACAGTTGCATTACAAAGTAGCAACTGGCCCTCGTGGCCTGATTACCATCATAATATATAATTCTGCTAATAACATGGAGCAGAATAAGGATTATTATGGTAAGAAAGGCCATGGGGGAGCCAGTGGCCCACCCAGATATCCGCATCCACCCTGACAATGGTGACCCTTAATTGATAATCTACAAAGAATGACGAGAAGCTCTACTGAGGCGACACCTATAGCCGCTGGCCCCTCGTGGCCTTTCTTACCCTAATAATCCTTATTCTGCTGCATGTTATTAGCATAATTATATATTGTACGGACTGCCTGCGTGCAGGGCCCACTGAGCGTTCAACGACTGCTCACTCCGCACGCAGACTCCTCTGAGCGTTCAGCTCCGCCTCCCCCATCGGTTGCGGGGTGCGGGGCGGGGTTCGACCATGGAGTGGGCCGGTGTCGCGGTTTCAGTTCTCAACCAGTTGCAGTTCTCAATATCGCTTCTGCGCATGCGTCAAAGCATCGTCTGCGCATGTGTCAACATCAGCCCGATTCAAACCGTCGCCGATCGCCGCAAATCGCTGCCTCATACTGTCACTATTGTGTCAGTGTCACTAACCTTATAAAGTTAATAAAATCTTTTCGGTAAACATGTTTTCTATATGTGTACCAAGCAATTTGTTTCTAGGTGGTGTGGTTTTAGAGATATTTCACTTTTTCTGTATGAAGATTGCTCACGACCATTCACAATGCCTTGAGTTTGCCGGTACGGGCAGTGCAAAACATTATTCAAAATTAATAGAAATCCAGAAACCCGACCATATCAATTGAATATAATCTTGTTGGTAAACATGTTTTCTATATGTGTACCAAGCAATTTGTTTCTAGGTGGTTTGGTTTTAGAGATATTTCACTTTTTCTGTATGAAGATTGCTCACGACTATTGACAATGCGCTGACGATGCCGTTAGATGTTGACGCATGCGCAGAAGCGATGTTGAGAACTGCAACTGGTTGAGAACGGAAACAGTGACACCGGTGTGGCGGTTTCAGCATGTTCCCGTGCTCAGACGTGTACCTCGCTTCTGCGCATGCGTCAGAATCTACTAAGCGTGGCAGTAATCGATTAACATTACCCGGGCGACTCGGGTCATCCGAGTCGTCAGAATTTCAAATAGAACACGGCGAGTGGAGTCGACAAATACACGTGCCATGTGCAAAAAAAGAATAACTTAGATTAATTAAATGGAAATATAGGTAAACTAGGCCATCATAAAATACTTTAAATCCTATTTTGCTGTAGTTTTATTGGTTATTACAAAAAAAAGAAAAAATTGTCCACCCGAGCGCGGAGAAGCATATTCGATTATTCGACCCGAGTTTGTAGGATGTGCGCCTGCGCCAATAAGTGGCTCGGGTGACCCGAGTTGATGCGAAATCCACGCATGCGCAGAAGCAACGAGACACGGCTGAGCACGGGAACACGCTGAAACCGCCACACCGGTTCCAGTCCCTGCTGCCCGCACATGGAGAGGCCCACCCCATGCCCGACCAGCGCCATGACTGACCCACCTGTGCCTGCACTTATTGGGTGAGGGCGGGGGTCGGGAGGGGGAGATGCAGACATTGTTATCCCTTATCTAAATGCAAACTATTAACTAGGCTCCCTGGAAGGGCTAGAATTCTCCACCTACTCAGTTTAGTTGTAATAACGTTGTTGTGCAATATTTGTCATAAAAAAAACGAAGAAAGAAAAAAAGGTATATATATATTTAAGAAAATGGAGGGAAAACCACGTTAGTTTGATACTTGTGCTAATATATAGAGATATGATACTTACGTAACCTAGTATTGCTTGGGCAGTAAAGCGTTAGGTATCTCCCCCGCCAACAGCCCCGGAGCGCCCGCCGGGTGAGGCCGGGCACGCCCGCCGGGTGAGGCCGGGCACGCCCGTTATGGGCTCCCTTGACGCCTGCTGCTCCACGGTCGGCAGCGGGTCAGGTCAAGCAGCCTGCAGCCTGCAGCCCACCGTTTGCAAGTCGCACGTTACAAAACCCACGAAACGAAAACGCATTCAGGTAGTCCATTTTTTTCTCTCAGACAAACCTCAGACCGGCATTGAATGGTCGGCGTTTCGTTGAGCCAGGTCCGTACTCGCCGAGCCACAGGTCTGGCGCCCCGCCCCCCAGGGGGTCAGGCGCACAGCCGGCACGCACTCACGTCCCGTAACCATTCTAACTCTACCCACGGGTCTACTCTAAGTTGTATGATGTTTCACCTTGTACATCGATTGTATATTAAATTCTACATGCAGATGTGGTATTCGCTGTGGAATAGATTATATTGTGAATCGCGAAACAAAATTATTTTGTCATATTGTCTAGATATTGTTATTGTTTATATATACACCTACATGAATATATATATTATACGGTCATGGATATTATTCATATTATACTTATACGTCATAATACACACATATATGTGTGGATATACACATGTATACATATATGTGTGTATAACAAAGGCATTGCGTGCTCGGGGTGGGAGCGGTCACTCCTCAAGCATAGTTTCTGTTATGCGTGCGTAAGACTGAATACCTGCTAGGAGAGTGGGGTGAGGATGTGGGAAGGCGGGTACCAGCGTAACGGCGGGCCGCTGAGAACCAGCGCACGGACTGCTGGCACTTAAGGCCGTGTCACACTACGACGTTTCTCACCAACGCGCGCCGACGTGTTGCCTTTTTGGGCGAAACGTCGGCGCGTGTCGGGAAACGTTATGCGCGCATTACCCACGCGTTAACGGCGCGTCGGTACACGTCGGTACACATTGAGTAATAGCAACGTGTGAATGGACAGGTCGGCGCGCGTCGGATCGCGCCGATCGTTTTGTGCTTGCACAAAACTTTCGGCGTGCCCTGACGCACCCCGACGGGTTGGAGGGCGCGTTACGGACGCGTTATCAACACGTCGATACCCGTTGGCGGCGTGCTGGGGTAACGCTGCCAGAATGTTGATCAACGTCGGTTAACGTTGGCTTTTTTTCCCCCAAAAATACGACCGTTCCGTCGGCGCGTCCATAACGTCCGATCGACGGGTAGTGGGCGCGATATTGGTGTTGCTCCAGCATTTTTCGACAGGTTGGACGTGTTGCCGGCGCGTCTTGACGTGTTGGTGGCGGGTGTGTATGCATTGACATGGTACTAACACGATACCAACGCACCACCAACACGCCACTAGCACGCTGCGCCCCGTCAAACTTTATCCCAAAACGACGAAGAGTTGGACGTGTGTCGACGGGTTGCAAATATTTTGCGTGTTGCCGGCACGCCGGTGAGACACGTCGTAGTGTGACAGGGCCTTTAGTTAACTGCATTATGGTTATATAGCAATGCTCTTCTGCAACCCGGGTTCAGGAATAGGTTTCGCGGTGAAAGCCGCTGGTAGGGAAGAGGCAATTATTTGGCCCAGCAATGATGAAACATGTGATCATATGTGTATCTACTATCATTCCATTGTTGATTCTGAATCTTTGAATAAAGCTCGTTTCAAACGAATTAAAGTGTCTAAGTCTCCTTGTGTGTCTCTATGTATCTTTCTTTTCCCCATACAAGTAGCATACAGAAGAGGGAAGACCGGCTCCCTTCCCCCCCCCCCCCCCCCCCCCCCCGATATTATCGCCTATTTTACCACATCATAGATGGAAAGTTCCCATGGTGAAGGTTCCCATGGTGATATTTAAGACAATATATATTTTTATTTTATTTTATTTTATTTTTTATTGAGGCTGTATTTATACTGTCCATAGCATGTAAGCCCGGGTACCCAGGCTTATTTTCAATGCTGGCCAGCTGTAGTGTTGGTGTAGTCTTACCAAACAGTAGCTGCTGATAAGTTATTTGATTGCCTGCATTTCAGTAGCAGATACATAGTTTGTTTGTATGGTTAGTAGCCTATTTTAGTGTTTTTTTTACCCTCTTGGCATTGTATTTTTGTTCTATTCTTATTACTATGTTAGTTGTTTTCTTAAGGTTCTATGTTAGTGTTTTGGGGTTTTCTTGGGAAGAGTTTTCCACTTTTTTCTACTTAATTCTATACTAGTGATAAGTTATTTGATTGCCTGCATTTCAGTAGCAGATACATAGTTTGTTTGTATGGTTAGTAGCCTATTTTAGTGTTTTTTTTACCCTCTTGGCATTGTATTTTTGTTCTATTCTTATTACTATGTTAGTTGTTTTCTTAAGGTTCTATGTTAGTGTTTTGGGGTTTTCTTGGGAAGAGTTTTCCACTTTTTTCTACTTAATTCTATACTAGTTTAACCGTCGGGCTAATCCGCCCCCGCCAAAGGCAAGCCTTCGTGTTAATTTATATAATTATTTCCATGTGAATTTCTCGGGCCGGCCGCGGGCCGCTGCTGCCCCTCGTCCCGTCTGCAGGTAGTCCGTGTCTGTCGGTGTACTTCTCGGGCTACAGTCGGCTAGCCAGAGTATCGCCTAAATTCGGAGGTTTGCCTCCGCCCGTAATATGTTTAGTACAAAGCGATTATTTAATGGTGTCCTCTACTGGCTGGTCTACTCGCCTTACGGTGTATTTAATATGTTTGAATTGATCCAGAACTAAGCAGAGGCACTAGTGTCTCTGCTACTGTCACTGATAATCAGCCTACGTTAATGTCTTATTTTAGCCAAAAAGATCTATACGTTAATTCCGTTAATATGTCTGTTCCAATCTCCCCGCAGATGGGCTAAGTAGCTGCGTAAGGCCTAGTTAGGCTCAAGGCCCTTAATTATTTATATAAAATATTCCAATGTTAGATTCGACCATAGCGGTTTACTCCATAGAAAACTGGAGGATAGTAAAGAATGCAAGGAACGTTCCAATCAACTTTTCCAAGAGCTCACGGCTTTGTTTATTCTTATTAAACTAACATTCATGGTAGGACATAGTATAGAATATCGTTCGAACCCTTCCCGTAATGTTTAATGTAAAACAACTTTAGAATTTCGATAATATAGACCTAAAACTCGGCTAAAACATCAGAGCGTCATAAAGCACGTCTGATCGGTCTGGCCCCGAACGCCCGACCTCCCTCCGTTGCCAGGCACGACACTATTTGCGTCTCCTAGCAACGCTTTACGGCCGAAAACCCCGTCGCCCGTGAATGTTTGGCATTCGCGGTCTGCCATGGCGAGTAGCCCGTATCTCCAAATACGGGTTAATCGGCGCACGCCCGTGCATGCCACCAGGCTGGCAGTCTCGCCCACTTCACTGCTCCCCCAGACGAACAGCAAGGATTGATGTTCGTCTAAGAAAGGCAAAGTGGGCGCGACTACATCGGTCTGCGGTCGTAGCAAAAGAAATAAGATTACCCCCGTGAATCTGCCCCGCGTCCTGCAAACAGTGCAAGAGGCAGGACCCGTATTTGAACTTGACTTCTCGTTGTGTTATTGACCTGAAAAAAACGACCAGGAACCTGGTCACATAGAATTGACATAATTTATTACGCTAATAAAAGAGATTTTATTTGTTTCCTGTATATCCTGATTTATTATTATTCATAGTATAGTGACATCGGTAACGATTGGTTAAGCGATGAAAGTACTGGTATAGCTTTAAGAGCCCATTGAAATTTTATTTTTATAATGGAATAAATTCAGCATGTATTCGACCCAACGAGGGTATACAGCTCATCATTAAATATTCCATTATTTTATTTTATTTTTTTATTTTAGCATTATATTTTGGTGCACATTTAGGTGTGTAATTTTTTTTTTCATTATCACACCATTTTTTTTTTTTTTAAATTATTTTGTTTTGGTGCACTGATAGGTGTGTAGTACTTTGTTGTTTTCACACCAAACATTTTTTTTTTTTAGTATACCATTTTGGGTGCACTAATAGGTGTGTAGTACTTTGTTGTTTTCACACCAATATTTTATTTTTTTATTTTTTTTAAAATAAATATTCGAGGATATATATATATAGCGGGGAGCCGTGAGCTCGGATAACGATTTAACATTAACAACAACCCCCGCAACTCGGTGCAAGGGGCCATCCACTATATAACAATTGGTTCCCACCGTGCCGCCTAAGCTATACATCCAGCAGCATCTCTGGCAGGAGTGCTCTACTTAGACACGGTGGGACTACGCTAACTGAGTAATAACAATTAATTAATTATTCACAGTTTATATAGACCGGGTCCAAGTGACCATATGCGGTCGTCCGTTACTGTGCAGCCTCAAGTTACCTGCAGTAAGGAGTAACGCTAAGTTACAGTGTCCTTGAAATTACCGTATTATTATGTTTGTCTTTTGTGTTCAATATGTAGTAGTAAATAAAGCCTAAACACGTAGGCACGAAGAGCAATGAATCTACGGGCCATACATTTACCTGAGAAAGTCGTGGTAACGACCTTTACATGGTGTCGAAGAGATGTCTAAAAACCCGTTTGCACGCAAGTGATTACCGTTACGGGCAATCCATATACCTGAGAAAGTCGTGAAACGGTGAACCTGAAGTATCTCCTTCTAATTTACGCAACTATGTCAAATCACGGGGCGACCCGGTCGGAGCCGGTCAAACTGGGAAGTCTAGTTTACTGGAAAAGTAATTAGTGTATTCTAACCATACTAGCGACTAATGGAAGAAAATAACGTGGCCATTTCCAGGGTTGAAACCAGTTATTTCTCATCTTCCCCAGGGGAAGGAAATAACTCTAGCCAGTTCCCGTGATGAAGCTAGTTATTTCTCGGCTTCCCCCGTGTAGTACTCGGACTAGTTGGTGCCCCCTATGGCCCCCGAATAACTACATTATAATTTTCCCGTGCGTCCGTAACTCAACATTGCTGCATTCCCAGTCGACCCCTGGCTACCGCCGTAGTCGCATTGTGATTGACTACAGTCGACACCTATACAACTTGTACATAACATTCCATCGTGAAACCTACCATACCATAGCATACAATAATTGTAATATGGTGACTAACATAAGGCAATAGTTGCCCATGGGACCAGCTTCGCACCTGGCAAAGGGCAAAATATTAGGGTAATTTACAAAAAAGTAAGATGGAGATGAAAATACGGACCTCCGGCAACTCGTGCAATGTTGCATCGAGCTGCGGGTGGCCGTTGCTCTCATTATTCAAGAGGACTATTTGGATTACACAATTGTTTTTGGGTGGGGTGCCCAGCCATGGATGAATAAACCTTATAAGACAGTTTGTTGACCTGAAATTTAAATTTGGTTACTGGTTGGTTACCTGCCTAAAGACGGCTTAGTAATATCCTAAAGAAATTTGCTGTATGAATAAAATTCCCCAAAAAATACCAATTTTTTAATAGTTCAATACCCGCCGAGAATCGGCCTAATGGGTGTAGAATGTATATCTAATATTTTAGAACCTTAGTGGGTCAATGCTTCACAAGACCCGGAATATTTTAAGTTAAAGATTGTTATTGTATGATTTTAACGTGCAATCTATCAATTCCAACGCGGTTGGTTAGTCGCGTCTCGCGACCTAATATTTGCTAAATGTACTATTTTAATTTAGTGTGTTAACGTAACACGGGTAACCGCAGTAATAGTTTGAAGTATTCGTGGAAATTCACTTTTTGGTGTTGTGGACATGACCGGTTAACAGTGTACATATGGTACCAACACACAGTCCGGGGGGCGCCCGGCCGTGGTCGTTCCAATCGTACACAACCGTTGATAATCCGTGGGAGGAGCGGGCCGATTTTAGTATATCTTTTCTTGGGAAAGCCAAGTGCCAAACAATAGATGCGGTAATTAACTCGCAACTGAAGAAAAGCCCGCTAATATGGAGAAACACACATATCAATTGCAAGTGATGTCCCGGTTTCGGAGTGGCCGACACCTGGTAATGGATCGGGACGAACCCGTAAAAAAATCTACATTACCAGAAAAATAATAGGCTATTGCGGGTACCTGAAATTATGTCCTAGCGGGACTAGTGGTACCTGATCCACGCTCTTAGGAGATACCCGCCGTCTCAGAAGGAGATCATCACAGGGCTGTTGGGTTTCTGTGCAGTGCTCCCTGTTTCTCGCCAGCTAAGCTGCCTGGCAGCTTGGGGCCAGACAGGCCAGGACCTGTGGAGCGACTGCCGTTAACGTCAAAGGACGGGTAAAAGGCATAATCCGGTGGGCCGCTGCCCACATCCCTCTGCACCAGGAATATTCCATGAATAAACCGGAAAGAATGTCGTTTTAATTGGTTAATGTGGGTACTAGTTTTTATAATAAAATCCGCTTTGGAATGTAATAGATGACACGACCCAAAATCGTTGCTGAGTTCCATCTTTGAACTATGCTGGCAGGTTAAAGTTGGAATACTGCAATTTCGTCAACTGTTCGTGACATCGAATAAGAACCATATCAATCTGTATGCAGACGGCCAAGGAATGGGAACCCAAACTCCTTCTCAGGAATAGTCAGCTTGCAGACAACTTAGCAGGAAGACGCTCGTCAGTTAAACTGTACGATTCGACAAACATTCCCTTATTTTTATATTTTGAAACTTTAATACGTGAAAAATATTATTATTAAGATAGTAATGTATGTGTGTCTTAAGGTTTACGGTCCATTGCGGGCCAATGTAAAACCAGGTCTTAGCACCACCTGGCACAAAGATTATTATTATTAAGTGAAAATAGTTAATTATTATTATATGGGAAATATTTTTATCATATTATTATTAAGATATTAATGGTTTGTGTGTCTTAATGTTTACGGTCCCTTGCGGGCCACTGTAAAACCAGGTCTTAGCACCACCTGGCACAAATATTATTATTATTAAGTGAAAATAGTTAATTATTATTATATGGGAAATATTTTTTTCCCCTATACCAAGCTGATGCCCTCAGAGATAATTTATTACTGGAAACTAATAGCCCCTTACAATCCTGCAACCCCGGTGGTTTCATCTTTAAAGAGCGGTGTATGCGATTCCGTGTACACAAACCCATGCACCGTGAACTGGCGGGGACCCATACTTTTATATAACCAGATTGCCAATATGACTCGCGGTGTACACACATCTACGCATCCCGAACTAGCGGGGACCCGTACTTTCTGTTCGTAACTTTTACGGGGAACCGTAATAATGACCTTTGGCCTATACCAATTCTGAAGAGTTTACACAATGGTGTTTTTGGTGCCATTACCACCAGTTCTAACAGTTCTAACTACTCTGCCAACCAGGAATTTACACAATGGTGTTTTAAGTGGACTAACGTGTCCAACCATTTTCTAGGATAATATAATATTGAAATGCTAACTCTACTCCAGTGGACCAACGTGTCCCAACATTTTCTAGGATATATATTAGTCTACTAATACGTGGTATTTACATGGTATATGTACATTACTCAAAGGGTCGGTTATTTTTACCAAAAATTTACGTGCTGTGCAATGCTAATATTTGGATTTACTTCTACTTGACCCGGAATTGGTTTGCCATTTATTTGAATTAATTTCACGAGTCTTCGCAATACCTTCCTCCCAAATGATTGCGGTTCTACCATTTAAATTTGTTGGTCTGGTGGTTGTGCGTGAGGGTTGACTTATAACATATTACTTTGATACTTCTACCTAACTTTATTAAGATGATGTTGACTCCTTTAGAATGAAATTTGGAATAATTTTTACTTGAAGGAGTAGTTTGAACTTTGAATTAAAATTTGGAATACGGTTTTAATTGGAATATTATCTCCAATTTGTTTTCAAAATACCCTCACCTCTTCCACATGACCAATTTTTTTTTTATATAATGTAAACCCCTGGCCGCCTAAAATATTGCCATGTGTATGGGGATTACAAATTTTAATTTGCTTAAACTAGTTTAAGGCTTAGTTTGTATTTAATTTATTTTATGGATCCCAATTTAACTTGTTTATAAAGTGTTAATTTAAATGAAATTTCTTTCTATCAAGCTGTTGCCCTCAGAGAGAATTTATTACTAAAAATTAATGGCCCCTTATAATCATGCAACCCAGAAATGAATAAAATAAATATTAAAAAATGTACTATCAAAGGGTCGATTTAAACGCTTGCCCTAACTGGTTCTCTGCTCTACATTATTGTGGGGAAACAAGGGAAAGTAATACACAACAAGATATATACAAAAGGAATATACAAGTATGTGTGTTATATTTGTAGAAGTGTATGAAAATTAGTATTGGTGTATTAATTATTTGATATGCCCTACCCCCATATAAATAATTGCCCATATTTTAATATGTACCCTGAAACAATTCCCGGTGTGGTGCCCTGGAGCGAAGATGGTGGTTGCCGGTTTCACTGGGGTACGGATCCAGTCCCGCGTCTGGCTTGATCTTGGTAGCTGTTGTTTGACGCGGCTGCTGATGACGGTTACGGCTCCCCGTGAAACCGGTGACGCCCGGAGAAAAGACGTCGCCGTGGCTCCCGGACACGGTGTAGAGTTGTATTGCGTGTGGGATGTAAAAACATATTGAAGTGTTAACAAATGTGGATATATATTATTAAAAGAATGCAGTTTTTAAGAAAAGGGAAAACGCAAATTTGAGCAGAGAATCAAGTTAGTTGGAGTTATTAAAAAGAGCACATAATAAATTTTATATTATTTACGGGGATATTTATGTTTACATATAATATTATTACCTTTTCAAAAAAAATAATAAGATATTAGGTTATAATTTTTTATTTTATGTGCAGTTGGTTGCTTTGAGCACTAGGTTTTCACCTTAAATTAAATTTAACTATATAGTTTGTGTACTATTTAGAGCACTACGTTTGTAGTGCCGTGGTTAATTTAAACAAATATAAACGAGTTTAAATATGTTTTATAATAAATATTACTTGGCGTTCTATTTATTGCATATTTAGTCCTCTGAACGAGGCTGAGGAGCGGGGTTCTCCTCTAGAGTTGTAACGTCTACTGGGGGACTAGGGTCACCCTCAGAGGACGATATGGGGTAGGAGGCAGCGATGTCTACCAAGACCCCTAAATTACCTTCCAAATCGTCGTGAAGGGAGGTGGCCTTAGAAATATCCGAGAATTGGGAGTGTGGATCTTCCCAATCCTCCGAATCTCTTGACGAATCAGCCCCCTTAGGTGACCTCCTCGCCGTATATGGGATGGTGTCATCGAGACAAACCTCCACAGCTGCAACACCCACCGCAGGTGGGATGTCGGCAGACAAAGAAATAACCCCCGCTTCAATAGGCGAGGGTACTAACCTTGGTAGGGACGGTGATGAAGCGACCGTTGACACGATAGGGGATGGAGCCCGCAGGTCCGAGAGCACCTCTAGCGGGTCCTCGGAGACATCCATCTCCTCCCGGAGGTTGATGGCCGTCGTCCGGCAAACTAGCGACTCGTCCACGGGAGTAGGCGGAGGCGGCTCGGCGGCAGCAGCCACCAGAGATTGACCCTTGGGGGTTGACGTCACCAGTTTAACCGTCGGGCTAATCCGCCCCCGCCAAAGGCAAGCCTTCGTGTTAATTTATATAATTATTTCCATGTGAATTTCTCGGGCCGGCCGCGGGCCGCTGCTGCCCCTCGTCCCGTCTGCAGGTAGTCCGTGTCTGTCGGTGTACTTCTCGGGCTACAGTCGGCTAGCCAGAGTATCGCCTAAATACGGAGGTTTGCCTCCGCCCGTAATATGTTTAGTACAAAGCATGTATTGTATTGTTTCAACTAACTGGCTGGTCTCCTCGCCGAACGGTGTATTTAATATGTTTAAATGGATCCAGAACTAAGCAGAGGCGCTAGTGTCTCTGCTACTGTCACTGATAATCAGCCTACGTTACTGTCTTATTTCAGCCTGAAAGATCGGTACGTTAATGCTATTAATGTCCATTTTAATCTCCCCGCAGATGGGCTAAGTAGCAGCATAAGGCCTAGTCAGGCTTAAGGCCCTTAATTATATATATAAAGTATTCCAAAGTTAGATTCGACCATAGCGGTTTACTCCATAGAAAACTGGAGGATAGTAAAGAATGCAAGGAACGTTCCAATCAACTTTTCCAAGAGCTCACGGCTTTGTTTATTCTTATTAAACTAACATTCGTGGTAGGACATAGTATAGAATATCGTTCGAACCCTTCCCGTAATGTTTAATGTAAAACAACTTTAGAATTTCGATAATATAGACCTAAAACTCGGCTAAAACATCAGAGCGTCATAAAGCACGTCTGATCGGTCTGGCCCCGAACGCCCGACCTCCCTCCGTTGCCAGGCACGACGCTATTTGCGTCTCCTAGCAACGCTTTACGGCCGAAAACCCCGTCGCCCGTGAATGTTTGGCATTCGCGGTCTGCCATGGCGAGTAGCCCGTATCTCCAAATACGGGTTAATCGGCGCACGCCCGTGAATGCCACCAGGCTGGCAGTCTCGCCCACTTCACTAGCCTATTTTATTTACATGTCCATAGGCTTGTACGTAATAGTGGTCGAGTTATGTTTGTTTGGATTTGATTTGATTTATATTGTTGTTGGACATGTTATCTGGCTTTTATATTTCCGGTTTTCCCACCCTGGGCTGTCCAGTTGGTGGGCTGTGACATATCACCTGCCCCCTTGTGGTGTAGTTCAGTTGGGGTTCCCAGTTTTTATTTTGCACAGATATTTCAATACAGTCCAATGCATACAACTCGGTATTCACACATTTTATTCTTTTAAGCAAGGGATTAAGAAGAAATTTGTGATTTGGGCTTCCTGATTTTCAATATTAACACAACTGTAGCAACTCAAGACATATTTACAAGGAGATTTCTAGACCTAAGTCTTACCTCATTTAGATCTAAAGTATCAAATATACCAATAAGAACTTGGTAAAAACACTCATAATTAATTACAACTAAGCTATGCCCAAGCTCTATTTTTGTTTTGAACCAACAGAAATCATATAGCACCCATAATGAGAAATAAAAGCTGTTTATATTCTAGATTTAAATATAGATAATGTCCGACATGTCAATTAAGCCTTGATACAAAGCTTGCTAACAATATTAAATGAGTGGCACCTATATTCTGTCTTTGCTATGGACCATTATAAATTTAGAAAAACTGCCTCCATTTTAATTTGGACTTTTCAAGATATAAAAACAGAAAATACAAAATATGTTAATAGCAAATTGTTTAAGATATATAACATGATGGATGATTCAATCCATTTGCTATGCCTCCCTCATAAATAAAAAAAATGCGAGTCAAAAAAGAAAAAGCTTATTCTCACTCTACAAACCTAAACTTTTCTCAATTTCAATGCGGAATGTATTTGATACAGCATATCTCTCAGCATTGTGCCCGGTTAACCTCTGCTCTCCAGCAGAGGTTTTCTGGAATTTTATATATGTGCATATAGACAAGTTACATCACATGTATCGAAGTGCTTGGAGAGTATAACCAATTTGTAAAAAAGTTTTTACAAACTGTCAGATTTTCAAAATATGTTGCATACCTCTTTCTGTCTATAACAACTATTAATTATAATTTTAGGGATGTAAGATGAGATGTAAGATGTAAGTGATAACCATAAAAACAACCATATAATATTAAACAGATTGGAGAGCTTACCTCGTTTTAGCTAAAGTGGTCATTTGACCACCGGGTTAATCACCAAGGTCGAATTATATTAGATTAATGTGGAGTTTGACAGTTTTGTCTGTTGCACACTGAGTTCTTGGATGTTTTCATATTGGAATACATCACTAGAAAGGAAAAAATTATATCTAAATTTCAGAATATTTCCAGGACATTTAGTTGGGACCGGATTGAGTAAATTAGCAGTGAATATTAGGAAATAAGTCATTAGTTACAAGAAATGGAAGGAAGAGGAGGTGCTCATATATACAGGATGGTACAGGTTAATGTCAGGATAATGGAGAGGAACAGGATAATGCAGGAAATAAAGGTATATATACAGGATAATGCAGGTCAAAGATTAAATGTAATGAGCTCAGAGGGAGCCTAAGGACTAGGAGAGTCTGGAGGTTGCGCTGAGCAGCCCTCCACCCTAGGAAGAGGGAAGTTTTTAGGAAACGGTGAGTGGGTGGAGAAAAAAGGTCGGAGAGGCAGCATGTAGGGAGGCTGGAGGGCGAGTGGCTGGAGGCGGCCAAGCGGGCAGGCTATAAGGGAGAAAAGGGCGGGAAGTGACGCAACCGTCAACGGCTGGAGGAGGGGGGGCCCTCCTTCCCTGCCTCGCATCAACTGCAATGCAAGCATTACGACCGATGCGCGACAAGGAAGGAAGAGGAGGCGGAAGTGGAAAAAAGCACATTTATTGGGTGCTCATATATACAGGATGGTACAGGTTAATGTCAGGATAATGGAGAAGAACAGGATAATGCAGGTAATAAAGGTATATATATACAGGATAATGCAGGTCAAAGGTTAAATGTAACGAGCTCAGAGGGAGCCTAAGGACTAGGAGAGTCTGGAGGTTGCGCCGAGGAGCCCTCCACCAAAATGGAAGAAAGGGCTCGAGGGGTGGCATAGGGGGCGAGGTGGGGGACGTAAGCATGCACCACCTCAGCGGTCCACGTCCCTTGGGCCATGATGTCCGGGGGGGGACGCCCGCCCGATGGCATGCCTGGGTGGCGCCGCAGCGGAGGCTGTGGAGGGTGAAGGTCTCGGAAGCGAGCACGCCTCGGGCGTGGAGAGCGCCCCTGAGGAGGGCGGTGAGGGTCCGAGGGTCGAGAGGCTGGCCGGAGGGCATGATGAAGGCCGGGGCCTCGGGCGCAGCCGGGCACTGGGCGAGCGCGTCGAGCCAGGCTGCGACGGGGCAGAGGTCGGAGCTGGGCGATGCAGGGATGAAGAGGGCCACCGCCCCCGAAGGGCCGGATATAGTGTTTGAAGTCCTGATGAGGATCCGGAGGGCCCCGGGAGTGGGGCGAATGTTGGCGCGGGTGATGATGTGGGGGCCGCCCCACCCCTCGGGACTCGTGGACAGCAGGTTGGAATGTCGCAGCCTCCCGAAATACCCAAGGAGGAGGGCGGCCCGAGGGACGACAGAGGCGAAGCCTGCCTGGGCGAGGTGGGCGATGACGAGGTGATCAGGCATGATGGGTGGAGCCTTGGTGAGGTGTGTGTCGAAGGCCGAGGCGAGACCCCCTGCCACCTCGACCCAGGAGCGCGCCCCCGAAAGGCGTTCCTGATGGAGGCAGGGGCAAGGGCGCGGGCATATAGGGAGGCGGCATAGGCGGCGACCTTGAAGTCGGTGGGGGCGAGGGGATCGAGGCCTCGGGCCACGAGGTAGGTGACGTAGTCCTCAGCCTGCCGGTGGCAGTTCCTCCAGGTCGCGGGGGCGAGGGCGGCGAGGCGGCGGTGGGAGACGTCAAAGACCTCGGCCGTGGAGAAACCTGGATCAGAGACCAGGATTGAAGGGGAAGTTGTCATGGTCGGGGTGGACGTAGTGAAGCCCGAGGCGGTCCCCCTCGGCGCGGGCCACCTCGGCCCAGGGGCCGGTGAGGTGGGCGCGGCTGAGTGCGTCAGCGAGGAGGAGGTCCGCGCCGGGCTTGTGGAGGATGGTGATGGTGAATGAGCTGGCGGCGGCGAGGAGCCCGAGCTCCCGGGCGCAGGTCCCGAGCTTAGTATCCCGGGCGCGGCCGGACTCAAGGGAGGCAGCGGTAGCCATGTTGTCCGTGTTGATTATCACGGTCACCCCCGCGATGTCATCAGGGAGGAGGCAGCGGAGGGCGGAGAACACCCCCCCCACCCGAGAGGCAGGAATCGCACTCCATGACGTGACGGGGCACCTCCGGGGCGCGGAGGAGGTGGAGCCGATTGGAGGCTCGACCGTAGAGGGCGAACCATCTCAGGTCCCGGAGGGCACCGTCGTCGAGGGTGAGGGAGGTGGTGCTGAAGCAGCTGCGGGGCGCTCCGAGGAGCCGGCTCATGAACTTCCGGGCGGGGAGTGCGCAGCCGCTTACATGGTTGAGGTGCCCAAGGAGGCTCTGGAGCTCACGCCGGCCAAGAGCGGAGCGAGCGAGGATGAGGTCCTCGACCTTGTTGGGGGCGATGCGGATCGTCATCGCCTCGCTGTTCAGGGCGAAACCGAGCCAGGTGAGCCAGACAGTGGGGGGATGACACTTCCCAGGGGCGACGTCAAGCCCGAGGGCAGCGACGAGGGCGAGGAAAGCATCGAAAGCCTGGCAGGCTCTGAGGTATGAGCGCTCCCACCCGACAAAGTCATCGGCATTGACCAGCGCATGGAAGCCATCGCGCCGGAGGATCCAGGCGACTGTGGCAGTGACCCTCACGCAAGCCGCGCCTGAGGAGCGGCAGCCAAAGGGGAGGGTGAGGTCAATGTATGTGAGGCCGTCAATGGCAATGCCATAGAGGGGGCAGGAGAGAGGTCTGCCCGGAGTTGGCGGTAGGCCCGGGAGATGTCGGCTGTCCATGTGTAGGCCCCCGAAGCCCTCGCTAATGAGGCGACGTCTGACGTCGGCCACACAGGGAAGCTGGTATGAGTGGGGCTTGCCCAAGTACTCCCTGCGGGGCATGCCAGCATTGACACTTGCGCCGGTGGGGGAAGGAGAGGTACACGATGACCCACCTCTTACCCGGGTCGGAATTGGGGCGGGTCATCATGGGGGAGTCCTGGGCCCATGGGCTGAAGGGAGGGACAGTGAATGGGCGGGCGAGGGTGCCGAGGGCGAGCTCGGTCCCGATGAAGTCCCGGATGTGGGGGAGGTGCTCGGGGGCCTTGCAGTGGTTGGAGAAGGTAGGGCAGGGGGGGGTCGAGGCAGAGTAGTTTGCGGGGAAGCCAAACTTGAGTAGGTCTAGGAGGGCGGGGTCTGGGTAGTCGCGGAGGCAAGCTCACCAGGCGGCGATGTGGAGGCCGGAGGGGAGAGGGATGCGCATCCCTCTCCCCTCCGGCCTCCACATCGCCGAGGTAGGCGGTATCGCTGGGGGAGGGGCGGGCTGGGCGGTAGTGGCTGTGGGGGAGGCCTCCACGGGGGAGGGCAACCCGGTGTGAATGGCCCGGGGCGGCATACTTCCGGGCGGGGCAGGCGGCTTCTGGGTGGTGGGTCGGGTCATCGGAGAAGTGAGGGCCGGGGTGGTGGGCGGCATCTGTGGTCTCGGGAGGGTTACGCTACGGGATGTAAGGAGGGCCGGGGTGATCGTACACGATGGCCCAGGGTCGGGTGACCGACGGGTCGTTGGCGATAAGAGAGCCGGGGTGATGGTCCGCAGCTGTGTTCTTAATTGGAGGCATGTGTGTGGGGCCGCTGGAGGCGGTTTGCGCCCTGCGGGGGGCGGTGCTCAGGGCATGGTCGCTGCGGGGCGCTTCTGGTTGCGGGCAAGCGATGTCCGGTTCAGGGCTGGCAGCGGTTTGGCGGGTGGAGATGAGAGGGCGGTCTGTGAGTACAGGGGTGAAGCCGCCGTTCTGGTGGTGGCCAGCGGGGCGGGGGAGGCTGCGGGGGGTGCCATGTGAGGGGAGGACAGGGCGGTCTGTGTTTTTGTGTGGGGTACCTCCGGGCTGGTGGTGGCAGGCGGGCGGAGGAGGCTGCGGAGGGCAGCGTGAGGGGGGGTAGGTGGCCGGTTAGGACCCTCCTGGCCAGTCGGGGGGTCAAAAATCCGCCGAGGCGGCCGGGATCACGCGCTCACGGGCACGTTTGGTGAGGCACACTGCCTCACTGTGGACAGTGAGGATCTTCCTCACGTTCGCGCAGTAGGCGCAGGCGTGCCCACTTCCCCGTGGGTCTCCCCTGCGCCTGCCCGATCGCAGGACGGCGGTTCACGGTTACAGGTGGGGCAGGGGGTGCCGTGGGCCTCCCTGCTGTAGGGGATGCGTGTGTCATTCCGGGGGCGGGGCTGGGTACGGGGGCGGGCTGGGTCTGCGACACGGGGAGTGGAGGCGGGGGTGGAGGCAATGGATCCCGCAGGCATGGTGAGGGCCTCCATCCTGACCATATTGATGGCGATAGGGTCATGCCACCCATGTGGGAGCCTACCCTCCGCTATCCAGGTGAAAACGGTCTCGGAGTAGCGGCGGACGGTAGGCCAGCGATAGATGAGGTTGTCGCGGAGGACCGTGAGGGTGTGGTGGTCAAGTCTGGGTAGGTAGTGAGCTGGGAAGGCGGGATGGGACTCCAGTGTCCGGAGGGCAAGGCTGTACTCATCCTTGGTACCCTCGCCCCTCTTGACCGCCTTCCTCTCTGCCCCCCTCTCAATAAGATCGGAGGGGAAGATGTAGTGGGGGGGAAATACCTTTCTGCCTCCCGCGTGCTGGGTCTCGGCCGAGTCGAGTATGTCCCTCACGGCGTCGGCCGTGGAGGTGGCGGTATGTGTCACAGCGTCCCGGTAGTGTAGCAGGGGCGTGGGGGCTCCTGCCGCGGGCGGCGGCTGCTGGGATGACGTGGAGTGCCTGGTGTACCGCTCGTATTGGGGGTGGATCGCCTCGGGAGTGGCGGCTGTGGCGGCTGTGGCGGTGGGGGCAGGAGTGCCCCTCCGACAATGTGGGCGTGCGCAGCCGGCACTTGGATGGTGGTGGTGTAAGCCCGGTGCGAGGTCGCGGGGGCAGATGGGGGCTCGTCCACGGGGGGGGGGGGCGCTCAGGGCGTCGAAATGGGCGTTGAGGTGCTCGAATGCCTTGACCGTCTCATGCATTGTTGCCTCCACTGATGTAGCCCACTCGGCCGTGGGGTGAGGCCGGGATCCTGGAGGCGAGGAAGGGGCGGAGGAGGGAGGCGAGCTAAGGTCGGATGCCCTCTGTGCGGCTCTCCGTGCAGCGCGTCGGCCTCTCCCTTTCCTGTTTGCAGGCATGGTGAACTGGAGTTGATATGCGTCGGTCAGGAGATGTGTCGGCCGGGGAGTGCGTCGGCTCGGAGCGGTGGTGCAGGCCCGGGAGGGAAAGAGCCAAAGAAAAAAGGTCGGAGAGGCAGCGTGTAGGGAGGCTGGAGGGCGAGTGGCTGGAGGCGGCCAAGCGGGCAGGCTATAAGGGAGAAAAGGGCGGGAAGTGACGCAACCGTCAATGGCTGGAGGAGGGGGGGGCCCTCCTTCCCTGCCTCGCATCAACCGCAATGCAAGCATTACGACCAATGCCAATGCTGTGTTGGTATAGCCATCAATCCCAAACAATAGGGACACCTCCAGTCAACCATGGGTGTATTACGCTGGTATGTGACATACCCAGAAATTTCCATCTGCTATTGGGGGGGATGTCCTGTGGGGACTGTTGTCCATCATGTAGTTATAGTTTTGTTTGCTTATGTATATATGTATATTTGTATGATCCGGCGCCAGGACTCCCGGTCTTCCACTTCTATACATTCAAAACACGACGGTTAAGTTCAAAACACTACCCCTATGTATGTTCAAAACAGTACCCAAGTTCAAAACACTATCATGACAAGCTTACCCTGCTGCGGCGTTTGAAGCATGTATTAGTATACGCTGATAGAGCTGCGGCATGTGCACCACAGTATATACAGTAACACCTCACTAAATCGACCAACATTGGGCCAGACTTTAAGTGGTCCATTTAGGGAGGTGGTCAGTGTAGGGAGTGGTCGATCTGTGGAGGTCGTTGTTTAGAAAGCTTTTATTATATATGTGTATATCCACATACATATATATGTATATACATATATAGACGTTTATATATGGATATACATATAAATATAGATAATTATACACATCCATGTGTGTATACATATAAATATATATATTGCAATATCAGGTGAAAAATAACTTACCAATGTTTCTAAATGTAGGGATGACTGTCAGATGCTGCACAGTAGTAATCTGTGTAGTCTGTCTCACTATCAGACTTATTGCAAGGGGGCCTAAGCTCTGATACTTTCACAATAAGATTTTAACCAACAATTTGACAATGACACAGCAGATAAGTTTAAAGTTGGTTTTATTTTAGTACCAGCAGTGTAAGTTTTTGATCAATACAAAGTTCAATTTCAACAAAATCAAATACAGTGAAGTCAAGAAGCTTTAACCCTCGCCCTCAACAATGTCACGTAGGGGTGAGTGGGTGGCAATTTTAAGGCTGGTCAGTGTCCTCCTTATGCCCGTGTCGAAGTGAGCTCACTGCTGCAGGACCTGGCCTTATATAGGCTCATAAGGTTAATTAGTTCAATACGGTGACTGCAGATGGCAGACCGGTAGCATTTACTAAGGCTAATCAAGTTTTGTATCTCGAAAGTGAAGATAGGCGGCACTGGCGCACAAGGCATATACTAATACAATCGTTCCTCGATAGGTGGCAGCATAAGGCCTTCCTTAGTTACTATGACTCATAGTAACTAAGGAAGGCCTTATGCTGCCACAGCCATAGCCTCATAGTATGAGGCTATGGCTGTGTACACATGTCAAATTACCCGTGTTGCCGAGCCCAGGTGAGCAGAGGCCTGAGCGCTACCTCTCCTGAGGCTGTGGAGGGTCATGGCACCTGGCGCCTGCCGTTGAAACATAGCAGTGAATATATGGAGTCTGCTTCCTAACAGGTAGTTTGCCTTTTATAGTGGTTACAGCACATGTTTGGACCGTCCTACTCGTCCCATCTCTTTGTTAGGACTGGCCTACCCAGCAACTATATAAGGAGCATAGTCACACACTCTCGGTTGCCATGCTCCTCCTCAATATGGCTGAAAAGAGTTCCAGGAGGGGGAGCCCGCTGGCATTTCACTTTCTACTCTTACTCTGTCCGTGTCTATGGCTCACTGGACGGTCACCATAGAGCAAATAGACATGGTCCTTTGACTCAACTCTCCTCATTTCTCTTTCCTAGACTCTGCCCATTTCAATTTCTCCCAGGCACACTTCTTCCCCTGACCAGGGTAGTTGTGTTCTTGGGTGGGGCCCTTCACCTTTACCATTTCTCTCTCTTGTTCTTGTTGCTGGAATGACCGCTGCTCCCACCTTTGCCCACCTTCCTCAAACCCCCGATGCTGACCAGATTCAAGTGCTACACTACACTACACCTACAGCTCAACTACACGCCGTACCGAAGAGATTCGCTGCCGCCCCAACGCCTCGCCATTACAACGTTGTGAAGATGTCCCCAGCTTCTACAACACTCCCTACTGAAGTTAAGTCTTCAACCACAGATTGGGCCGATTTATCGGAGCCTCTCTACCCAATGTTGCAGTTCTGCAACCGGTAACCGTCGTAAGGTTACAAACACCCCCAATCATCGGCACTCTCGGCACTCTACTCCCAGACATCGAGGCGTCAACATCTCCAAGTCAGTTAGGCCTGAAACCTGATCTGGCTAGTTACAGCTTACGGGATGGATTCAACTTGCTGAGCTTCTACAATAAATGGACGTGAGGAGGATTGGTGACTGTGGTGTCTGCCTTTTCCCACATCACTGCTGCTTAGGCTGACATGTACATCCATCATCAACTGAGACTCTATACCTGTATGGTTGGCGATGGCTCACAGACAATGGATCATCTATATCTATCAACTCCTCAAGGCAACTGAGACATCTCGGACAAAAGATTACAAATGACGGGAGATGTGAGGAAGAAATTAAGAGAAGGATAACAATAGCCCAAACAACATTCTCCAAAATGTATAGAGTGTTAACATCAAGTAAGATATTCATACATACAACAAAGCGTATTCTTCAGTGTTATGTGTGGTCTACTCTAATGTATGGGGCTGAGAGATGGACAATCTCTATGAAAATGTAAAAACGTTTAGCAGCATTTGAGATGTGGACTTATCGAAGGATGATGAAAATATCATGGACAAAGAAGATCACCAACAAAGAAGTTCTCAGAAAAATTAAAAATAAGAATGCTTGTTTGCCAGTATTCGGACAAAGAAACTTATTTATTTTGGCCACATCATTCGTCAGAGTTCAATACACCGTACATTGTTGGAAGGGAAGGTGAATGGCAGCAGAGGGAGAGGGAGACCAAGAACATCATGGTTTACAAATATTTCACAGTGGACAGGCTTGAATTATTCACAGTATATCAGAACAGCACACCATCGGGACAAGTGGAGAACCATTGCATCCAACCCTCGACTAGAGGACGGAACTATTGATTGATTGAGTGATGTATTCCAATATGAAAACATCCCAAAACTCAGTGTGTCACAACCATATTTGTGAACCTGCGCATTAATCCTATATAAAATTCGACTTCGGTAATTGAACCGAGGGTCAAATGAGGTATTTAACCACCATAGCCCAAACAAGGTAAGCTCTCCAACCTGTTAAACCGTAGTAGGAAATTGGCTCCATTCCGAATTCTCAGTAGTGTTCACAGTGCATAACAATGAAATATACTAGTATTTGTGCGTAAATCACAATACAAAAAAGGTTCCTAATAAAGAATGGATACATAAATACTTTGAACAAATTATAAGTGTTTTTGCATAGGTGTTGGAATAGAAATAATTTAGCTTTCATATGCATGAAAGAGAAAACCACTCTATTCTAGTAGGGGTGTTGTGAAAACCACAAGACCAGTCCAACTTATTAAATGAGGGTTTGGCCTTTCTACTCTTATATTACTATGTTGTAACCAAGTCATGGATTCTCCTCTGGTTAAACTGACACTATCCTTTGGTAGCTGTGCTAACAGTAACTGCAGCAGTGGGCTGATTAGCAGTAATGGATGGGCTTAAATAGGGCTATGGCCAATTTCAACTGGCCTAACTTACCTTGTATTACCTGGTTGCGACAGGCACTCTTCTGTGTTATAGCTGATGTCCCAACTGAGGGCAGCTACAATTCATTGTTCTGCATGTAATGGGGCTGTCACATTACAACGCTTCTTACCGGCATGCCGCCAATGGGCAAAATAAGTTGTACGCGTCGAGACACGTTAAACTTTTCGGCGGTTTGGGAAAAAGTTTGACGTCAGCGCAGCGTGTTAGTAGCGCGCGGCCAACGTTGTGGTAACTTATATCGGCGCGTTCATTCATTCATTCGTTCGTTCGTTTGTTCGTTCATTCGTTCATAGTTCACGCGCTCTCTCTCTCTCTCCTTCCCTCTCTCCATCCCTCCTTCCCTCTCTCCCTCTCTCTCTCCCTCCCTCCATCCCTCCCTCCCTCCCTCCCTGTGTCTCTGTGTGCGTCTCTGTGTCTAAGTGTCTATGTGTGTATGTCTGTGTGTCTGTGTGTCTGTGTGTGTCTTTGTGTCTCTGTGTGTCTGTGTGTGTCTGTGTGTGTCTCTGTGTCTGTGTGTGTGTCTCTGTGTCTGTGTGTGTGTCTCTGTGTCTCTGCGTGTGTCTTTGTGTCTCTGTGTGTGTCTATGTGTGGGAGGGAGGGAGAGAGGGAGAGAGAGAGGGAGGGAGGGAGAGAGAGTTGCTGTGTGTGTCTCTCTCAGAGACACACACACAGACACAGACACACAGAGACACACACAGAGACACAGAGACACACGCATAGAGACACACACACAGACACACACAGAGACACACACACAGACACACACACAGACACACATAGAGACACATAGACACACACAGAGACACACACAGAGACACACAGAGACACAGAGGCACACACAGAGACACAGAGACACACACAGAGACACAGAGACAAACACACAGAGACACAGAGACACACACACACAGACACACAGACACAGAGACACACACACACAGACACACACATCAATGTGCGAGCAATGTTCCTCCAACGGGCTTGTAACGTGTGTCGACGTCCTGCTAACGTGCCTGTAATGCGCGACCCAAAACGTTCACGCACGTTGTGGCTAGTCAAAAGCTTTGTGCATGTACAAAACTTTCGATGCGGCCCGACGCGCGCCAACATGTGGATCCAGACGTTGCTGTCACTCAAAGTGTACCGACGTGTATCGACGTGCCGGTAACGCGTTCGTAACGCGCCGGTAAGGCGTCCCGACGCGTCCCGACGTTTCGCCCAAAAAGGCGACACGTCGGCACGCATCGACGCGCGTTGGTGAGAAACGTTGTAATTTACAAACGGGAACAGAAGAGGACAAGGCAGAATTGGAAATAACAAAATTTATTGGAGAACATAACCTGCAGGCAGGTCGGTCTTGGCTGGAGAACATATCGGTATCGTGTCTCGTGTCATAGTTAAATGACGTGATATTAGTGTGGTATCGTATAGAGTCCCAATCAGGTTTAAAATAGATGTCAAGATAGTATCAGGCAGTTATCGTAGAACAATGGGAAAATTTAAAACAATCAATTAGGAATGAGACTAGTTACATGTTGATAAGTTTAGAGGAAATGTTAGGATCAAGAAAGAGATGAGAGAGAGAATAACTAGCACAGACAACCAGCAGCCCTCAACCCCTCCCCATTTCATGCATGATTATCGGGTGGGTGGGTGGGTGAAGCGACTTGCAAGGAGAAAGACCGGCGTGAAAGTGAAGTGCAAGATGGCAGTCAGTAACAGAGAAGTAGGGCAAGAAAGTAGTGCGAGAGAAAAGAGTGCCCGTGTTCCCGCCAGTAAATTATCCATGTTGAAAAATCAACATGCGTAATTTACAAACGGGAACAGAAGAGGACAAGGCAGAATTGGAAATAACAAAATTTATTGGAGAACATAACCTGCAGGCAGGTCGGTCTTGGCTGGAGAACATATCGGTATCGTGTCTTGTGTCATAGTTAAATGACCGTGATATTAGTGTGGTATCGTATAGAGTACCAATCAGGTTAAATGATGTCAAGATAAGTATCAGGCATATTGAACAATGATTAATCAATTAGGAATGAGACTAGTTACATGTTGATAAGTTTAGAGGAAATGTTAGGATCAAGAAAGAGATGAGAGAGAGAATAACTAGCACAGACAACCAGCAGCCCTCAACCCAAAATAGAGGCGAGGGCTGATGGAATGGTAGAAAATACCGTCTGAGATAGATAGGCGGAGACAGCGTTACTACTCCACATCCCGCTTCATTAATCCTGGCTGGAGAACATATCGGTATCATGTATCGTGTCATGAGTTAATTGAATGATGTTATTGAGGTATCGTATAGAGTACCAGCAAGGTTATGTCAGTCTTGGCTGGAGAACATATCGGTATGGTGTATCGTGTCATGAGTTAAATGAGAATGATGTTATTGAGGTATCGTATAGAGTACCAGCAAGGTTAAATGATGTCATGATAAGTGTCAGGTATATCGACCTCTTTATTAGTGATTAGAGATGAGAGTAGTTAAATGTTGTGTTGGGAGGAAAAATGGAAAGGTCAGGAAAGAGATGAGAGAGAAGAACTAGCAGGAACCAGCAGCCCTCAACCCAAAAAAGAGGCGAGGGCTGATGGTAGCCCAGAAATTACTATCTGCGGAGGGACTGCTGACACAGCATCACTACTCCATCAGGATGTCATAGACCGAAGGCCTAACGATGTCGAGCCATGGTTCAGGCAGAATCTCTCATATGTTTGAAGGTGGAGGCGTTTGTTTGCCCAGGTGCTGCTAGACAGGGCCTCTGTCAATTCAGGAACTAGCTGAAGATGGTGACTCAAGCTGTAGCATTTCGCAACGTGTTGCATCTTGCCCGCTATAGCCTGGAGTTGCTTCTTCGAAGCAACCTGTTTGTCTTCCCAAGCCCGACAGTCAGTGAGGACTTCTGCAAACTTCTCTTCTGGAATAGTAGCAATCGTTTTAGCTCATATCACATATCACCTGTGTATTTAACATGCGTGTGCCGCCTATCAGTCGCGACTGGTTACTAGTAGCATGGTGTACTATGGTAGCAGTGTGCAGTTATGTCATTATATGAATGGAATGTTTATAACCATGCGCCCCTTGTATCGAGGCCAGCGTGGCTATGTGTAATATTATGACATATGCATTTCTTAATTAACAACATGTAGTGACAGCGGAGCAAGTACCGCAGACAATTGTGAAACCGCAAGACATGTAGTTTAATTTATCTACATTGCATTCAGGAGTGTAAAATCTGCACTGAAAGTTATTGCATCAGTCACTATTAGTCTATCTAATACTACGTCAGGGCACTACAACCCTTGCAAGGCACAGAATACGGAGGCCCGCATATCAGTTCTGACTTGTTCCTAATATTCTTTCATGCTACCGGTTTCATTGTGTAAACTAGAATGTTGACGCCCTGCACCCCTATTATAGATGCGAGCATGGCTATATTTAATATTATGAATTATGCGTATCTGAATAATGAACATGTAGTGGCAGCGGAGCAGGCATGCCAGGCAGCGCAGGAACTTGAGTCCCCACAAACATGCAGGTTACATTATCTAGGAGGATATAAATATTGGATGAGCGGTAACTTAAAAACGTGGGTCAGGTACCATTATTTTAGCGAGTAGTAGCCTGAACATATAGTTGAAATAATCAGGGAGTATTCCAATACTGAAATGCTACCGTGAATTAGTGCTTGGACCAGGATGCAGATATAGTTTAGACAGTATAATGTATTACAATCCGGTCAATAACACCAGGCGAGAACCACAGTGTCCACCAAAAGTAATACTTATCCTGCAAACGGAGGAAACCGGTTGTCTGAAGCAGTGGCAGCTAGCCTAGACCGTGCAACGCGGAGACATGCCGCCAGCAGAAACCTGGGCAGCGTTCGGGGAAAATGCGTCGACAGGCAACATCCAGCAGAGACCGTGCAACGGAGGGCAGCCTACCAGCAGACATTGGCGCAGAGACCGTGGACGTCAGCTGAAAACATTGATGGTGAGTCATGGGACGTCAGCAGTGGGGGCTTGGCAATAACAATTTGTACGTACCATAATCATTACCGTAGTTAGTTGAATCGAAATGGAGCGGCGATCGGTGGTATTCGCAGAGACCTAGCTATGTTGACGGGGCCTGGACCAAGACCTGTGCAGTCTAGAAGGATCTGTTCCGGTTGAGCAGCCGGGTGAACCGAGCCGGATGAACATGTAGTTTAGAATCCGAAGCTCATACCAGCTGTAGGTCTGCAATATGAAACTTCTCGAGGCAGAATAAATAAGTCTAACCGTTGCCACTTAGTAGGCATATTTGGTAAGGAAGCTTCTCGAATACCAATACCATAGCCCGCCGTACCGCTGCCTGTGTGCCTGAGCAGGGGTCACTGTACATAACAGATTCACATGGTACTCGCACTACATGGGTGAACGACCACGTAATGTAAATCGGGCGCAAAAAACGCTTAAGTATGGAATAGGAAGTAGAATGACTGCCTCCAATATCAAATGGATACTTATATAGGCACAGAGTTGGTGAAATGTGAGAGAATGGAAACAGACAGGAAAGCGGCCATAGAACGCCGTCGATTTCACTTTAAAATCTTATTAAGCTAGATGTATTATTATATATTCAAGTCAAAGGTAGGGGGAAATACGAAGACACATGTAAAGAATAGTTGTTGCTTCTTAGAATGTGAAAAAAGGCTCTCATTTCATTAACCTGCAGTTTCACACATACGGGAGCAAGATAACAGCAAAACGTGAAGGCCATTAAGATAGAATGCTTTTAAAATAAATACTCACATAACTACGTGACGGTGACCATGGTAAACAGAAGCAAGGAACCGTTAATGAAAAACAAGATATAATGAACTTTTGACTGGGTCATAACGAGGACTGTTCGCAGAAACAATAATGAATGGTATGAAATAGTAGTCTTGTGACACCCCTTATCTGTCTTGTGACTCGCTAAAGGTCTCCAAACTGCAATGCATACGTGGCGACTGGGCCCGTTCCGGATGAGCACCGACAGCAAGCCGTAAACCGACAGCGTTAACCCAGGGTCACACGTAAACAAGGCAATGTCAATGATAGGGGTTCACCTCGAACTTTTAAATTACAATGGCCGGAACCATGTTATTAAATAAGCATAGATTCCTAGATAAAGTCGTCATAACTACTCAGTAATAATCGTCATAACTACTCAGTAATACTACCATATAAACATAATATAATCTATTCAGTAAATATGTTTTCTATATGTGTTCCAAGCGGTTTGTGTCTAGATGGTGTTGTTTACGAGATATTTCCCTTTCTGTATGAAGAATGCTCACACTAAGAATGACGACAACTGAACCGACGAGTGGCAGTCACTGTCACTGTCCCGGTGGTAAACAGATGGAGCAACAAAATAAGTCAGAAATGTCAAGAACTTTGACTTACTCTACTGTCAAATTCTGTTGGATATGAGGATGATGGACCACCAAGGCAAAATTGTGAAAAAGAACCAGCAAGCAGAAAGGTTACCTATCATCTCGGTGAAGCAATGTTGTACGTATCATAACCAGAAGCAAATCGACCGAACGGTAGGCTGCGAGCATGAAGCGACTTGCAAGGAGAAAGACCGGCGTGAAAGTGAAGTGCAAGATGGCAGTCAGTAACAGAGAAGTAGGGCAAGAAAGTAGTGCGAGAGAAAAGAGTGCCCGTGTTCCCGCCAGTAAATTATCCATGTTGAAAAATCAACATGCGTAATGTGACAGCACCATAAGTGCAACACCTTATACCTAGGGTTATATTTCAAGTATGGTGCAAGTGGGCTTTCATAGGGATGCTGCTGTCTGCTGTATGTGACAAATGCCACCCAGTGGCGGCTTCAGCAGGGCTCGATGTGCAGCCATACGGCGGGCCGCGCCGCCGCACACAGGGGGAGGCTGTCAGACAGGCGCACACAGCACCACAGTCAGAAACAGGGCAGAGGCACGGTGAGCCGGATACAGTGAGAGACGTCAGGCAGATTCAGCGAGCAGGTCACAGGTAGAGACATCAGACAGGCACGGCAAGCAGGTCACAGTTAGAGACAGCAGACAGGCATGTGGAGCACGTCACAGTTAGAGACATCAACTAGGTATGTGGAACGCGTCACAGTTAGAGACATCAAATAGGTATGTGGAGCACGTCACAGTTAGACATCAAATAGGTATGTCGAGCACGTCACAGTTAGAGACATCAGATAGGTATGTCGAGCACGTCACAGTTAGAGACATCAGATAGGTATGTTGAGCAGGTCACAGATAGAGACACCAGATAGGTATGTTGAGCAGGTCACAGTTAGAGACATCAGATAGGTATGTCGAGCATGTCACAGTTAGAGACATCAGATAGGTATGTCGAGCAGGTCACAGTTAGAGACATCAGATAGGTATGTCGAGCAGGTCACAGTTAGAGACACCAGATAGGTATGTCGAGCAGGTCACAGTTAGAGACATCAAATAGGTAAGTTGAGCAGGTCACAGTAAGAGACGTTAGATAGGTATGTCGAGCATGTCACAGTTAGAGACATCAGATAGGTCTGTCGAGCAGGTCACAGTTAGAGACGTTAGATATGTATGTCGAGCACATCACAGTTAGAGACATTAGATAGGTATGTCGAGCACGTCACAGTTAGAGACACGAGATAGGTATGTCGAGCAGGTCACAGTTAGAGACATCAGATAGGTATGTCGAGCAGGACACTGTTTGAGACATCAGATAGGTATGTCTTTGTTGTCAGTTATAACTCACAATCTAATCGTACTCACCACTACCCAGTGAGTCACAGTCCCAACTTAGACTAAGATAAGGTGTTCAGTCAGCCACAGTCCCAAGTTAGACTTAGCCCACCACTGATAAGGAGTTCAGTCAGTATCAGTCCCAAGTTAGATATAGCCCACAACTGATAAGGTGTTCAGTCAATCACAGTCCCAACTTAGACTTAGTCCACCACTGATAAGGTGTTCAGTCAGTCACAGTCCCAACTTAGACTTAGCCCACCACTGATGAGGTGTTCAGTCAGTAACAGTCCCAACTTAGACTTAGCCCACCACTGATAAGGTGTTCAGTCAGTCACAGGCACAGTCCCAACTTAGACTTAGCCCACCATTGATAAGGTGTTCAGTCAGTCACAGTCCCAACTTAGACTTAGCCCACAACTGATAAGGTGTTCAGTCAGTCGCAGTCACAGTCACAACTTAGAATTATCCCACCACTGATAAGGTGTTCAGTCAGTCACAGTCCCAACTTAGACTTAGCCCACCACTGATAAAGTGTTCAGTCAGTAACAGTCCCAACTTAGACTTAGCCCACCACTGATAAGGTGTTCAGTCAGTCACCTTCCAACTTAGACTTAGCCCACCACTGATAAGGTGTTCACTCAATCACAGTCACAGTCACAGTCCCAACTTAGACTTAGCCCACCACTGATAAGGTGTTCAGTCAGTCACAGTCCAACTTATACTTAGTCCACCACTGATAAGGTGTTCAATCAGTCAGAGTCCAACTTAGACTTAGCCCACCACTGATAAGGTGTTCAGTCAGTCACATTCCCAACTTAGACTTAGTCCACCACTGATAAGGCCACAACTTTTAATATAGGCATAACCTACCGGCTGACATCACAGCTTTCAGTCAGAGGTCCCAATATCGATGATTCGTTACATAATCTGTTAGCAGGGCCCGCTTTGTATTCATGTAAACGCGTGTGATCCATTCACTCGTAGGCGCCGGGCGATGTGGCGTCAGGATATTAGTGTACGTCCGCCACTAAGCTCTGGCTGGGGTCCGCATCACTAAGCGTGCGTCACGGCGTTGTAACAGCGCCATCACAGTCACCACACAGCTGTCACCGAACGTCACTACTGCCGCAACCTGCCGCACCAACCTGCCGCACCAACCTGCCGCACCAACCTGCTCACCAACCTGCCACACCAACCTACCGCACCAACCTGCCGCACCAACCTGCCGCAGCATCGCCCTTCGACACCATCAGAATAGAACTCTTCAATTAAGAGAGAAACTGAAAGGTTAGTCAAGTGTTGTCAAGTGAACTGGGTGATATCTGTTCATCATGGTTCAGGATCTCTAGCACAGTGTACTGACGAGCTGGTGCTATAAGCTCCGAAAACTGTTAGTGACGGGGGTCTACCCTGACGGTGTGAGCCGCCCAGTGGCTGGCGGCCTGTCACGTGACAGATGTGAAGGTGACACGTGACCTCGGAGTGTCGGGGCACTCAAGAGAACCCGGCTGTGTGCGGCGAAGCCTCGTCACGGTGCATGCACCGTGTCGCGCTGTCGTCCTGAAATTGGAATATCAGATGATCTTATAATACCAGGAACATACAGCAATGAAGGCAGTAGGAAACCCAACTCCACTCTTATTGGTGTGGAATGACCCCTGGCGTAACGTACGGACGGGACACAAAGCGCCGTCTAACCGTTAATAAGTACTGTGTGTAGCGGCATGTTCATTGGCACAGCAATGCGTTATCCAATATAGAACAAGGACAGCGCCCCCGCTAGTTCTGATTGGGTGGCTAGCTCCTGTCGAGGAGGAGCATTGATTTGATCTATTTTGTCTGGTTCTTTTCCAGATAGCGCCTTCGAACAGCCCATGAATGAATACAACCCTAATCGAACGTGATCACAATCAGTTATTGGAAGGTAAATAGGGACACTGTTCAAGTGGAGTTTGTCTAATGTGCTTTGACCTGCACATGACCTACATTAACTGCCTCATTAAGCATATTGGATAAACCCTAGCGGTAGGACTAGGAGAGACTCAGACCTGATACAGGCAGTGAACCATGTTAGACACGCTATAACAGTAGGAGAGTCTCACACCTGATATAGCCACAGAAACAATGTAGTAAGGTTCAACACATAAACAAGGTGTAGCAGGTAAACAAGGTGCACCAGGTAACAAGGTGCACTAGGTAAAAAAGGTGCACCAGGTAACAAGGTGCAGCAGGTAAAACAAGGTGCAGCAGGTAAACAAGGTGCAGCAGGTAAACAAAGTGCAGCAGGTAAACAATGTGCAGCAGGTAAACACGGTGCAGCAGGCAAACAAGGTGCAGCAGGTAAACAACGTGCAGCAGGCAAACAAGGTGCAGCAGATAAACAAGGTGCAGCAGGTAAAGAAGGTGCAGCAGGCAAACAAGGTGCAGCAGGTAAGCAAGGTGCAGCAGGTAAACAATGTGCAGCAGGTAAACAAGGTGCAGCAGGTAAACCATGTGCAGCAGGTAAACACGGTGCAGCAGGTAAACCATGTGCAGCAGGTTAACAAGGTGCAGCAGATAACAATGTGCAACAGGTAAACACGGTGCAGCAGGTAAACAAGGTGCATCAGGTAAACAATGTGCAGCAGGTAAACAATGTGTAGCAGGTAAACAAGGTGCATCAGGTAAACAAGGTGCATCAGGTAAACAAGGTGCAACAGGTAAACAAGGTGTAGCAGGTAAACAAGGTGTATAGTGGGGTGCCCGGGCACTCAGTCATTTCAAATTGATGCAAAAGTTTCGTTTTCAGTACCAATTTGAAGGTAAGGGTCTATAGAACCATTTTGGTTCGAGTGTCAAACTCTCAGATTAAAAAAAGCAAAATGGCCACCAAATACCAAGATGGCTGCCTATTTCAAGCTTTTTTTCGCATTACGCCTCATAACTTTTGTACTATTGAATCTAGAATGATGATTTTGGTCTCTATACCTAGGTTTCCATGTATGAGTAATTGAATAAAAATAAAATAAACATGATTGGAGCATATCTTCTCTTATATTCAGTCCTACTTCCGAGTAACTGCTTAGTCAATTGCTTGAAAAACTCCTTGAACAATACATTTAATAAGAAAATGGCTAACAAATTAACCAAATTAACCTATATACATCATGTTAGTATCAGCTTCCTCATGGTTGCATTGATCCATTGGTGGACTGTTTCCAACATGGTGGACTTGATCACCTGCAGTGATGTAGACATTCTTGTCATCTGGGAAATGTTCTTCTGTTATCTTTTTTGAGAACAGGATGAGAACAGTTCCTTCTTGTTATCAACGTTCGCCAGAAAATTCTGCCAATTGCCTGGGATTTTGGCATTACCAGATATGCGTTGTCGGATGCCTGTTCCTCGTTTTTCCCTTGTGCCTCCTTTGATTGTCAGTGCACGATACTGGTCCCAGACAATATCTACTCTTGTCGATCGCTTCAAGTCGTGGCGAATTCTTGGGCAGAATACCTTGTCGAAATATGAATCAAAGGTCTTGCCTTGGACAGTTGTACCAGGAAGTGTGTGTATCAGTACTCCACCATCAATAATAATGAAGTCGTAAACATCTGGTGCTACTAGCTCCTCATCGACAGAAATGGTGCTACTTGTACAGGCTTCTGTGATATATACCAGCAAATCTGACTTGGTACAAGAGTTGAGGGGCCCTTCGGATGACAATGCAGGTGGGTATGGGGAAGATTTGTGATGAAAAAACTCCACCAAATCCCCCCCCGCGGCTGTCTAGTACAAGAAAAGCTTGCCCATATAGCTCTGCATGACGTTTGAAGTGCTGCATTTTCAGCTTAATCGATGACTTCTTTTGTGTTTTCTTCTCATGGAACAACAGTAAGTTGTTTCACTTGATAGGTGCTGTCAGAGGTGTGTCATTTGAGTCAAGCACACTCTGTCTGAAGTTGTTGTACTGCTCTTGTCCTATACACTCGACTTTATGGACAGATATGACAGCAGCCGCAGACTCACACACCTTGTTGTCTAATGTAACCAGGTCTCCACTGTGCTCCTCAAAAGGATTCCCATTGCTCAGCAACACCTCCATCAGGTCTTTGGCATGGCGTAGAAATCGTTGCTGAGATGCATATCCTTCCTCATGATGAGGGAGTTCTTCATCATCATCGTTATCGTTTGCACCAGTAAACTCCTCAACGACACGGCTGATTTCCGGCCCAGTCACGATCCAGCGTTCCAGCATGCCCGGGTTCTCTGTGAGACCGATAATGCCCCCAACTCCTTTCACCCTTTTGTTGGCTTGCTCGTGTGCTTGATCAATGGGTAAGGATGAGAAACGGTGATTGCTTCGAGTTATTGTCCAGTGTCCCTTCTCAAACTCTACTTGGATGCTATCTGGTAGAACTTCCAGGTCTCAGATAAAGATTGGAATCCACCTAGCATAATTCTGGTGATCGAGAGCAAAGAACAGAGGCACAAGCTTCCACAGGGTAGTGACCATGAGTTCTAACTTCCGTTCCCGATGTGCCCGGATGAACATGAATATGATCTGTTGGTACTTGTGTACGAGTAGCCAGAATTTGAATGTTAGACTCTGTTCAGAAGCTACCACGACCCAATCCTCAAGAGCCATCTCGGTCCCACTGTCTTCGTAGGCTCGCTTCAGAAGGCTGTCGAGTACCATAACAGTAACTTGATAGGCATATCTTGTTCTCATTACATTGGATGCTTTCAGAAAAGCTGTGGCTGCTGCTTCTGTCTTCACTAGCCCAGCTTTTTTCAGGGTTTCAGGCCATCCAGACCCACGCAGAAGATCTCCCATGGTGCTCCACAAAGCCATTTCAATGTGGAGCCCACCTAGCATAACCAGAAACTTGTCTTCCCCGAAGATGTCAGGGAAGGTCCACTGCATTTTATTTGCTAGGTCATAGAGTGGTTGGTCCACTACCAACACAGGGACTTGGTGTGGGTTGAAGTGCTCAGTTGTTTTTTTCACCAGTTCCATTCCATGTTGAATCATTTCTGGAGTGGCGGCTTTTTCATGGAAAAGTGGCAGGAGGGCTTCAATGCCTTTTTCTGGTTGTCCAACAGTATCTGATTGAGCAGCATGGTATGAAGACCACATCGCTGGAGTGCGTTTTTCTGTATCAGAATCCACATATAGGGTGTCATGTACTGCAGTCATCCATGCCTGGTCGTGCTGTTTCTCCTCATCGAATGAACTTGTTGCTACTGGTTGCACATCTTTTACGGAGGTTGGGTGACAAGATTTCGGCCCACAGGTGGTACAAATGTATACGAACGAGGCAGAATGGGTTCACTGCTGTGTGCTCCTCTTTGCTGTGCGTTGATTCGTAGACATTCTTGGTCCAACCCAGGCGTCTGTGATGAAGGAAACTGAAATATTGAAATACCAGTTCCATGGAAGGATGAGCTTGCAGTGCGTGATGTGGGATTGTGATCCAAGTTATCCAGGGCTGCAACTGTGAAAATGTGGTGATGCAAATTTGTAGGACAGACTATATCAGCGTTGTTCCTTGCATGATCTGCAATAGGCTGTGCAAATCTAGTTTCAATGCTGAGGACTTTCTTATATGACACACTCAGAGCATATTTGTGTAGTAGTTCTACCAGCTTCTTGCTTCTTGTTTTGCAATGCAATTTGAGGGCCAGGAACACTGCCAGTGGAGGCTCACAATTCAAGTTCGTTGAAAGAGAAGTCATATTTAGCATGGCCAACTGACTCACAGAGAGGATCTTCCTGGAATTCTCTTGTTCTGGCGATGATTTGGGTCCTGCGAGTAGTTGACGGAAGAAATACTTTATACGTTGTGGAACAGATGATTCTTCGCAACCATTGGGAAATGAACCATCAAACTTGAATGCAGAGTCATGATCAAAAACAGCTTAACGGAGAATCGATGCTGCCATTAGAAATGTACGCGCTTCCTCATCTGGTGTTTGAGTTGCATCTGATATGATCTTTCTAGCCGTCTTCGAACAAACAATGAAAACTCAGTCTCGGATACCTTTCTCCTCTGTCAAATTCGGGAAGTGTTCCAGGACTCTATCCTTTAGGCATGTCCCGTGCACAGTCTTCTGGATTCCATGTTGTTCTAATCTTTCGGTCATCATATCTGTCAGATCTTGCAATGCAAAAATTCTACGACCTCCAGTGACTTCTTCCTTTATAAATTGGAGCAATTCATTTTCTGTTGCGGCCTCAAGATTTTCGCTAGCTCTGTCTTGCTTACAAATCACATCGTAACGGCGATTGAACCCTGTGTAGCAATTCTGATGGTACTTGGCTTCAATAGCGACCAGATCGCATTCAGCAAGGAGTGCCACAATACGCTCTTCCCCCAGTGCGACTGCCTTATCATGTATCTGTTGGGTGAGTTTAACCTTCTGGAAAGATTACAATTAACAGCTGCATTACTCCGCCGTGATCTTTTTCTTACAGGAGGCAATCCTTCATTAGGACTTTTTTTTGCATGGTCAAGTGCTGATGCCCTGTAAAGTTGATGACAAGATTTATGCCAGGATGCATGATTCTTCTGCATGGATTCTTCATCTGGAAGTTCTATGTCTGGGTGGGGAGCAGCACCAATTGCTCTGAACTGACCTGCGAGCCTGGTGATTTCTCTGTAGGCTTCCTCTCTATGACTGGCGACTGGATTCGCAAGAGGACAAACAAGCACTTCCTCAGTTTGGTTTTGGCACAAAATACACAACTGCCATATCGTTGCCCCAGCCATCTCAGAAACAACCTGGAAAGACACCAAGAAAAAATACCCCATTTGTATTGTCACATTTTGTATTTATTGTCTCATTGGTATGAAATACCATATAAGATATATTCCAATCATGTTTATTTTATTTTTATTCAATTACTCATACATGAAAACCCATATATAGACACCAAAATCATCATTCTAGGTTCCATACGACAAAAGTTATGAGGCGTAATGCAAAAAAAAAAAGAAATTGACAGCCATCTTTGATTTTGGCAGCCATTTTGAATTTTTTTATCTGAGAGCTTGACACTCAAACCAAAATTGTTCTATAGACCCTTACCATCAAATTGGTACTGAAAACGAAACTTTTGCATCAATTTGAAATGAAAAGAGAAAAATACCCATGCATGGCCCCCCACTAGTAGCAGGTAAACAAGGTGCAGCACGTAAGCAAGGTGTAGCAGGTAAACAAAGTGCAGTAGGTAAGCTACATACAGCGAGCATGACAAGCTAAACAAGTACGTATTGGTGAACACGGAGAACTGGTTGGATACATACAACATGTATAAGAGTATCGTCGATAGAACAGGTAAATATGTAAACAGATGTAATTTGTTTAATATGGACAACGGGCACAATAGATACACAAGCTAAAGCAGCAGAAGCTTTACAGAAATAACATACACAACTGATGAACAAGTACGGTGAGAATAATATTTACAACGGTTAAATTTGCACACCAGGTAAATCAGGAATAATTGGTCTAACAGTTACAGGAAGCACATATCCAAGACAACATTCACAATGGGTACATGTCTACAACATGAAACGGTTTATAAATACAGGACCGTAGGTACATCGTAAGTACTATATACATTACCTGATAAGTAAAACAAGTACAATATGGACAAGTATAGTAGAGACATCAACCACAAGCACAACAGGTGCATATATAACAGGGGCAGAGGCTGATCGGGGGACGAAGGGTATTATCCTATGTATGTACAGATTGAGATCTTTGACTGTCGAGGAAAATCAGGGGGTTTATTTACTGTAACCGCTTGCAGTGCGCAAGTTGCATGTGTGCACTGAAGATATAATTAATGACAGTTTCACATTCAACACTAGCAGGTGGTGAGATATAGTCATACTGTACACCCCGTACTGGGCCAGAAAAATAACGTTGAATCGCTTTAGTTGTAATTTGTTTTGCATTTTTCTTGGTTTGGGTGAACTATTAATAGAGACATGATGCCTCGTCATCTTATAAGCTCTACACTCAATGAGCATAGCATAGGTATGCAGCCATGGATACCCAGGCAATTGAACATAAATAGGGTAGGTATGACAATAACCAATCATAAGCCGGCCGAGATCAGGCTGAACTATGGGTGACCCACTGCAAGCTATTTCTACTATGTTAAGCCCCAGTCACACCTACCCGGATATGGGGCCGGACGAGCAAGGTGCAGCAGGGTTGGCGGGAAGGTTGCAGTCGCGGGGCACCGTGGGCATGGCAGCATCCGAGTGTGCAGGGCAGCGGGGGAGCCAAGCTGGCGGTTGGGGCGACAGAACTTGCATGACACGGGGGGGGGGGGGGGGGCTGCAGTCTGGGCAGCACAGGGGGGAGGCACACCGCTGACGGATAACAAATTCGCCAAGGGGCCGTCGCACGCTAACGGTTTTTCTTTGTATAGCAGACGGCTTCACTGTGAGTTGTGAGGATTCACCTCACGTTGGCGCAGTAGGCGCAGGCGTGGCCCTGCCTGGCAGCCTGGTCGCAGGAGGCGGGGTCGCAGTTCCAGGTGGCGCAGGGCATGCCGTACGCCTACCTAGTGTATGGGGTGCGCGCGTCAAGCCCTATGAGTCATGATGTGAAGAATGTCGTTATTGACACACATATTGTATTTATTCATATATATATATTTCTTCATTCTCCACTACTCCTAGAAGGCGGTGGCTAGGGTCAATCTAGTATTGGTTAGTCTTGCCATACTAGATTATATTATCCTCATATCCCTGCGAGGTGTGGAGTTGGCTTCTGCTGCGGGCTGAATCGGCGCCCTGGGAGGTGGAGGTCATGCCCACCGTGGTCGTCGCGGCGACGGTGAGGGCCTCGAGGCAGATGGCATTAATGGCGACTGCGTCGTGCCATCTGCAGGGAGCCTACCATCTGAGATCCACGTGAATACAGTCTCGGAGTAATGGCGCATGGTATGCCACGGAATCGTCAGGTTGTCACGGAAAATGGTGATCGTGTGATGGGTGAGAGCGGGGATGGAGTCGGAAGGGAAAGAAGGGTGGGACTCGGGCATCTGGAGGGCGATGCTGTACTTCTCCCTGGATGCCTCCCCCTTCTTCACTGCCTTCACCTCTGTCCTTCTCCACGAAGTCGTGAGGGAAGACATAACCGGCAGGTATACCTTTCCGCTTCCCGCTGTGTTGCGCCTCAGTGGACTCCAGGATCTCGCGGACGGTCTCAGCAGCGGATTTTGGGGTGTGAGCGACTGGTTTGTAGGGTGTGGCCATCCCGGGGTCGGCGGCAGCAGCAGGGGCAGCTGGCTTCCAGTGTCGGGCATTGCGCTGGTACTGCGGGTGAAGGGCGGCCAGAGCAGTGGACTGGTAGGGCAGTCCTGGCGGGATGGCTTAGGCCATGGAGGTCAGTGGGGAGGTGGCCGGGGGCAGCTGTATGGCGTCTGGAGGTGGAGGGTGGAGGCATGGGTGATGGCCATCACCTCCACGATCCCGGCGAGGTGCTCCATGGTGCACACTTTGGCATCCATAGTTGCCTCGGAGGTGGCGATCTACTGGGCAGCCTTGGAGGGGCATCGTGAGGAGGAGGACATCGCGGAGGCGGAGTCCAGGACGGTGGTGCTGGTGCTCTCATGCTGTGGCGATTGACGGCATGATAGGTTGTGAAGTGGAGGAGTAGGCCAAAAATAATGTAAACTAGAAAAAGTAGGGTGGTGCAGGATGAGGCTGGAGGAGGAGTGGCTGGAGGCAGCGGCGAGGGTGCGTTCTAAGTGGGAAGGGGCACCGGGGGGGGGTGGGGGTGTAGACGGTTGGAGGTGGAGGGGAGATGAAAGGAGGGGGGGGCATCCTCCTCCGCCATGAATCAAACGCAATGCAAGCATTAGGATGAAGGATATTTTAAGTCTCTAAACCGACCACATCGCTAAATGGACCCCCGCGAGGAACCGGGGTAGAATAGTTCCCTTGCACCCCCTTGCAGATCGTAAAAGGTTTCAAATGGGGTGACTCGTTTGCCATGAGTCGCGACTCGTGTCGGTGGATGAAGGGATCCTGGTGCATGAGGTCTTCAGGGAGCTGTGGCTTCCTGTCGACCAATACTGCACTGTGGCCCCGACTTCACCTAGATGAGTGGTTGGACTGTCCCAGTCCAATCAATCAGCTGGTCACACCAAGCCCTATGCGTCATGATGTGAAGAATTTCTTTATTGACACACATATTGTATTTATTCATATATATGGGTCACTCCTGAAAACTGGTCAGCATGAGATGGGATTTTAAAACATCAATAAAAACCTTCCTACATATTTTTTTCCTTAAGCTTTTCATATTCATGTTCAGATTTGATGAAAGAAATAAGGGAAATAAAATAAAACTGTGTGCAACTTTGGTCTTTTTAGTTATGAACTGTTTTTGTACCAAAAAACCCCATTTTACAGTCAGCCATTTGTACATATGGGACGTGGTTGAATCCTTATTAACATCTCGTTTTGCATTGATATATCAAACAAAACAGTTCCCAAATCAAAGAGGAAGTATTTATTAACATGTATGCATGCTGAAATTAAAAAAAAAAAAAATTGAATGGCTTCAGAAATAACATTACAAATTTCCATCACACGTGTAACCGTGGTGTCTGGATGCCACACAAATATTGTACACTAATTATTCAGTGAATAAAGCATGGCTGGGAATTACTTTTTTTATCAATATAAGCACTAGATATTTCTGTATATTATGCCATGATTAATATGCTTCTAAGTATGATATTATTTAATTCTGATTAGATATTTATTAAGCAGACTGTGTGGTGTCCTAGACATGTGTTACACGTGTGACACACATGTTATACTGCCATAAGAGATATCTTATTCATGGACTACACCTTTATTTTTTATCTCATCAATTTATATTTTACATAGATGTAAAGGGGAGATTTCCAGCTTTCACTTGCAACCAAAAAATGTAAAAGATTCAAATATTAAATTTTAACTCTCCATGTGACACTTCTGGCCAGTTTTCAGGAGAGTGACCCATATATATTTCTTCATTCTCCACTACTCCTAGAAGGCGGTGGCTAGGGTCAATCTAGTATTCGTTAGTCTTGCCATACTAGAGTATATTATCCTCATATCCCTGCAGCAGCTGGTCTATATCATCACATATAGTCCATTAAACCAATTAGATCAATTAAGAACCTCTAACTTTCATCTTAATTCTATTTCCTTTAGCCACAAATTATGTAACTGTGAGCTTTTTGGGTGCACAGTGTACTGGCCGAAAATTGATTCTGTGCTTTTGCATTCTGTAGAAGTGATGGTTGAATAAAAAACAAACAATTCTCGCCGTGAATCATGACACGGAGTAAAGAAACCACCAATCAATGAATCAATCATATCCCTGGTGTGCATTTGCTGGTTACCGCAGCTCTGCAGATCCAATTTTCAGGGCTCCATGGTGGGTAGGGAGCGAGGATAACGAGTCAAACAAAGAACAAAATATGGATAATAAACCCCCCAAACTGACCAACAGATGGCTGGCAGGCGATGAAAAAAGAGCAGGAACTCCAGGAGGAACCTGTCAAGTTTTTGGTGCTTCTGGTTGAACAAAGGGGGTGTTTCGAATCTATGAGAAGGCGCAATGCATTCAGACTAGAATAGCGCTATAAGAATATATGTAAGCCGTTAGCTGAATGGGTTTCGGTCGATGATAACCTTGCTGGAGCCATAGTCTAAACAAAAGAAAGCATAAAATGAACTGGCTAGGCAGTATACAGGGTTAAATGAAATCCCTGAGGCTAATGTGCAGATGCTTAATGACGAGATTAAATTCATAGAAGGCAGAAAGCTAGCTGAAGAGGCAATCGTCTGAGCTACGAAAGGTATGATAGCAGATCTGACAGTGATAGCTCCTACAGTTTCTATCATTCTATCCAGAGGAAAAGATGATAAAGAGTTGGATGTAGAGTCTATCCACATGCTTACCACGGTAATGGTTCTAGTCTTGACACATAACAAGCACGAAATTTAATTATTTAATCAAATATCAGCACTTTAAAATGTCTTGACTTCCGGTATTCGGAAGACGAGAAAAGAATATTTGAGCAAAACTAGACTTACCTGTAGCCATTCGGATCCAGGATCAATGAGACAATATGCTCTTCCCTGTCCATTGATTTTGTATTCGCCACATTCGGAAGAATCTAAGTAATATGTCAACTTACAGGTAATGGGGCTGTCACATTACGGAACATGGCGCAAACGTACGGTGACGTATGTGATTTTTTGTCGCTATGTTGGGATATGTCATTATGCGTTACGCGTGTGTTGGGTGCACTTTGGTATACGTCAATGTACATCGACATATGGCGGTGTGCGTTGGGGGTCAGTAAAGTTTTGTGCATGCACAAAACTTTCGACGTATGACAATGCGTGGATGCTTATGTTATGCCTATGTTAGGCGTACATCGAGATACGTTAGACGCACGTAGACGGAATGTTGTTCTTACGTTGTCCTACATTGACTTTCGTTCCTCTGATGAGATGATGACCTGCCCCATGACTCCTGATGTATGGAGTGCCATCTCGGAAACGTTCATGGGGAGGTGGAACTTCCCCCACACATGCGGAGCACTAGATGGGAAGCATATTGTCTGCCGGTGGCTGCAGTACCGGCTGCAGTACCTGCGCTGTTGGCTGGTGCTGCCTCGGTCCTGTTGGCTGGTGCATCGCCACCACCAGTGCAGGCAGCACCGGCTGCATCATGTACTGCTGCATATACTCCTGGCTCTGTGATGCCCATGGGGATCCTGGTAGTGGTTATTGTCTCCACTGGTGGGGATACTGCTGGTACATCTTGTTTGGCGACGGACAGGAGGATGCGTGCGACAACGTTGACTGCCATGACATCACAGACGGGTCGCACAAGACACACCATAGAGAGGTTGGACCTGGCCGGGTCCACCTGCATGTGTTGCTCTTCATTGTCTACCTCTTCATCCAACACCTCCGTCAGGATGCGATAAATCCCGGCCTGCACCTTCTTTGCTTTGACCTTGGACATAGTCTCCATCGCGTCCCTGATGAAATTCCCAAAGGCTGCCCGCACTGTCATGGCTCATGCTGCAACCAGCTTCAGGGTCTCCAGCAGCTCCCACTACTCATCGACGTGCTGCTGGAGAGTTATCAGTGGACTGCTTTCCTCCTCGCTCTGCCTCGGCCATGGCTGGGGTTCTGGGTCTGACCAGCTGCTCGTCCAGCCCGATCTGCAGCTCAGGGCAGGCTGACTCTGCAGCCCCCAGATCGCCATGAGCTGCGTCTATGGTGGCAAGCACCTGAAGACACAATATTAAAGCACCATAAGTAACATGAATACAAATTGATTGGCCAAAATGAGGTAAAGAATACAAAAAAGCACATCATTGCAAATTATAATGCCATTAAAATATATATATATATTTATGCAGAATGAGGTCTATAATGAATGAAATCCAGTCAGTCAAATATATAGTACTTACAGTTCTGCAGGGCTCACTTTTTTACGTCGAGATGTGGCTAACTTTTCGGTGTGGGGGGAAAGGTTGGATGTCAGCGCAACATAGTGGACGTAGGCGTAGCGTCAGTCCGACCTTGTGGTAACATATGTCGACGCATGAGAAAAAAACCGAAACAAGTTTGGCACAACGTGTGGCTGGCGGGATGCTGAAACACAGTTCTCGTGTGCATGGCGTTTACCTAGCATTGGCATAATGCACTCCCAATGTTCCGCTAGCGACCAAAAAACGTGTTGCACAACTTATGAGAGCGTAGTGCCAGCCCATGAGCGATGCAAGTCCAACGACAGTCCAGCGCATTTTGGCATTGCACCAGCGTGCACCCAGCACGTGATGTTGGCATTATGCGTGAGTAATGCATGCCAACGTGCGGGCGGGCACCCGACCCACCCGCGCCTTGGGTATAAATTAGGCCGCACTCACACTCTCTCCTCACACCACCTCCAGCATGCCAGGGAAGAAGACCTCATCAGCACACAGCCAGTTTGGCCAGGGACATGGCAAAGGGAAAGGGGAAGGGAAAGGCAGGAAGAGCATGATGGAGGAGACATAACCATCTCCACCACAATCTCCAGCATCTCCTCCTGCTCCATCTAGCCAGCCCGAAGAGACGATGGAGACACAGTCCATGTCGCCGTTGCCTCCTCGGTCATGCCCCTCGTCCGATCAATTTGTATTCATGTTACTTATGGTGCTTTATTATTGTGTCTTGCAGGTGCTTGCCACCATAGACACACCTCAGGGTGATCTGAGGGCTGCAGCGGGCTGGAGGAGCAGCCAGGCAGACCCAGACCCCCAGCCGCAGCCCGAGGCAGAGCGAAGGAGGACAGCAGTCTGCTGACAACTCTCCAGCAGCACGTCGATCAGTCAGGGAAGCTGCTGGAGAACCTGAAGCCGGTTGCCTCATGGGCCATGACAAGGGGGGCGGCCTTTGGGAATTTCGTCAGGGATGTGATGGAGACTATGTCCAAGGTCCAAGCACGTCCTGACAGAGGTGCTGGATGAAGATGTAGACCATGAAAGGGGACGCATGCAGGTGGAACCGGCCAGGTCCACCCCCTCCACGGCATCTCCTGTGTGACCCCTGCAACGTCATGGCAGTCGACCTCGTCGTATGCGTCCTCCTGTCCATCGCCGAGCGAAATGTACCAGCCACATCCCCACCAGTGGAGACAACAACCACCACCAGGATCCCCATGGGCATCACAAAGCCATGAGTATATGCAACAGTACATTCTGCAGCCAGTGCTCCCTGTGCCGGTGGTGGCGATGCACCAGTCGATGGGACCGACGCAGCACCAGCCGACAACACAGGTACTGCAACCGCTACAGCAGCCCCAGGCTCTGTTTGCCCAGCAGCCCATGGGTCCGCCTCCAACGGTGGAGATGCCTTCATCACCGACAGCATGTCCAGCACCGACAGCATCGCCAGCAATGCCGCAACCGAGCATCACCTCTGCTGTTGGGGCGTGGGTTTCAGACCAAGCGGTGCTGAACCAGTCCAGTACTCCGACAGCAGTGGACAGAGAGTTAGTTGAATCTGCCCGGGCTGCCGGGGATTAACGTGTACAACTTGAGAATCACGGCACAGGAGCTGGACACCACCCCCCATCAAAGGACATGGAGGAGTGAGTGTAATGTTGGTGGGGTATATATGAAGAGTTCAGGTGCAAAACCATGTAAATGCCAGTCTAAAAATGTTGTATAAATACAATATTTTGTCCTGAAATAAAATTAATTCTCACTAATTCCACTTGTCATATGATCACATGGTTATGGAGCAATGAACACAAGAGAAGGAATATAAAAAAATAAAGTTTTTGAGGGTCTGATTCCAATGTTTGTCTCCATTTTTGGTTGTTTGTAAATAGTGTAGCCTTGTAGTTTGTAAATAGTGTAGCCATGTATATATGTATATCTGTTCAAATGTAATTATTATGTGCCTCTACACTATTTATAAAATGTTTGTAAATAAAATGATATGTATTTTAATCCAGATTTTGGTCTCTGAGTATAATTCTTTGTAATCATTATTTATGCTTATTATACAAATCCCCCAAATGCAATGTGGTAAACATAAATGTTATGAAACTTATAATAATTTAGGTGTTTGGCCAGTTAGGCTACTTTACAAAAAGTAATCGGACATGTAACTAAATAAGAACCCTGTCCCCCTTTTAAATAAGTGACATGTTAAATTTGACCCTTAAAAAGTTATTAATGTTCCCCATAAAGTAACCTTCCCCACACAAATGAATAAGGGACATGTACATTTGTCAGTGTAAAAGTATTCTTCCCCACCCAATTTAATAACTGACATGTAAATTTGTCAGTGTAAAAGTAATCATCCCCACCCAATTTAATAACCAACATGTAAATTTGGCAGTGTAAAAGTAAGCATCCCCACCCAATTTAATAACTGACATGTAAATTCGGCAGTGTATATAATTGGGGCCAGAAAACATTAAAGAAACCTACCCCACCCAAATTAATAAGTAATATGTTAGTTTTGGTTCAGTATCAACAACATATATTGATACCTTTCATTTAAACCAATAGAACTATCACATTTATGTACATACAAATCTCACAGTAAATATCACAGATGACAGAGATCACGGTACAATAACATCACAGTACAAAGACATCACTAGATCATATTGTCCTGCCATTCAATGGAACCAGCTGGGGAGTTGGTCAGGTCCTTGAGGAGATTCTGCTGCTCCTTTCCTGCCCTGGAGCCAGTGTTCACGCCAGGTACTTGAGCGGCTAGATCTGACAGGTTTAGGCCCTCTCTCCATGCTGCGGGGATGACGGTGTGGTGGCCATTCTCTTCACAGTCTAGCTGCTGATTCTGGAGCATGGGATATCGCATCCTCATCATGTTATGTAGGATCATGCATGTGGTGATGATCAGCTTCACGGTGGAGGGGAGGTGCTACATCGTGGTGAGCAGAACCTGGAATCGGTTTGCCAGGATGCCAAAAGCATTCTCCACGACTCTCCTAACTCGGGAAATCATGTAGTTGAAGATGCGTTCCTCATGCGTCATCCCTTATAGTTGTAGTAGAGGGATCCACTCTTGGGGGGACACCAGCAGGCAATGTGCTTCCCATCTAGTGCTCCGCATGTATGGGGGAAGTTCCGCCTCCCCATGAACTTTTCCATCCATCAGGAGTCGTGGGGCAGGTCATCATCTCGTCAATATATTTGGCGGTGACTGCTTTATACGCCTCTCTCATGATGATTGATTGCGTGTTGTGGGGGACCCTCCACCCAAACTTCATGGAGGCATACCTGCTCCCAGAGGCTAGGTGACACAGAGTGAGGGCAAACTTCAGGCCAGGCTCGATTGGCGCTCGGAAGGTTGTGTACTTTTTAGTTATCCGAGGACCCACTCTGGCTAGCATCTTGTCAAACATCTGGGGAGGCATCTGCATGAAGTTGATGAGAGAATCTATGTCCTCATTACAGAGTTCCACCAGGAGCTGGTTGTACAAACCGAACTGTCGCCACCTCTGGATCCATGCTCTCATCCACATTCTCTTCAGTTGACGTCGTCTCCTTCTTCTGAGATGGTAAATTATTAATTGGTTAACATTATGGTGATGTTGGAGAATGCCTAGTTGGTATTCCTGCAGGGACATCCATCATCTCCGAAGAGCTCAGCTATTCTGGTAAAAAATTAAATCTGATCCCTTCATATACTCCAACCCAAGACACTCGCTATACATTCGCTAAACACTCATGGGTCATTCGCAGAATGCCGGCCAATGTTAAGCAACCACCAGATGCATGCCCTATACGTCAAAAACGTCGAGACACGGTGGAGAAATGCCAACCACGTGTCGGCCATACATTATGCATCGTCATACGTTGGCATTATGTTGCCAACGCGCTGACTGAATGCTCTCCGTCAGAGGAAAAAAAGTCAACGTAGGACAATGTAAGAACAACTTTCCTCCAATGCGCGTCTAATGTATCTCGATGTCCGCCTAACGTAGGCATAACGTAAGCACCCATGCATTGTCGTACGTTGAAAGTTTTGCGCATGCACAAAACTTTGCCGACCCCCTGAGACGTGCCGCCGTATGTCGATGTACATAGACGTACACCAATGCACGCCTGACACATGAGTAACGCATAATGACGTATCCTGAAGTAGCGGCAAAAAATCACATACATAGATGTACGTTTGCGCGATGCGCCGTAATGTGACAGCACCATTAGCTACTCTCTGCGCCCGGCGCCAGGGTTCGCCGACACGCCGATGGGCCGGTGTGTGGGGCTGGGAGGTGGAGAGGGAGGCTTGGACCGAGGGCGGGGTCGGCGTAGGAGCACGGCGTACCAAATGTCGGCGGGTACTCCGGCTGCGGACACTCATGTGTTAGGCGCCGCATCAGGCTCAGGTGAGATGGGGACGCGGGTGAAGGTATGGGGTGCAGCACTAGGGGCGATCGCTGGTCACACGCCACGCACACGCCGGTCACATGCCGCGCACACGATGATTACACGCCACACACACGCCGGGCACACCTGGATGCATGCAGGGCACCAGCTGGAGACACGTTGGACACACGCTATGCATATTCCGGGAACCAGCTGGACACCCTCCGGGCACACGCTAACGCCGGGTACACGTCGATCCCACGCCAGGTACACACCGAGCACACGCCGGGTACACCCCATATACACCCCGAGTACATCCCGCCTGTCTCGGCTGTGCACCATGTGTGAGCTGATCTCAAATTTAGACGCCAGATCTCATCTGTCCGACTACACCTGCCCTGCCCTCTCTCCACCCGTGACTCCAGACTACAACACCCCCACTGCTCTCACACTCGCCCCGTATAAGAGATTTACATTGACGTCGGCTCTGACGTCAGAAGGACGTCAGTAATCACACTTTTCTCTAGGCATCTAAAAGCTGATGCACGCGCAATCTCAGAAGGGGCTGTTGGCGGCGGTCGGGGTGCGGGATGCTGAACCAGCTCACGGTGTCAGATACGCACGTGGGTCTCCGACACCCGCCGCCCAACAAACCGCACTGGCCTCCTTAGCCTGGAGGTCCCCCGGCCCCAAAGAGGGATCCTTAGGTCCCACAGGGCACGGCACCCTGTGAAGCCATGCTAACGGCATATTATTAGCGATGTATATCAAATGCGGCAGTCACACCATTAGCATCAAGTATATTGACAAACACAACCAACACTACCACACAACCACACAACCACACAACCACACAACCACACAACCACACAACCATACAACCACACAACCACACAACCACACAACCACACAACCACACAACCACACAACCACACAACCACACAACCACACAACCACACAACCACACAACCACACAACCACACGGCCACTCAAGGCCACACACAGCCACACAGCCATGTACCCACATGGCCACACATCCACTCACGGCGACACAGCCATACACGGCCACATGGCCACATGCCCACATTACCACACAGCCACTCACGGCGACACAGCCATGCATGGCAACACAGCCACACATGGCCACCTGGCCACACACAGCCACATTCCCACACAGCCACACACAGCGACACAGCCACACATGGCAACACAGCCACACACGGCCACATGGCCACACACGGCCACATTACCACACATCCACTCACAGCGACACAGCCACACACGGCCACATGGCCACATTACCACACAGCCACTCATGGCGACACAGCCACACATGGCGACACAGCCACACACAGCCACATGGCCACACACGGCCACATTACCACACAGCCACACACAACGACACAGCCACACATGGCCACATGGCCACATGGCCACATGGCCACATTACCACACAGCCACACACGGCCACACACGGTCATATGACCACACAGCCACACTGCTACACACAACCACATGGCTACACAGCCACGCTGCCTCACAAGGCCACATGGCCACATGGCAAAACATCCACACACCACCACACAGCCACACACCGCCACACCACCACACATCGCCACACCGCCATACATCGCCATACACCGCTACACCACCATACCACCACACCACCACACCGCCACACCACCACACTGCCACACTGCCATACCTCCACACCAGACTCACACCCCCCAGAATTGCAGACCCACAGACATGGAGACTCACAGAAGCACAGACGCACAGACATGCAGGCCCACAAATACAGACCCACACATGAGGAGATACAGACACACCCTCATTTCAGGCCCAAAGCCTCACCAGCCCCACTTTGCGTGTTATCCCAATTCCAGTTCAAACAAAACAGACTGCATGTAGTTTGTATTATAGGGACGGACCTATGTGACACATTGATCATTTGGACACTAAGATTTTGCACAGCTAGGCCTACTCATGTAGTGTGTATCGTCTGGCGTTATGTACTGTATTCGCAGGTGGTTCTCAGTTCTCAGTTCTCTGTAAACAACAAACTGTGTCCACTTTAATTCTCTGTGTAAATAAAGCCAGCAATAATCATTGCATGTACGCATCGATGTTTGATGATAGAAACAATTGATATGTCCATTTTATTTAACAGTTTTAGAAGTCTGTTTGTGCTGGTTCATCCTTTCTTCATGTGTTGAATGACAAGTTGCAGGGTACGTCTAAACTTGCCCTCTCATGGTAGTGTATCCGTGGTGAAAATTTAGTCACAACACATTCAGACACAAATGTTTTTGTTTTTTTCTGAGTAGGTATGGCTTGTAGTCTTTTAGAAAATAAATCACCATTAATCGGCTTTGGGGGCTGATTGAAATTTTAAACTTTGGCCTGCAGACATGGAGACTCACAGGCCCACACATACAGACCCACACATGAGGACATACAGACACACCCTCACGGCCTGGGTGACGCGGGTGACTACAACACCCCCAAATGCAATGTGGTAAAAATAAATGCACAGACATGCAGGCCCACACATACAGACACACTGCGGGCTGTTTTTATCCACCATCATGGTTTAGAATTGTATGCGCCGAAGGGTTGTCAGTCCACCATCACAACTCTTCTAATATCTGAGATTGCCCTGGTCAACATTTGAACATTGTTATCCTTTTCTAGAGGTTTTATTAATTGTTCTTTCCGAGACCCATAGGATGGTGATGTGGTATCACCACCTTTATATGCAGGTGTTTATAGGATGTGTGAGTGGTTGAGGATACATCATATATACACAAGGGCATTCATGCCATAGATGCAGTGTAGTGCTGTCTCAATTGCAGAGTCTTTCATCAAATGAAATGCACTACCAACAGCATTCATCAAGGTGTGGAATCCGCCTAAGTGAATGTTGACATAGAGGGATTGGTCTAAGGTGAATAATGTTAGCCTCATCAGTATCTACATGGTACATGAGAACTAATATAGTTTCGTCTCCTAGATCAAGAGAGGAAGTATGGTTACATAATTGTCATCCACTGTGTCATTATTATGAAAGGCACATTCCATGAAGCATGTCCAATTTAACCAATGTGGAGTTGCAGTTAGCAACCTCCACAGAATGTTACATGATTTTCATAGTAGGTTTAAATAGTACATTTGAGATGGGATGATAAATGGGAATTGTAACTCTATGTATTACCTGAAATTCACACATTATAAGGCAGGAGGCCCAGATGCCATGAAGTTCACGATTGGGATTCATCTGCCTGGCAGAAGTTGTGACACTTTAACCCTGGCTAGTCGCTTCACATGGAGCATATCTATCTGACTGATGGAGTCTCCATTTTGTCACATTCATTGGTCCAAGACCATGGAACGTGCTGTTCCCCTTGAAAGTCATGAGATTTAAATCTGTATTATTGGCTACGAACTGGCTTAGGACACTCTGATTGTTCCGAGCCCATGGAAAGTTACACTGTCATCTAAAGTCATCAGACTATGGTGGCGACAGACTACTAAGAGAACTATCTTGCAATGAGGACTGTTTAAATTTCGTTATTTCCGTGGATGAAATGGAGAAAGCCAGGGAATACAGATCTTCATTCAATCAGCAGGATCCCATACAAAGTCCATTTCAACACTGAGCTGGAAGAGAATTGACAAGATCACAAACTTGGCATGACCAGGGCCTGGTTGCAGGAGCCGGTGCTATTCGGTGGTAGTGAGGCAAAACGGTGGTAGTCGGGAATTTCCTGGGTAGCCGCAAAAAGTGGTATGCACGAGTCGGTGATAGGCCTAACCCCAAAAGCCTAAATGGTGGTATGCTACCCCTGAGAAAGTGCAGGTTTACAGCAGTCGGTTAGGCCCAAATCTATTCAATGCTATCATATTTAACAGAATTACATACGCAATAAGTGAAATTTCATGAAATTAACCCTAAATTCGAACCAATATTAATGCTGCCGCCGCAACGGCGGCGATATTAATCTTTTCGAACCGACAAATGCAAGCAACCGCCAATGCTGCCGCCAGTATGGAAAGCGACGTTGATGTGGCGGCGGCAGCGGCGATTTGTTTACTTTACATTCGTCGATTCGAACATATTAATATCGCCGCCGTTGTGGCGGCAGCGTTAATCTCGCTTCGATTTTAGGGTTAATTTAATACAATTTAACTATTTGACTATGTAACTTTGTTAAAAATGACAGCATTTAATACATTTGAGCCTAATATATGCCTACAAACGCAGAGGGATTTCCTAAATCTATAGATAACTTCATGTGTAGCTATAATCAAAGTGTTACGCGCTCCTGCATACCACTTGACACAGTTCCCGACGTTGGAGATAGCTACCCGGTGTCAGGCTTTACCATCAAAAGCCGCTACTACCGACTCCTGCATACGGGCCCTGCTTGTGTAATTGCATGACCTATCCCTGCAATTTTACGATTATTGTCCATTAGCATGTCCAGAAACTTCAGAAAACTTAAGGTTAGAAAATCATGGCACTTTTCCAGGCCTCTTAGATCATCTGGATTGGCGCATAATTCCGAATTGTGGTTGATTCGGGCGGGAAGCCGGACACCCCCCACGCCACCAAGCGGGCCCCACTGACACATACCGAAACCTCCTCCCAGCCTGGACATTTGGTTTCCTTCCTCACCGCTGGCAACATTTTAAATACAGGCACCCACTCAAACCTCCCAAGGCACCCAAGATTCGACACCCACGGCATACAAAAGGCACCCACATAACCGAACAGTATGCAGCGCACTCGGAGATCCACACGCCTACCCGGCAGGCCCCAGAAGCGATGCGCACGGAGACTCCACCCGGACCAGAGCCGCAAGCAACTCGGCGAATCCATACAAGATGGCGGCGACGCCGCGTCCCCGGCGCACCGGCGGCCCGCGAAGCCAAAGCGGGCCCCAGCCAACCCCGTGAGAAGATTGCGAGTTCGAGTCTCGTCGTGGTCGCCATTTTGTAAACGTGCCGGCTGGTGGTGTGGGTGGTCTAAACAGGTCAAGTGAAAGCACTACAGGTAAGGAAGGAAAACAGGGTAAGAGTGAAAAGTAAGAGAGTGACACTCTTCAATTTATTGCTTATATAGGTCTAACAGAATCCAAGATGGCCATGGTCACCTGATTACATTCATCAATCACAGTACAATGCAGTGGTCACATGACCATAACAATACCATGTGGGGGGGGGAGGGGGCATGTGAGGTGACTCTTCCAAAGACTGTTCTTAGTCAAACTCGGAAGTGACACTCCCTCCAAAGACTATTCAATTATACAAATTCTATACTCAATGAATAATAGTTTACCAATTTCACACATCGCTCATATGCCTTTGGGTTTTTATATATTAACATTTATTATTATATAGACAGTTTGAAATTTATTATAGTAACCTTACCTCGGTTCACATGTATTATATCGGACAATTTTACAAGACAACCGACAGGACGAGTTCCTTAAACGCATGCAGCAAACCATGGACACAATGGAGGAGAGGTGGAAGTGAGTCGAGGAGCATGTCCTCCGCCAGGAGAAGGCGCACGAGGAGGCACGGCAGGCAGCGTCCCCTCCGGTCGCGGCGGTAGGCCAGCCGCCCAACTCTCGGGAATAGACACCCCCGGCTGCGGCTTCGGGACGCGCCCATCCCCGCGCACGTACGCCCCGCTCTTGGGATCAGACACCCCCGGCTGCAACGGCGGGACGTGCCCGCGCACGAACAGCCTCCCCCCGGTCCCTGGCGTACCTTCCAGGCGACCTGGACGGCGACATCCTGGAGGTGGACACTACATGGGAAACCCCACCCCCGCTGCGCCCCCACCAGGAGCGCCGAGCCTGCGCACTATTAGCCGAGACCCCGCCCTGCTGCCGCGCCACCGGACGCCTACAACAACGCCGGGAGCAGGACAACTCCTGCTACCGTAGGTCTACGGCGGAGGAGGCGGTCAGGATCATCGCGGCCGTCGCGGAAGCCAAGACACACTCAAGAAAGAAAGGTATTTCATCAAAATATCTGTTCCCCTATGACCTGATTGAGCGCGGAGACGAGGGGAAGTCGGTCAAGAAGGGCGACGCAACACGTGAGGAGAATACCCTAGGTCTAAAGCGCCTGGAAACACGGCGTGGCTTCCCCTCCCACGCCCTGGCAGCCCTATCGGCCCACCAGGAAGCCGTGGCACATGATAACTGTACTCTGCCATGGATTATTGTGCGCCGGTATTCGGAGGAAATTTTCACCTGTATCGCTGACGGCCGCCTTCCGCGAGGCTGGCGAGACCAGGCAGCAATCATGGCCATACGCATTGAGATCATCGCGATGGCCGGCCACACCGCAGCCCTGGCGAACGGCACCGGGGCCGAGGCCAGCAAGGCGGCAAAGCCGGGCCCGGACGCCCGTAACACGTACGACAAAGCCAGCATGGGACCACCCTGCACCGTATGGAATCGGGACCCCGACGCCTGTGACAAGGCCCCGAGGGGGGAATCGCACGGCACCGGTACTAACAAAGTGGCGCACGTGTACGGCTATTGTGCCAATGTGCGCCGTATACTCACCACCCACGCCGAGGCCGTATGCCACTCCAAACGGTCCCGGGAGAAAGAGCCCGCGAAGAAGACGTTGGCGGATTTTTAGACACTAGGCGACGCTCACTCCCCCGCCCTCCTACGGCACACCGACCAGGATCGCCCACGGACACCCCTCTGACACAAGGCGCACCCGAGAGCCGGAGCCACCAAGGTAAACAAACCCGCAGCCATGTCTCCGCCCGTAGCCTGAAGCCATCCCGCTCCCGGGTTGCCCCCTGTGACGTCAGTGGGATATTCCCTCGGCCCCCTACAACCAACATAATAAACACTCCAACCCGCCCGCTGGTCCCCGGCCCTCGCTGCCCCCTGCGCTGGGCGCGGGCTGGCCCGGGCCGGGGATGCCCCGGGGAACCCCCGCGTGACATCACCGGCCCACACACAACATTGACAACAGTAAACAAGGCCAGATCGCCCCCGCGATATGACGAGTTCGTCCGCCGCCTCCCGGGTGGTGCAGCCTCCACGCCTGGCCGGCCCAATGCGAGCTCGGACGGCCACCTGGGCCAAACTCACCTATCTGAGCCGGTCGAGGCAGTGATCGACAGCCTACACCAGCAGTCGCTCTGAGTCGAGCCGTGTTGCGGCCCCTCCCCCGCTGAATACAGACTGACACTTGACGCCATATGGCGAACCTTTTGGCCGCCCGCGACCACATCAACTCAGGCCTCAACATCGACGCCTGGAGGAGGGCGCAGGCCGACCACCCGGACTCTACCCTGGCCGAACAGCTGGAGTTTGGCTTTCCAGCCAACTATTGCGCGCCTACCCCCCCCCAAGCCCACATACCACAACCATCGCGAGGACCCCGCCCACGGCCGATTCATCACGGACTATGTCGCCCGGGAGCTCGAGCTGGGCGCCCTCCTTGGCCCCTTCGACATGCCTCCCTTCTCCCCATGGGCCCAGTGCAGCCCGATCATGACTAGGCCCAAGTCCGACTCCAGGAAGCGATGCATCATCATCGACCTATCATACCCGAGAGGCAGAAGCGTCAATGCGGGCATTCCTCCAGGCGAGTACCTCGGCCTCCCCGCGGCCTACACCCTTCCGTCCGTCGCAGACCTCAGTCGCAGGATCGTCCGCGAGGGCCAAGGGGCCTTGAGCTGGTCCGCGGTCGTCGCCCGCGCGTATCGACAGCTCCGGGCGGACCCATTGTCCACCGCACTCTTCTGCATAACTGTCGAGGGCAGAACTTATGTCGACATCGCCCTCCCGTTTGGATGCCGGACTTCCGGCGCTGCCTGCATCTGGGTGACCTCGGCCATCTCATGGGTCCTCGCCCAGCGGGGCTTCCACTCGGTCATCTATGTCGACGATTTCATGGGATGCGAGGTATCCTACCTCGACGCCTTCCGGGCCTTCGACGCCTTCAGGGCCCTCTGCGCCGACCTGGGTGTCGACCTGGCGGCCGACAAGTGCACACCCCCGGCCGTGAGGATATCCTGGTTGTGGTTCGACATCTGCTCCCAGCGAATGGTCATCCACATCCCTGAGGTCAAGCTCCACCACGTCATCCACGAGTGCAACGCCTGGCTCTCGAGGCCCTCCATGTCCAGGAAGGCCCTCCAGTGCCTCATCAGCAGGCTCGCCTACATCAGTGGCTGCATCCCCGCTGCCCGCAAGTTTATGTGTCGCCTGCTTCACAGCCACCGCGCGCTCCCCGGCCAGGGGATCGCCGATGTGGACCCGGAGATGCGGAAGGACGTGCATTGGTTCCTTGATTACGCGGCCGGCGGCAACGTTCTCTACCTTCCCCCCGCCCCGGTCCGGCCGACCTGGACGATCGAGTGCGACTCCTGCCTCACCGGGGGCGGGGCCTTCTCCGCTGAGACCTGCTTCTCCGAGGCCTACGACGAGCGCCACATGCGCACATATCCCAACATCCACAAACTCAAGGTGGTCAAGGCACTCCGCCCCCTGGTCTCGAGCAGTCTGGAGGTCATCATCAACACTGACAACGCCGCCTCCGCCACGGCCCTCGACAGCAGCCGTGCCACCGACCCGACCCTGGGGGCCTGCGCCCGCGAGCTATGGCTCGAGGCGGCGCTCGGCTCGTTCACGCTTACCATCAAGCACAAGCCCGGTGTCGACCTCCTCTTGGCCGACGCCCTCAGTCGAGCGCACTCGTCCCTCCCCGCCCTTGAATATGTTCGTAAATCATGTGCTGCCCTTCAACTTGCCCGTGTGCGCGTCCACCACACCCCTGACATCTTCGATCATCACCTATAATTGCAGACATCGACTCGGGGAACCACGACCACCTCATGACCATCCACCGCGCAGCGTTGGCCCCGGGCACCTGGCACAACCGTTCCAGACACGCCACACGCTACGTCAAGTTCATGCTCGACCGGGGTGTCGACCATCTGGCCCCCTCCCCCTACGATGTCGGCATGTTTGTCGCGCACCTCCACCGCCTGCTTCCCTCCCCATCCTCGGTGGCCAATGCCTTCTCGGGCGCGCGCTCCTGGGTCCGGGAGGCAGCTGGAGACCTCACCCCATTCGACGCGGCCTTCCCCGCTCGGGTACGTCGGGGCGGCGAAAGGCTCTTCCAGGTGCCCGTAAGGCGCGCACCATCCATCACGCCGCTCATGATCCGCATCATCTACCACCACCTCCGCGCCCAGGGCCACCGCGGGGTGGTCCCATGGGTGGCCGTCATCATCGGTTTCTTCACCCTGATGCGCCAGTCGAACCTCCTCTCCCCCTCCCACGGCGGCTGGGGAGGCCCCCTCACCATCCGCCGCGCAGACGTCAACCGCACCACCGGGGGCCTGCGCGTTGCCATCTCATCCTCCAAGACCATCAGGGATCCCGCGCAGGCAGTCGCCCTCTTTGTTCCGACCCTTCCCGGATCGCCCATGTGCCCGGTCCGCGCCTGGTTCCGAGCCCTGCAGCAGGTCCCTGCTCCCTCTGATGCTCCAGCCTTCATGTGCCACACAGGCACCCCACTCACCCCCCAGTTACTGACCCCCATGGTGAGGGAGGTGCTCGCAGGGGCCGGCGTCCCGGAGGCCTCCCGCTTCACGCTCCACGGCCTCCGGCGAGGGGCTGCCCAGGCGTGCGCCATGAGGGGCGCCCACCTGGCAGCCATAATGGCCCAGGGCACTTGGGAGTCGTCGGCTGTGTTCGACTACCTCCCTCGCCTCGCCCCCTCTGATGCCCCCCGAGCCTTAGCGCTTTGTTTTGGGTCGGCTCCGGTGGCCTCAGAGCCTCTGGCCATCCAAGACGCCCCCCCTCGACATCGATGAACTCGACTGAGAGGCCCCCACTGTGTAACCCTCCCTCACTATGTTAATAAACCCTCTTACTCCCACTAGGTCTCCGGCTTTCTTACTCGAATCGGCGCATAATTCCGAATTGTGGTTGATTCGGGCGGGAAGCCAGAGACCCCCCACGCCACCAAGCGGGCCCGACTGACACATACCGAAACCTCCTCCCAGCCTGGCCATTCGGTTTCCTTCCTCACCGCTGGCAACATTTAACACGCCCACCCACCCTCTATTTTAAGGACTACTCCGTAGGGGTCGGCTCCGGCGGCCTCAGAGCCTCTGGCCATCCAAGACGCCCCCCTCGACATCGCTGAACTCGACTGAGAGGCCCCTACTGGGTAACCCTCCCTCACTATGTTAATAAACCCTCTTACTCCCACTAGGTCTCCGGCTTTCTTACTCGAATCGAGATATTCCAATTTTAACATGCTTTCTCATGAATGTCTTCTAGAATCAGTTTGGCAGTTGCAACCATTATCTTCGTAGATTAACACATCCTGTCACTTTTTCGATCATCATACCATTTATCAATACGATTAAAGCCTGTCCCTGAAACATACCACATCCTTCCTTCTCCCCTCAACGGTGTGATATATGCGTAATAGACATATAGGCATGTGGCTAATATATGATAATGAGATGCAAAGGTTTGGACAAGGGATTATGTAAATGAGATGACGTCATGGAAAGTTTAGTCGGCGGGTTCAGCGAGCCCTGGGCCATGAATAAACCATTCAGTATCCAGAAGTCAAAGTGTTCAGACGTTGTACTTTCACATGGTGTCAGATGAGGAAGAATGCTGCCTGCTAATACACTGCTGGGTTTGCAGCCGCCTGGTCAGCTTGTCCTCAGCAACAACGCAAGATCGAACTGGAAAACATGGATCGGAGCATACAACATATACGCTACTGCTGCAGGTGTCATAATGAAGACAGAACAAGTGTAATGCTGCATCTTTCTTCATGTCGCCGGTGAGGAAGCGCAGAAGGTTTTCGCCAATATGGATTTCGCTATTGCGAATCAAGAGAAGATTGGGCCACTTACGGAGGCATTTTGAACATATTGTGTAGGCAAGAGCAGTATAATTATAACAAGATACAAGTTTAATACGCATAATCAAGCTAAGGAAAATATGCCCACATACCTCACGGCATTGAGAGACAGGGTGAAGGATTGCGAATATGGTACGGTGGAGGAGTCGCTGTTGCGCGATCGGTTAGTGGCTGGTGTGAGGAACGTGAATTTGTGTAACAAACTGCTGCAAACTACTGAGTTAACTTTGGAGAAGTGTGTGAGTGTGTGAAATGAGTGAGTTCAATTCGGATCTGTTGGAGGACACCAAATCAGATGTTGAGGGTAAGGAAATTGATTTTCTTAGGAACTATGCTACTGCGCATACCAGTGCACCGGCGGTTCGGTCATCGGCGATGCCATCTTGGAAATCGCCATCTTGGAATGCCGGCGGTGCCAGTGCAGGAGAGTTCAAGATCCGCTGTCAGAATTGTGGATACAAACACCGCCGAGGAGTCTCCCAGCGAAAGGCAAAGCTTGCATAGCCTGCAAGAAGATCGGGCACTTTGGTAAGGTCTGCAGGAGCAGACTTGGCAGAGTCAATGAGGTTACCGTTGAAGAGCCCAAACCTCACAATGCTGAGCGAGACCCGGATCCGGCGGAGGTCAATGTGCTGACAACGGATTTGTTCGTCGGTGCCGTTGACCACGGTGACGAGCAAGATGCCGAGCTGAGGTACGCGATCTTCCGGGTGAACGGTTGCCCTGTCAAGTTCAAGCTCGACACCGGGTCGGAGGGGAACATGCTGCCGTGGTACGTCCTCGACAGAGTGGCTCTGGGTCAGCTGACGAACACCAGGTGTTCGTTGGTGACGTTCTCGGGTCATCGGATCACGCCCGACGGTGAGGCATTGCTTGACGTGAATGGCAGAGACTTCAAGTTCCAAGTGGTGCGGAACTGTCAGCCTATTTTGGGCAAGCAGGCTTGTGTGACATTGAACCTGCTGGCGTGGGTGGATGAGGTGCACTCTGCTGTGACGATGAACATTTCCAAGCCGACGAACAGTCCCAGCGCTCGGGTGGAGAAGCTGGTAAGCGAATACAAAGATGTGTTTCATGGTTTGGGTTTGATCAAGGCAAATGCTGTCATTCATGTTGATAAATCTGTACAACCTGTTGTTGATCTGCCTAGACGGATTCCGTTTGCCATTAAAAGTAAAGTATTTAGTGAGCTTGATCGCATGGTGGAGTTAGGTGTCATAGTTGAACAGGATGAACCTACCAAGTGGGTTAACTCCATAACTATCGTAAAAAATACAAATAAGATGAGGATTTGTCTGGATCTGACTAAGTTGAAAAAAGCAATAAAGAGAGGGCCTTTCCCTACCAAAACAATGGACGAAATTATTGCCAAAACGGCAGATGCGAAATATTTCTCAGCTTTGGATGCAATGACAGGGTATTGGCAAATAGAGTTAGATGAAGAAAGTTCATATCTGTGCACATTTAATACTCCGTGGGGCCGGTAAAGGTACACCCGCCTGCCTTTTGGCATCAAAACAGCTGGTGACATTTTTATTCAGGAAATGCACCGTGTCATGGGCGATATACCCGGTATCGGGATAGTCACAGATGACATTTTGGTATATGGGTCAACGGTTGAGGAACACAACGAGCGGCTCTGAGCCGTGTTGGACCGAGCTAGGTCGGTTAACCTTGAATTGAACGAAACAAAATCTTTGCTATGTAAGACTACAGTAAAGTATGTAGGTCATCAACTTACCCAGCAGGGTGTGAACAGGTAGGGGCCACGTCTTGGATTTCAAAATGTCTTGAAAAATCAAGACGTTTTGAAAAACCAAGACAGTTTACATATAGAAACAAATAGGGGTGACCTGTCACAGTCTGCCACTACTATAATATTGAGGATGGAACCTAACAAAATACATCATTAAAATAGCTATAAGTAGCTCTTCAAACTTTCTATGAAGAAAATGCTCCTGTACATAGTATGTTAATAATATTCAATTAAAACTACATTAAAGTAAAGAGATAATCTTATTTTGCCTATAACATTGTGCTGTTTTTATTCTGGAATTAGTCATTTTTACTGGTGAAACACCATGGTCTATTTAAACCAGTAGTTTTCTTAGAATCAAAATCCTGGGCATAGTTAATGAGAAATAACCAACAATATGAACAAATCATGATGAATAGCATCATATATGCCATTACTCTAATGTACCCACAGGCAGATGGGTTGTTGTTTTAGCAGTCTACTAAACAAGGATGGCCACTGGAGTGGTGTGGGTGTGGGTGTGGGTGTGGGTGTGGGTGTGGGTGTGGGTGTGGGTGTGGGTGTGGGTGTGGGTGTGGGTGTGGGTGTGGGTGTGGGTGTGGGTGTGGGTGTGGGTGCAAAGTGGGATTTCTCTCTGTGTGGTATATCCACCATACAATATGTGTATGTGCATATACAGACAGAATATACATGTATATATATATATATATATATATATGCATATATAGGCATAATTATAAACATATAGTGATATACACGCATATATATATATATTTTTTTTATTGAGGCTGTATTTATACTGTCCATAGCATATAAGCCCGGGTACCCAGGCTTGTTTTCAATGCTGGCCAGTTGTAGTGTTGGTGTTATCTTACCACACAGTGCTGCTGATAAGGTATTTGTTTGCCTGCATTTCAGTAGCAGATAGATAATTGGTTAGTATGGTTAATAGCCTATGTTAGTTTTTTTGGATTTTCTTGGTATATATGTATTTATTTGTTCTACTCTTATTACTAGACTAGCCTACTCCTATTTACATATCATAGGCTTGTACATAGCTGTGTTGTGTGTTATCTGGCTACTTTTGGCATGGTTACCTTCCATTGGGCGTCCCGCTGGTGGGCCGTGACATATCACATGCCCCTTTGGAGTGCAGCTTAGTGGGGGTTCCCTAGCCTTATTTTGCACAGATATTTTTTGTAAGTTTTTAGGTCAGGAATTTGTCGTTCCTTAACTGTTTGGGCATTCCATACCTTGGCAGCCATTTCCAGCGTGCTTCTCTCATGAGCTTTTTTTTGGCTTCTGGTCTGCATTAGTAGTGGCGCATTATTTGCTCTAGTAGCCCTTTGTGGTTTTGTTAGAAGTTTAATGTTTTGACTACAGCTATATGCTAATGTTTTCAGATGAATTATTCTCCTATTTTCTAGTAGTTTCACTTTGGTTCTTTTGTGTATATCATAGGTGGGGTGCAGCTTGTCTACTCTTAGACAGATTTTTAGGGCTCTGTTCTGCAGTGTTTGCAGTTTTTTTAGTAGTTCTTTTCTTGCACCCATGTAGTTTACATCTCCATAGTCAAAATAGGGGAGCACCATGCCCTTGAAGATTTTTATTGACATTTCTTGTGTCATGTAGTCTCTTAGCTTTGCAAATAGCCACAGTTTGTGGTTTACTTTTTCTATAAGTTTATTTATACATAGGTTGTAATTTAGTTGGCTGTCCAACTCAAGGCCTAGGTATTTGTAATGGTCTACATTTTCTAGTGTTTGGTTTCCTAACTTACAGTGTAATTTTCTTTCTGGCATTTGTTTATGCGAGAAGAGTACTGTTTTTGATTTGCTTGTGTTGATGGTTATTTTGTTGGACTCACACCACTCATCTAGTTTTAGTAGGAGAGTTTATTTAGTTTAGTTATTACCTCCTCTTCTGTGGTGCCATTTGCATATATGACTGTGTCATCTGCATATAGTTGGAGGCATTCAGTTTGCAACTATTTTTCAAGATCGTTTATATAGATTATAAAGAGTAGTGGCCCTAACACTGACCCTTGGGTACACCACATGTGACAGGTTGGTTGTCTGATAGTGTATTGTTTATTTTTGTTTTCTGTTGCCTGTTGTTCAGGTAGCATCTTATCCCATCCATAGTGTTGGATTTTATGCCCATGGTTTTTAGTTTTTCCAGTAGTATTTTGTGGTCTACTGTGTCAAATGCTTTGCTGAAGTCAATGAAGGCGGCTCCAACTAATTGTTTTTGGTTCATTGATGCCATTATGTCATTTGTTAGGTTAGCTATTGTTCTTTATGTGGAGTGCAGTTTCCTGAAGCCCCCTTGTCTTTCGTTTATTATATCATTTTTTTCCAGGTGTTCATTGATGTGTCTATGTAACACTTTTTCAATGAGCTTGCCTGGGGTTTGAAGAATTGATATTGGCCTGTAGTTTCCCATGTTTTGTTTGTCTCCACCTTTGTGAATGGGGGTGATGGTTGCCATTTTCCAGGCTGAGATAAAACGCCCCTGCTCAAATGAGATGTTGAATAGGTCTACTATGGTGGCCGGGATGGCTTGGAGTGCCTCTTTCAGTATTTTGGTTGGTATTTCATCTATTCCACTTGGTTTATTCGTGTCTATGTCATTTATTAATTTTTTTTACTTCTATCATATCTGTTTTGCAGGTGGGGATTTCATTCTCCACAATTCCTGATCTGTTTTCCCATCTTTTTTTTAACTTTTCTGACAGCTTTTGCCCTATTGTGGCAAAGTGTCTGTTCAGTTTGTTTGCTGCATCTTTGTCTGTGAGGCATTGCCCCTTCGTTATCTTGGAAGTTTGTATGCTCTTCTTTGTAATTTTTTTGGAATAATAGGTTTACATTTTTCCAGAATTTGTTTGTGTTGCTTCCCCAGTCTTTGTCCTGCTTTATTATGTATTTCTTTTTTGCTGTTCTCACAGCTTTGAGAGAGTTGTTTCTGGCGATACGGTAGGCCAGTTTGTCTTCTATTGTTTCTGTGCATTTTGCTTTATCACCCAGTTTACTTTTGGTTGTGATGAGTGTTAGCAGGTCTTTGTCTACCCAAGGGTCTTGGTTTTTCTGTATTTTTATTTTCTTCATGGAACACATCTCATCAGTTGATTTTCTTATTTCTGTGATGATGTTGTCCCAATAGATATCAACATCATCTCTGTTTTGTGTGATGTTGTTTATGTTTTGGTGCAGATGATTTTTTAATGTATCTTCTGAGTAGTTTTTTAGGGACCTGCCCATTTTGTATTCATAGTGATTTGTGTCTTTTAAGCTTTTTCCTGGTTACATATACTAGTTTGTGGTCGCTTATACCCCAGCTTCTAGTGCCCCATTTTATGGCGTGGTTTGAGTTGGTTAATATTAGGTCTATTGTTGAGCTATTGTTGCTTAGCCTTGTGTTTTCAGTGATTAGCTGTTGCAGGCCTAAGATCTTGATGGTGGTTTGCAGCATTAGTTTATTTTTTTCATTTCTGCTGTAATTCACATTGAAGTCCCCGAGCACAAAGATTTCTGTATTTGTTAATTTTTTTACAGTGTTTATGCTCTTTTCTAGTTCTTCAAGGAATACTTCAATTTCACCTGACGGTGGCCTATAGAGGCTCGCTATGGCTACATTTGCTTGCTTTTCGTTTTTTATTAGGCACCATAGTAGCTCTATGTGCTCATTTGAGAGATTTGTTGGTTTTAGCTTTTCAGTGTCTAGGTTTTTGGTGGCTTTGCAGTAAATGGCAACACCTCCACCTTTCTTTGTTTGGTTCATTGCATTAATGTGCTGTCTGTCATTACATACAAGCCTATATCTGTCTATTTTGAGGGTGTTGTTTTGGTGTTTGTCAGTGAACCATGTCTCTGATAACGTTAGTACATCTAGATTGTCTTTTTTTAGATGCATTTCTATTATGTCTATTTTATTGGATGCACTCTGGCAGTTTAGGTGGGCAAAGTGTGTGCCCCTTCCCAGTTTGCATTCAATCTCTTCTACCATATTTATTTTACTTTAAATAATATTTTTAGGGTAGTGGTTGCTTGATTTCGCGAGTTTTTGATTTTGTTTTGATTTTATTTTGGCTTAGTGATTGATGGGTTTGGGGTGTATGTGCTGGTGCATACAGCATGCATGGCCCCTTTTGATAGATAGTCATGCATACCTCCATTACTTTTACTTTTACCTGTGCGCATAGAGGAAGACATGAACATTAAAGTGTGTATTAGTTGTACCTGATTAGGGTTTGTTTTTGCTCGTTTATTTATTTGTTTATTTGTTTATTTATTTGTATTTGCTTCCTTGCACAGGCTTTTCTTTATTTTTTGGAGGATGTTCCCCATTTTATTCTTGTATCCTTGTTTTACTGTTTCGCCTTCACTGGCGCTGTCCAGGTACCGACCTGAGCCCCAGTATGGGCATTTTGTGCATTCCCTGAATGCGTTTCCTGGAGCATTTATTAGTTTCTCCTTCAGGCTTTCGCTTTGAGTGAACTTTGCGTGGACGATGTCCTCCAGCACGTTTTCATTGGTTTTGCACCACTCCTGTGTTCTCCATATCTTCTTTGCCATTGCCTTTATCGTATATGGATTTTCAGTGTTGTCTATCATTCTCATTATGTCATGTTTCTCATGGTATTTTGCCATTATTGAGCTGTAGTATTGCTCCGCTGATGTATATTTTTTAACCATCCTTTCCAGTGATTTCACACTTGTAGAGATTGCTGAAAGGGGAGTTGTGTCCCTGGAAAGACACTCCCCATGTGTGTTCCCTAGTTGCTGCCTTCTCTGGCGTGATTTCTGCTATTTCTATTTCATCAAATTCATTGGGCTTATAGGTTTTTCCATTTACCTCTATATTGCATCCTTTCATTTTGATTGACTTTATTTTTTTGTTTTTGTTCTCCATTGCAAGTGTGTACATTTATTGTACCGTTTTCTCATTTAGCATTTTGGCTTCTGATCTGACCGGCCTCATTGTTACCTTGCTGCAGCTTTCTTTTGACTGGACCTTTTTTTTTTCTGGAAGAGTTCTTTTTTGTGTGACTCCTTCTCCAGCTGGATTTTGATGCTCCTTGGTGTCTGCTTGTGATTTTTTCGGTGTTTTTGATTTCTGTATCTTTGGTTTCCTTGTCTTTATTTTTGTCTGAGGTCTGCTCGTTGTTGTCTGTGTTTTTTTTTGGTGTTGCCTCTTTTTTCATTTTCTTTCCTAGACGGAAGGCTTTGGTCACTACCGTCCAGCCAATGTAACAGTCTGCTTCTTTTAGCATGTTTGTGACAGTTTTCTCCATGTTTTCGTCTTCTTTTTCCGGGATGCCATGTATTATGATGCTGAGTTTTTTCCCATCACTTTTTGTCGCCTCTGTTTGGGATGTATCCGTGGGTGGCTTCCTTTTGTCCATGGGCACAGTCCTGGCATTGTTTATACCTTTGTTTGCATTTGTGATGTTCTTTTGTTCTTTGAGCTTCTCAAACTCAGATTTGTACCACGTGCATTCTATTTGTAATGTGTTGTACGCTACCTGTAGTGCCTGCAGTTGGTTTTGATATTCATTGTCATTGTCGTTGTCCCTTGGTTTTGTTTTGTTTTTTCCATCATTTCCGTTGTCATTCGTGCCATTTCCGTCATTTACTTTTATATCCTTTTTGTTTTTGCCCCCCTTCGCTAATTCTTCTTTGACTGTTTGGATTACCAGTCTTACTATCTCATCCTTATCCATATGCTTATCTCCGTGTTCCGTTATTTCCATATGCTTAACTCCGTGCTCCGTTGTTTCCATTTCGTTATCCTGCTTGTCGTCCTTTCCCTCTATTTTTAACGACTGGTTATCTGTCATAGTTTTCCAGTGAACAATTTTTTTGGTTATGAGTATTTGTAGGGACCACACACACACATCTTAAAACAGGTGTAGAACTCCATAAATAGTACAAAATTGAAGTCCTTCAAATTCTGAGTTGAATCCACCTTTTTTAAAATATTTTTTAGCTCTATAGCATTGTTAATAAAATAGTTATGATGGTTTTCCTTTCACTCTTTTGTCTTAATTCCTGGACACTTTACTATTGGGGAACTTGGTGAAACCACATGCAAATACAAAAAATGTAAACGTTTTTGGTTATGAGTATAAATCAATAGATATTACAAATCTCACACACACACACACATCAACAGTGGTTATGAGTATTTGTGTGCTGGTGAGTGACAGCTGGTGAGTGATAATAGGGGAATCTATCAGTTCACTCAACTCAACAGTGGCTTTGAGTCATTTAGACATTATAAATCACACACACACACATCAACAGTAAAGCAAAATATATGGGTGATGATATGCTATGGTACTTAGCTGTGGTGCTGATATGTTTGTTGTTTTATATCAGGATACAAATCCTGGCAATCCGTAGCATTGTTTTCGCCGTTTCCGGCTGTATCTAACAGTCGACACGGTTGTTTTGTTTTTGTTTTTAGTATATTCCTCCTCACAGGTCTATCCTGTAGTATCCTGGGATATTTATACAGTATCCTGGGATGTTTATGAGGAAAATCCGCTTAGTCTTGGTTTTTATGCACGCTTTAGTATATTGGATTCGCGATAATCAGCGTCCGTGTAAGATTAACGTCCACTCACGGTCGCCATCTTGACTTTATATGTGCATATATGTGCATATATATGCATATGTACACATATATACATGTAGATATGTATATATATACATATATGTCCGTATATATACGCATATATACGCATATATACGCATATATACGCATATATACGCATATATACACATATATATATACATATGCATATATACATATATACGCATATATATGTGTATATATGTGTATATATGCACATATATATACATATATGTAGGCATGTATATACACACATATATACACATATATACATGTATATATGTGTATATATGGGCATCTATATGTGCATATATATACATATATGTATGGATGTATGTATATACTGGTAGTGGTAGTACCCCTATCCTCAAGCTTAAAAACAAGGTTTGGCAGCAGTCATGCCTCAATGACCATGACCCACATCCCCACTAACTTTTTCAGTTAGTCAGTTTACAGATGCATCCCCACCCTAGCTTCTTTGTGTTGGTGTCACCATGTCAGCCATATAGACCAGGTTAGTGGTAGTCATGCATGGTTGCCCCACCTGACACCTCCCCCACCACCCACACACACAAAGTAAGACAATAGCCACACAGCAACACTGGTCTGCCATCCACACCCCCACCAGCCCACTTGTAGCCACACCATGCTGGTCAATGATGATGGGGTGATATTTATTTAAATTTTATTTTATTTATATTTAAATTGATTTATTTATTATCTTTACTTTTTATTTTTTTTCAGATTATTTCTATCCAGATTTCTTTGCTCATTATTCACATGCTGTCAGGACCTCCCAGCATTCTGACACCAATTGGACCACTCTGGGATTAGCAATTCCTCAATAGCTCAGATGGCAGAGTGTTGGACTCAAGATCAGAGGGTAACTGGTTCGAATCTTGGAACTAGAATACTTTTTTTGTAAAGAATGCATAATTATATTAATATTAGTCAAATTTACCGGGCTCGACTTTACCCCGGGTCGACTTTACCCTGGGTCAACTTTAGCCCAGCTCGACTTTACCCCGGTTTGAGTTTACCCCGGCTCGACTTGACGTTACCCGCCTCGACTTTACCCGGCTGGACGTGACCCGCCTCGATGTTACCTGGCTGGACGTGACCCGTCTCGATGTTACCCACCTCAACGCTACCCACCTCAATGTTTCCCACCTTGACGTTACCCACCTCGATGTTACCCGCCTAAACGTTACCTGACCCAACTTTACCCGACCCGACTTTACCTGACCCAACTTTACCCGACCCGACTTCACCCGACCTGAGTTCACCCGACCACACTTTACCCGACCACACTTTACCCGACCACACTTTACCCGACTCGACTTTACCTCACCTCCCTTTACCTGACCCGAGTTTACCTGACCTGAGTTTACCCGACCCAACTTTACCTGACCACACTTTACCCGACCACACTTTACCCGACCACACTTTACCTGGCCCGACTTTACCTCACCTCACTTTACCTGACCCGAGTTTACCTGACACGAGTTTACCCATCCCAACATTACCCGACCTGATGTTACCGACCTGGACTTTACGTTGAAACGGGTAACATTGAGGCGGGTAACGTTGAGGCGGGTAACGTCGAGGCGGGTAACGTCGAGGCAGGTAACGTTGAGGCGGGAAACATCGAGGCGTAAACGTCGAGGCGGGTAATGTCGAGGCGAGTAACGTTGAGGTGGGTAGCGTCGAGGCGAGTAATGTCGAGGCTGGTAACGTCGAGGCGGGTAACGTCGAGGCGGGTAACGTCAAGGCGAGTAACGTTGAGGTGGGTAACGTCGAGGCGGGTAACGTCGAGGCGGGTAACGTCGAGGCGTTAAACGTCGAGGCGGGTAACGTCGAAGGGGGGTAACGTCAAGACGGGTAACGTCGAGGCAGGTAACATCGAGGCATAACATCGAGGCGGGTAACGTTGAGGCAGGTAACATTGAGGCGGGTAACATCGAGGTGGGTAACGTCGAGGCGGGTAACGTCGAGGCGAGTAACGTCAAGGCGGGTAACGTCGAGGTGAGTAACATCGAGGCGGGTAACGTCGGGTCGGGTAACGTCGAGGCAGGTGACGTCGAGGCGGGTAACGTCGAGTCGGGTAACGCTGAGGCGAGTAACGTCGAGGTGGGTAACGTCGAGGCAGGTAACGTCGAGGCGGGTAACATCGAGGCGGGTAACATCGAGTCTGGTAACGTCGAGTCGGGTAACGTTGAGGCGGGTAACGTTGAGGCGGGTAACGTCGAGGCGGGTAACGTCGAGGCGGGTAACGTCGAGGCGGGTAACGTCGAGGCAGGTAACGTCAAGGCGGGTAACGTCGAGGCGGGTTACGTCGAGGCGGGTAACGTCGAGGCGGGTAATGTTGAGGTGGGTAACGTCGAGGTGGGTAACGTCAAGGCGGATAACGTCGCGCCTCGAGGCGGGTTACGTCGAGGCGGGTAAAGTCAAGGCGGGTAATGTCGAGGTGGGTAACGTCGAGGCGGGTAACGTCGAGGCGGGTAACATCGAGGCGAGTAACGTTGAGACGGGTAACGTCGAGGCGGGTAACATCGAGGCATAGCATTGAGGCGGGTAACGTCGAGGCAGGTAACGTTGAGGCGGGTAACATCGAGGTGGGTAACGTCGAGGCGGGTAACGTTGAGGCGAGTAACGTCGAGGTGGGTAACATCGAGGCGAGTAACATCGAGGCGGGTAACATCGGGGCGGGTAACGTCGAGGCCGGTAACGTTGAGGTGGGTAAGGTTGAGTCGGGTAACGCCGAGGCGGGTAACATCGAGGTGGGTAACGTTGATGTGGGTAACGTCGAGGTGGGTAACGTCGAGACGGGTAACATCGAGGCGGGTAACATCGAGTCGGGTAACGTCGAGGCGGGTAACATCAAGGCGGGTAACGTCGAGGCGGGTAACGTCGAGGCGGGTAACGTCGAGGCGGGTAACGTCGAGGCGGGTAACGTCGAGGCGGGTAACGTCAAGGCAGGTAACGTCGAGGCGGGTAACTTCGAGGCGGGTAACGTCGAGGCGGGTAACATCAAGGCCGGTAACGTCGAGGCGGGTTACGTCGAGGCGGGTAATGTCGAGGCGAGTAATGTTGAGGCAGGTAACGTCGAGGTGGGTAATGTCGAGGCGGATAACGTCACGCCTCGAGGCGGTAACGTCGAGGCGGGTAAAGTCAAGGCGGGTAACGTTGAGGTGGGTAACGTCGAGGCAGGTAACATCGAGGCGGGTAACATCGAGGCAAGTAACGTCGAGGCAGGTAACGACGAGGCAGGTAACGTCGAGGCGCGTAACGTCGAGGCGGGTAACGTCGAGGCAGGTAACGTCGAGGCAGATAACGTCGAGGCGAGTACATCGAGGCGGGTAATGTCGAGGTGGGTAACGTCGAGGCGGGTAACGTCGAGGCGCGTAACGTCGAGGCATGTAACGTCGAGGCGGGTAACGTCGAGGCGTGTAACGTCGAGGCAGGTAACGTCGAGGCGGGTAATGTCGAGGTGGGTAACGGCGAGCGGGGTAAAGTGTAGTCGGGTAAAGTCATGTCGGGTGAACTCGGGTCGGGTGAACTCGGGTCAGGTGAAGTCGGGTCAGGTGAAGTCAGGTTGAGTGAAGTCGGGTGGGGTGAAGTGAATCAGGTGAAGACGAGTCGGGTAAAATTGACCTGGGTAAAGCTGATCCGGGTAAAGCAGAGCCGTGTAAAGCAATGTCGAGTTAGGTAAAGGCATATTTATTAATATTGATATAATTATGCATTACAATAAAAAGTAGTATGACATTCTTTTAAATAAAGGTATTGCAGTTCCAAGATTCGAACCGGTTACCCTCTGATCTTGAGACCAACACTCTGCCATCTAATCTACAGAAGAAGTGCAACCCACAATGGTCTAACTGGTGGCAGATTGCTGGGAGGTCCTGAAAGCATGTGAATAACGAGCAATCAATATGGCTAGGAATACAATTCAATAGTCAGGATAATAAAAAATAAATTTGAAAATAAATTCAATAACATTTAAATAAATATCACCACATCATCATTGATTCATGACTGACCAGTATGGTGTAGCTAGAACTAGTAGAAGTGGGCTGGTGGGGGTGTGGGTTGCAGACCAGTGTTGCTTACTTTGTGTGTGTGAGAGGTAACCCCTAGCCTGGCCTGTCTGGCTGTCAGGGTTACCCCAACACAACTGTTTAACTGATAAACTTAGGGTGGATGTGGGTCATGGTCATTGAGGCATGACTGCTGCCAAACCTTGTTTTTAAGTTTGAGAATAGGGGCACAACCAGTACCAGCACATACTGGGAGCACCCCCCTCCACCCCCATCCCCAACTTGTGGGCAAGAGAGTGAAAGGGTGTGTTGTGGAAGTGAGTTTGGTAAGAGTGGGTATAGACCTGGGAGGAGTGTGTTATTTATATAATAACCAGAAATGATGTACACAATTATGTTATTGTTTAAAAGAATTGTCTATGGCACTGACAATTCTACATATATGTGTATATAGTCACATATATCCACATAAATGTATGTATATGTATATAATTATGCATATATATGCTTAGAAACATACTCTTATATACATATATGCATAAATACTTAGATGCGAATATATGAGTATATATGCATATATACACATATAAACGCACATCTACACATATATATGCAAATATATGTATAGATGCATATATAGACACGTATATATGTGTATATATGCAGATATACACATATATATGAGTATATATACACATATATCCACATATATGGGTGTATATGTATATAATTATGCATATATATGCTTAGAACCATACCATTATATACATATGCATAAATACTTATATGTGAATATATGTGTATATATGCGCATATATACACATATAAATGCATATCTACACATATATATGCAAATATATGTATATAAGCATATATCCACACATATATATGTGTATATATACGTATATTCACATATATATGAGTATATATGCACATATATGCACATATATCCACATATATGGGTGTATATGTATATAATTATGCATATATATGCATATATATCTGTGTGCATATATATATATATATGTATGCGTGTATATGCACATACACATATACTGTCTGGTGGATATACCACACAGAGAGAAATCCCACTCTGCACCCACACCCACACCCACACCCACAACCACACCCACACCCAGTGGCCATCCTTGTGTAGACTGCTAAAACAACAACCCATCTGCCTGTGTGTACATTAGAGTAATGGTTTATATGATGCCATACATCATGATTTGTTCATATTTTGGTTACTTCTCATTAACTATGTCCAGGATTTTGATTCTAAGAAAAGTACTTTCTTAAACAGACCATGGTTGTTCACCAGTAAAAATGAATAATTCAAGAATACAAGGAGTAAAATGTTATAGGCAAAATAAGATTATCTCTTTATTTTAATGTAGTTTTAATTAAATATTATGAACATACTATTCACGGGAGCATTTTCTTCATAGAAACGTTGAAGCGCTACTTACACCCATTCTAATGATATATTTTGTTAGCTTCCATTCTCAGTATTAAAGTAGCTGCAGACTGTGACAGCTCACCCCTCTTTGTTTCTATATAAAAACCGTCTTGGTTTTTCAAGACGACTTGAGAAACCAAGCCGTTTTGATTTCCTAGTCGTAGCCTCTACCTGGTGAAGCCTGATCCAGACAGAATACAAGCAATAATTGACATGCCAGAGCCGCGTGATAAACAGGGTGTCCAAAGGTTCCTGGGCATGGTTGGATATGTGCACAAGTTCATACCCAACATGTCCGAGATTGCCAAGCCACTATGCACACTCCTTGCTAAGGATGTTTGCGTGGCACTGGCAAGTCGAACAGCAGGGCGCGTTTGATACATTGAAAGAAAAGTTAAGAACTGCTCCTGTGTTGTCGTATTACAATGTCAAGAAACCCATTGTTATCCAAGTTGATGCTTGTCAGTCAGGTTTGGGTGCCGTATTAATGCAGGATGACAAGCCAATCGCACTCGCATCTCGTGCGCTTAACTTAGCGCAGTGTGGCTATGCCACAATTGAGAAAGAAATGCTCACCCTATGTTTTGGATGCCATAGGTTTCATGACTATATCTTTGGCAAAGAAGTTCAAATTCAACCAGACCACAAGCCATTAGTGGCGATAATGCAGAAACCAATTCATAAGCTTTCAGCCAAGATGCAGAGAATGCGAATGCGTTTGCAAAATTACGATATTCAACTATGTCATGTGATGGGTTCTTTGATGTTTTTTGCAGACATGTTGTCCATGGCGAATAGTGCCAAAGTAGGTCATGGTAACCTGTTCGATGACACGTTCTGCATTGCTGCAGTGGACATTCCATCTTCAAGTTTGTTGAGTAAAATTGCCAGAGAGTATGAGAAGGATGTATCCATGTCTATGTTGATCTCACACATTGAAGATGGGAGGGACACTACACGCATACAGACACCGCCGTGTCTGAGACAGTACATTCCACACAAACACAAGTTAACAGTAGAAAACAATCTGGTCATGAAAGACAATCGGGTGGTGGTTCCTCCGGGTCTCCGCGGTGAAATGATTGAGGCGTTACACGAAACGCATTTGGACATGACAAAATCCAAGCAGCTGGCGCGAGAATGTATGTCTTGGCCTAATATGAACAAGCAAATTGAGGATAAGGTCAGTCGATGTGACGCTTGCCAAAATAACCGAAAAAATGTGCATAATGAACCGTTAATAAATCACCCGATTGCCTGTCAACCGTATGAAAAAGTCGGTGCAGACTTGTTTGAGTTAAACCATAAAAACGACCTGATAACTGTAGATTATTACACAAAATATCCAGAGGTGACGCTGTTGGGCGATACGTCGTCTGTCACAGTCAATGAAGCGTTGAAGGATAATTTTGCAAGGCACCATATTCCTAGGCAGGTTATTTCGGACAATGGTCCGCAGTTTAAGAGCCATGAGTATAGGCAGTTTACACAGCACTATGGGTTTAAGGCCGTATATTCCAGTCCACAGTATCCTCGCAGTAATGGGCAGGTAGAACGGTTTCTGCAAACGGTCAAGGATATGTTAAAGAAGTGCGAGAAGACTGGTTCGGATTTTCAGTTAGCTTTGCTGAATTATCGTAACACTCCATTGCCAATCTTGAATGCATCTCCGGCTCAGCTGCTCATGAGCTGAAGGCTGAGGGGTAGGTTGCCGATGGCGGAAGAAATTTTGGTGCCGGAAACACAAAATCCAAAGAAAGTCCAGACAGCAAAATTGCAGCAAAATTGCAGCAAAATTGCAGCAAAGTCAGAAAGCGTTTAATGACAAGAAATGTGGTAAGCCGCACGAACCTATGAAAGTCAGAGACAAAATAAAATACAAAAATCATGCAGGGGAATGGAAAAAAGGGGTTATTTTGGGTCGGACTGGTATTTCGGGGAGAGAATATCAAATTTTGAACGAGTCAGGTAATATGTTATATAGAAACCGAGTGCAGATTATCAGGGCGCCTGTGGGGGGGCGGCCCGAACCGGTCGGGCAAACGCAAAGTAGGTCAGTATCATTGCCAAATGTAAACAGTGCGGCTAATCTAAGTAGGTCAGGTTGGCTGATTAGGCCGGCGAGCAGGTTAGACCTGTAGCAGGTCAGTTTAGGTTAGGTGTGTACATGTATAGCTTGTGCATGTAGGATTAAGTTATATTTTCAGCTGTGGTTTGCTGTTTATTGTGTGATGGACAATGTATAATGTGGAGGCATTAAGGCCGGACAGTTGAAGGACTTCAGTGCCATAGTGCGCTCGGACATTCACGAGGACTTGTGTTTCAGTTAAGTACGCATATACATTGATGGTGCATTCGTTTGACTGGTATGTTGATATATGTTTATGGTTATTTTGAAACATTTCATGTTTCAGAAATACTTTGAGGGGGGGATGTGATATATGCGTAATAGACGTATAGGCATGATAATGAGATGCAAAGGTTTGGACAAGGGATTATGTAAATGAGATGACATCATGGAAAGTTTAGCCGGCGGGTTCAGCGAGCCCTGGGACGTGAATAAACCATTCAGTATCCAGAAGTCAAAGTGTTCAGACGTTGTACTTTCACAAACGGCAGGAAAGAAAATCACTTGTCAGTATATACATCTGTACAACCAGGTACCTTTGATTGCATATTGGGTAACTCCTTCTTGTGTACAGTTCTGCTTCACCCTCCGTTTCTAGCCACTTATATAAAGATACAAATGAATAATTTGTTCCTGAGTCAATAGGATGACCAGGTTTCACGACCAGTTGTGGAGGTGAAGTGAACTCTTTGTATCAGGTTCAGTGACATCTTGCCTTGGCTGCCATTAACTTATGACAATCAAGAATTAATGCCCGGACATCTTCTACCCATTGATCATGCTCCCCATCCCACCGATTCAGCACAGTATCACAAATTTCCAGCATGTGCACCATCATGCCAGAATCTCAATTGGGATGTTTACGATCAAGGCGCAACACTTTGCCATGTACAAAACAAGTTGTCTTCCAACCATATGGTGAACGGCTATATCTCAGCATTTGGCTACACGTGGGCATGTTGTCTGTCATTCTTATTTTCACAAGCATGTGTCTTATCAGTATAATGTTTCCTACATGATGGATGAATGAAGCAGGGTTTACTTGATGTCAAATGCTGGAGAAAATATACATCACTGTGTAACTTGCAGAATGTCTTAAGCATAAAGATTCCCTTGTGGTACAATTTGAAAATTTCTCTGGGCTAAAACCTTGTTTGCAAATCACACATGTGTCCTGCATATCCACACTTTCCTCATCACTGATGTTTATTTTATGCCTGGAAATAGTTTCTAAGAAATTTATATCTTTGCACAAATATATTATGAATAACCACATTCAAGTCTGACACTGGCATTTTAATAATGGCATCTCTCCCTGACTATGATTTGGAGTATAATAGTCATCTTGCTTGGCCAAAGTGGTAGAGTGGAGGCTTCCCATGCAGAAGGTCGGGAGTTCTAAACCTGGCCGAGTCAAACCAATGAATTACAAAACTGATACTGAGCCTGGTGCTCGGGGTTATTAGGATAGGGCCAGGACTGGTTAGCACAGTTAGTATCAGGATACTTACTGCGTGGGAAATTGGGTCATGACGCCAGTGGTCTGGTCTCCCAGTGGGGCAGCACTGTCACAAGTCGGCACCCATCCTGACATGACCTTAGATGTTGCCAGTTGCAATAAACAACGAACATCTCACTTGCTGTTCTGCTCTGAATCCATTTCGGACACAAGTTTAATGCTCAAATAAACAAATTATACAGGGCAACCTTCATGTGGTGACTGCACTCTGGAATATCAAGAATTGTATCATTATTTTGATACCATCATTGAATTTATGACAGGTGATGACTAAGCTGTACAGGTATCACCTAGCAATCTATATGTGAAGTTTCATCACTACACTGTCCCGAAAACCAATACATATTAACGATTTCCTAACTTACCCCCTTATTTCCGAATGCTTGCTGTGGTAAAAGATTCAATCAGCCCCCCAAAATCTTTCCTGAAGTCGATTGATGGGGACTTTGTTCCTGAAAGACTACATACCATACTTATTTAGAAAAAACAAAAGCCCTTTGTGTCTGAATTTTGTCCAACAAACACAATAATTGCTTGTACCACGGATAGACTAGGACCGCAACATTCACATCATCTGCCTGCCCTGGTACACGTCCATAAGGGCCCGGTCACATACACGTTAGTGAACGTAGTTGAACATAGGATAGATTAACGTGGGTCAAACATGGTGTAAGTACGTTAAACTAGGTTGAAATACGTTAAGGTACGGCAGGTTTTGGTACGGATAAAAACATTATGGTACGGATGCATACGATATAGCGAATGGTAGTGTAAAAGACGTGTTAACACCGTGAGCTTTGTAATGTAACTGACTTTATTTAGAACTACTATTCATGACGACATCCGGTATTATGCTGGGGGCGTTCGTACAACTACATACATTACATCTTCCCCTTTTAACGATATATATCGATATTTTATTATTCATCAATAAAGTTTTTGGTGCACGACTATTTGGTGGATTCAATGGTACATAATAATATAATTTTCATACTTAAATTCATTAATACCTTTTTTTATTACAGTTGCCTATTATATATTAACTAACATCGAGATCACTGGGTTATACATGTTTCATATCAATATTCTTATTAATGCTACATCTTTCCTCTCTTTTCCTTTTTCTTTAAAAGAAATCAGAATTGTCAATAAATGTTGTGTATATGTGTGTACTTTATATCCAAACATGCATACACAGTTAGCTACAAGTGTCGTTTCTTATGTGTGCATGTATTGTGTCCATTCTTTGTTTGACCTTAATAAATGTCGTTCTTATTCTTACTGTACTGCTTTTCTAGCATGTTATTTATTTAATTATCACAATTGCATTAGCGAACAGTAACAAAATTAATATTATTGAGTCAATAGTCATTTGATAACATCTATGAAATGTAAGACAATTTAAAGCATTTATATCAACACACAAAATGTATACTCAGTTGTAAATGACTAAATGCTTAACAAATTTATTTATATCCTGTAATAGGAAGCTAGCAACACTGAAAAGACAGATACAAAAAATGTGTAACATATATCATGTTATCGTTTTTTAAATTTATTATCACTGTCTAACATCATGAGTAATATCACGTATTTCACTAACTGTACTAACCTATATGTTGTTAATGACTATTTACCTTGACTTCAATGCATAAATGTTACATTAATAACCAAAATGAATTGTGGGTTTACTTATTCTACCATAACGTGTAGTGTAAAGTGAAAGTTTGTTTATATTATGTGTTTTGTTCCTATTATTTGTATCAGTCAATTTAACACTTCGGTTTATATTTTTCTTAGGACAACTGTAAATTAATTTTCTGTTACGTTGTATCACATTATTACGTTCATTTACTATATTGTAATCCCTCGTATATTTTTTATCCGTGGGCATAATGGTTCCTTTTTTCCACTCATTGTTATGGTCTTTGTATCGGACCCTATCCCCAGTATGTAATAACGGGCGAACCTTACCTGAATGTCTGTCAAAGTATAATTTCTGTAACTTTTGATTACGACGTAACTGATGTAATTTTGAAGATGGGATTGTCGCAGTGAGGTACGGTCTAATAAAGGGATCCTGCTTCTCAACCTGCGGTACATCAGCAATTGCGCTGGTGATGCACCAACGCCATCTAGTGTAGTATTTCTATAATTGAGCAAGGCAATGTCTACTTCCCGATTATCCTTAATACATTTTTTTATCATACGTTTGATGGTTTGTACATACCGTTCAACTTGCCCATTGATTTGGGCATGCATTGGACTTGTGAATAATGACGTGAAACCATACAACAAAGAAAACTTACGAAATTCCTCACTTGTGAATTGAGGACCATTGTCTGATACAACATATTTGGGTATTCCATACCTGGCAAACATCTGCTTCAATGCAGTAATAACGGCTTGACTAGACAGTTGTAACAATTCAATGAAGTCAGGAAACTTAGAATAATAATCAATAATCAGTATGTAGTTTTTACCGTGTACATGAAACAAATCCACTCTGATCTTATGAAATGGTATATCCGTTATTGAATGACTTATTAATGGTTCTTTTGCCTGTGCATTTCTCAATTCTTGGCAAATATCACATCTTGAAATCTTGTCCTCTAATTGACTACTTAAACCAGGCCAAAATACACTATCTCTAGCTAGCTGTTTACACTTAACGATACCCAAATGCGACTCATGTAGCTTTGTTAACATACTGGGTTGCAACACTTTTGGAATTATTATTTGTTTACCTTTCAATAAAACTCTGTCATACCATGTTATTTCATGCCTAAAAGGATAATATGGTTTTACATCATACAGAACATGGTTGTTACTGTTGGGCCATCCGTCCAATGTTAAGTGTTTTATTTTGTTTAGCGTCTGATCCAACTCGGTGCACTCCCTGACTAGAATTTACCCATCTGGTTGGTTCTTCTTGTTTTACAATGACCCCCAAGTTCACCATTCGGTTCAATTCTGCCTGGACATCCTCAACAATAGCTAATGGTATTCTGCGTGGTGGGTCTACAATAGGTGGGATAGTGTCATCAATATATATTTTTGCATTCACTTTAATTAAACCTAAACCTTCAAATACATCAGAATACTTCTTTACCAGTTTGTCCGCCTCCATGTCAGGTATCTTGTCCACGGTGTCCAGATGCGCCAACAGACCCAATCATACACAAGCCTGTTTACCTAGGATTGCACTCCCGGCATCCGTTACTTGAAACTTCAGTTCAGTATTGTTGATATCCAGTATCGTCTCACCAGCAGGCTTGATTCGGTGTCCTCCATAAGTGATTAGTTGACATTTTGAAGGGGTCAAATTAGCACTACGAATCTTCTTGTAAATGTTGAGAGGCAAAATATTAGCTTCAGACCCAGTGTCTAATTTAAATGATACATCCTGTTCGCTGACGACGAACATCGCGTACCATAAATCGCTGTCAGCTACTTCATCTTGGTAGATCGTTCCTATAAACAAATCATACTCGTCGTCATTCAGTCGATGCTGCATACCCTGTTCATCACGCCCATCATCACGATCTGGGTCCACTTCAATCTCATATACTGGTGCACTTTGCTGCTGCCTCTTTTGTTGATGGCAAACCTTGATGAAGTGACCTATCCTATGGCATCCAGAGCACTCCTTCCCCTTTGCAGGGCAGCTTCCTCTATGATGAGTGTATCCACAACGGTCACAACGTGTAGCCGTTACTTGGGAACCCTGTTGAAAACAACTTGTTGATGGCCGTATCCATGGAGATGTTCGTTCTCCTGGTCCCCCTCTCCTGACGTACCGAGCAGCCATCGCATCGACTTGATTAATACCATCTCTATTTACTTGTGCTGCTTTATTCTCACTCAACTGACATAACTGAATACATTCCTCCAATGTCAACTTAGGAGATTGTAATAACTTGTTTCTCAGTTCATTATCCTTGACTCCACACACAATGCGATCACACAGCAATGACACCTCCAATGTGTCATAGCAACAAAACTGTACACAATGTTTTAACTCCCTGATGTATGTGTCCATATTTTCAGTAGTTTGATTAAATGTATTAAATTCATACCTGACAACTGTGATGTTTGTCTTACCTTCACAGTACTGATTGAATGCGGCTATTAACGGTGTTATCTTGTCCTTTTCTGCAGTTTCAAAATCGAAAGTTCTGTGTATTTCCTGTGCCTCTCCACCAGCGACATGCAAAAACACACAACATTGGATCTTCTCCGTTTTAGTTGCCACTCCTGCGGCTGTTGCATATATCTCATATGAATTAATCCAGGATCTCCAATTAACGGCCATGTTCTCATCTAAATTCAATGGTCCCGGGGTTTTAATCTGTGCAGAGCCATATCGATGAGTTCAACCCCACATCTGACACCATGTAAAAGATGTCTTAACACCGTGAGCTTTGTAATGTAACTGACTTTATTTAGAACTACTATTCATGACGTCATCCGGTATTATGCTGGGGGCGTTCGTACAACTACATACATTACAGTAGACAGGAAGTGTGAACACTTATTTGTCTCTCTTTTTTTGTTGTTGGTACATTAGTTGTCCCGAGCAGGGGAATTGCCGGTCACAGACGACTGGTCTTCCCAACTCCACTGCTGGTCGATAGAAAGCCCAAGCCTACACTTTTACCGACCCAAGGGATTTTTAACCTCCCACACCACATAGACATGGTATGAGAGCAACCGGCCTTTAATGACGCTGTAAGTTATACACAGTGGTGGAAATCCAAATTGGCAGAGCTGGGGGCATGAGGAATCAAACCGCTGACCCTCAGATTAGGAGTCTGACCTACAAAAAAGTCAGACACTCTAACCACTCCGCCACAGAGAACGCCACAACGTCATGGTATGGACAAATACGTTAAGGTATGGATGCCGGTATGTTCAACTACGTTCAACTACGTTAGCCTCCACTACATTCAACTACCTCCACTAACGTGTATGTGACCGGGCCTTAACTGTCCTGACAGCCGCCTGACGTTAGACCTCGCCTGCCACACTCTCCTCCTCATCAACTTCCACCGCACCCTCAGCACACATGGCTACATGGGTCACGCTGCTCTCATCATCCTTATGACATTGAACTCACTAACCCTGTCACACTGGATTAATCATCCCTATGACATTGAACTCACTAACCCTGTCATCTGCATTCACCAACCCTACCACACTGCACTCACCATACCTATCACACTGATCTCACCAACCCTACCACACTGCACTTACCATACCTCGCACACTGATCTCACCAACCCTACCACACTGCACTCACCAACCCTATCACACTGCACTCACCAACCCTACCACACTGCACTTACCGTACCTCTCACACTGATCTCACCAACCCTACCACACTGCACTCACCAACCCGACCACACTGCACTCACCATACCTATCACACTGCACTCACCAACCCTACCACACTGCACTTACTGTACCTCTCACACTGCACTTACCGTACCTCTCACACTGATCTCACCAACCCTACCACACTGCACTCACCAACCCTACCACACTGCACTCACCAACCCTATCACACTGCACTCACAAACCCTACCACATTGCACTCACCAACCCTACACCACTGTACTCACCAACCCTATCACACTGCACTCACCAACCCTACGACACTGCACTCACCAATCCTACCACACTGCACTCACCAACCCTACCACACTGCACTCACCAACCCTACGACACTGCACTCACCAACCCTACCACACCGCACTCACCAACCCTACCACACTGCACTCACCAACCCTACCACACTTCACTCACCATACCTATCACCCTGCACTCACCAACCCTACCACACTGCACTCACCAACCCTATCACACTGCACTCACCAACCCTACCACATTGCACTCACCAACCCTACCACACTGCACTCACCATACCTATCATGCTGCACTCACCAACCCTACCCCACTGCACTCACCAACCCTACCACACTGCACTTACCATACCTATCACATTGATCTCATTAATCATGTCACACTGCACTCATCATCCCTATCACACTGCACTCACCAGCCGTACAACACTGCACTCACCATACCTATCACACTGATCTCACCAACCATGTCACACTGCTCTCATCATCCCTACCACACTGCACTTACCGGACCTATAACACTGATCTCACTAACCCTGCCACACTGCACTCATCATCCCTATGACACTTCACTCACCAACCCTACCACACTGCACTCACCAATCCTACCACACTGCACTCACCAACCCTACCACACTGCACTCACCATACCTATCACACTGATCTCACCAACCCTGTCACACTGCTCTTATCATACCTACCACACTGCACTCACCAACTGTACAACACTGCACTCACCAACCCTACCTCCCAGATCTCACCAACCCTATCACACTGCTCTTCTGAACACTATCACACTGCACTCACCATGTCTATCACACTAGTTTCATCGGTGTTACTCACACACTGCTCTCACCAACCCTTTCACCCTGCACTCACAAACACTCCACACTAACCTTCATAAGAAATGGGTACTGCTAGTGTCCCACCTACAGAAACAAGTTGAACTACACTGCGCTGCACTATATGAATGCGTTCCATTTGAGAGGGTGCATGTATTGAGTGGGGTAGCGCCGCACAAGCTTGTGTTAGTGGAGGCCTGCCGCTCCGGAATGTGTGTGGCAGGTCCCTTTCGGACCTCTCCACTGAGTCAATGTTTATTTACAATACATGAACCCCCAACACCTGGAAATGAAAGCTACTTTGACGGCTCTTTGAAGCACTTCTCCCTCTGGAAGTGACAATCATGCATGGAGTGTGGAGAGAGTTGTCGGTGCGTTAATCTGTGTACGTTTCGGACTGTGGCCCACGTCACCATTTTGACAAAACTTCCACTGTGCAACTGCCAAGTGCCGCGCCATGTGATCACCAGCTACTTCATACATAGTCGAAATGCCAGCCAGATATTGTGGAAGAAAAGCTTGTACGAGTGAAGCCATGCTCCACCTGTAGAAGCGGATGTACAGGTAAGGAGGGGTGAGTACAGTGGCGTCTACTTTGGGTGCCACTTCCAACAAACTCATCCCCACAAAGAATAAACTTGACACAACTGATACCCAGCGACGATGCCTGTGGGTACTAGGTAGATCATGTGACAGGCTCGTCGGCCCTGTGTACAGACAACTCGATTTATACATATCTACCGCATATCGAGCAGCTATCATCGTGACACTCTTGAGTGTCAGAGCACGTACCATAAGCCTCTTTGATGTTCATATTGGCGCCTGCTGAATGTGAATATGTTCTAAGGTTGGCACATAACAGCCTGCAGATTTCTTCTGTTTGTGGACACCGCATTGCTCACCCCAGTCAACGGCATCCATTGCACGCTAAGTGGCTATTGTTACCCCCTGAGCTGCTCGCCTGACACGAAGCGCTATCCTTAGTGCAAGCTAGTGAGTGCGAGTCCAGTTCTCCATGTCAGAACTACGCATTTATTCAAACCTAACCTCAACAAAACCACCTATGGTAGTAGCGCTATACCTTGAGTTTAGTCGGCGCCTCCTGCCGCCATTAACAGCCGACATGCAATTTTCCGATATATGAGATATGGGATATGGAGAACTCTGCTATAATAAATTGCAACTTGTCTATAAAATGGTAAATAGTATGTAAAACCAAAGGCATATAAGGTATATGTGGAGTTGGTGAGCTATTACTAATTGAGGATAGAAATTGTGTATTAATATAGTATAGAGAGAGAGGGTCACTTCTTGACCTGAGAGAGGGTCACTTCTTGACATGTGGGACCATCTTTGGAAAGTTGCCTCACATACCCCCTCCCCTCCAAGAGTTATTTATGGATCACTGCACCAGATACAACAGGGCACTGTAGCCAGATCTAACCATGCCTTGGCAACAAGGATATTGAACCCTCATTGGTGGATAGAGGAATGCTTGTTAGGGATTGGAAGACTGGAGCATGTGATCACCACCATCTTGTTCTTGAAACTACAAATACAATAAATCAGAGAGGCTCACTCTCCTACCTATCAGTCTTTATCTACTTTCCTTCCTTGCCTGTAGTGATTTTTTATTAGCCTATCTACACCACTCAAAACGCGAGCCGTCGACTTTACAAAAGCTGCCTATGGTAGTAGCGCTATACCTTGAGTTTAGTTGGCGCCTCCTGCCGCCATTAACAGCCGACATGCTGGCAGACCAGGCGCTCTCACCACATTTACGAAGAAGGGGGGATCTGTACATGTATTCTCAGTTCAGTACATAGCTAAACGAATTATATTTGTAGCATCAACAGAACAATAGTTACACAGGCACAATGCGCCAAAGGAAGAGCAATACGTATCGTGGCAACGAGAATCGCGAACATCAATCGGCGCATAATTCCGAATTGTGGTTGATTCGGGGGAAGCCGGAGACCCACCACGCACCTAGCAGATTGGAGGAACACCACCCTGACCTCCCCCCGCATCAGCATTCGGATTCAACTCTTCACGCCGTCCCATACTAAATGCAACCTTAATGCAGTCCCTTTAGATGTACTACCATGTAACTCAACAGAAGCGATATGGTGCGAGATTAAGCTAGAAGACAGGGACAGTCTGCTTGTTGGATGCATCTACAGGTCACCCAACAGCGACAACAGTGTCCATGAGGAAACTCGACAGCTGATCCAAAAGGCCTCAGCCCTAAACCACAGCCACCTCCTAATCATGGGAGACTTCAATTATCCAGAAATCAGTTGGCAACCCATGCGGACACCAAATAGCGAACAACATCCAGCAACACTCTTTGTCGAAAATCTTAGAGATTGTTTCCTTTTCCAGCTCGTCACGGAACCAACGCATAAGCGTGGTAACCAGACTGCAAATATACTAGATCTCATCATCACAAATGAGGAAGAAATGATTGGAAACCTTAAGCATGTTGCGAGACTTGGAAATAGCCACCATGATTGCCTTTTCTTTAATTTCAGTTGCTATTACCATGCAAACCCAAGTGGAAAGCACAAATTCATATTGGATAAAGGCGACTATGAGGGCTTGAGACAGGATCTCGACCAAGTTCTACTAAGTGCAGCCCCAAATACAGACACTGTTGAGCAAAATTGGAATGCATTTGAAAAAACCTTCATGGAAAATGCAAACAGCACATACCCATGTCATCTGGCAAAATGAATAATGGCAGACCACGGCCAGAATGGATGAATGACCAAGTCAAGCAGAAGATCAGCTTGAAACAACAGGCATACGCAGTGAAGAGACAGTCGGGCACAGAAAGTAACAGAATCTGATATGCAAAACTATGTAACCAAGTAAAGTGGGAATGTAGGAAAGCAAAGAGAGAGCATGAGAAAAACATAGCCAAAAATGCCAAAGAGAACCCAAAAGCCTTCTATAAATATGCTAGGAGTAAACTCAAAGTACATATACCAGTTGGAGATTTGAGGCGGGATGATGGGACCATTGCACAAAAGGATATCGACAAAGCTAATACTTTGAACACCAGATTCGCAAGTGTCTTCACACAAGAAGACCTGTCATATATACCAATGTTTGAGGACCGACTTTTTCGTGCCCCCTGACCAACATAAATATTGCACCATCCGATCTGAAGAAAAGATTATACAATCTTAATGCATCTAAGGCAGCAGGTCCTGATGGAATATACCCACGCATATTGAAGGAGCTACACAATGAGCTTGTTGAACCACTTAGACACATTTTCCAAAAATCACTAAACCAAAGAAAACTTCCTCACCCATGGAAGGATGGACATGTAGCTCCCATCTTCAAAAAGGGTAACAGAAGTGATCCAGGAAACTATAGGCCAATCAGTCTAACATCTGTAGTGTGTAGGTTGCTGGAATCAATAATAAGAGATTCTATCATGGCTTATCTTGTCAAAAACAACCTCCTATCAACACAGCAGCATGGCTTTGTGCAAGGAAGATATTGTACGACCCAACTACTGGCATGTATGGATGAGTGGACCCGCGTTATTGATGACTTTGGAGATCTGGATGCTATTTATCTAGATTTCCAAAAAGCATTCGACACTGTTCCACACCAGCGACTGCTAAAAAAACTGCATGGCTATGGCATAAGAGGAGATGTCCTACACTGGCTAAAGGATTTTCTGAGCAACAGAAGACAGCGAGTCATTGTAAATGGCAAACCATCAGGATGGTGCTCGGTGAAAAGCGGAATACCTCAGGGCAGCGTGCTTGGACCAGTCTTATTTGTGATATATATCAATGACTTACCAGAGGTTGTACATTCTATGGTCCAAATGTTTGCTGACGATACCAAAGTATTCCGCCGTATAGAGAAAGGTAGTGAGTGACTCACGCGACTTGCAGAAGGACCTCAACAACATGCGGAAGTGGTCAAGTGATTGGCAGCTGAAGTTTATTGCTTCAAAATGCAAAGTGATGCATTTAGGGGGAAAAAACAGCAAGCACATCTATGTAATGAACGATGGTGTGAATAATGTTCCGCTCTCCGAAACGATGATAGAAAAGGACTTGGGTGTCAAGGTGGACAACAAACTGACATTCAGCGACCACATCCAGGAAGCCGCCAACAGAGCTAATGGAATACAGGCTATCAATCGAAGATCGTACACATACCTAGACGAGGATGTTGTACGCAGACTGTACACATCCCTTGTACATCCACTTTTGGAATATGGAAATGTTGTGTGGTCACCACTCTACATGAAGGATGCTGAGTCAATTGAGAGGATCCAAAGAAGTGCAACGAAGCTTGTACATGGATTTGATGCAATACCCTATGAAAAACATATGCGTCATTTGAAGATCCCAAGCATGTACTACAGACGGGCCCGGGGGGATATGATTGAAGTATTCAAATATCTCCATGGTATCTACAAGACAGGCGGCCCTCTTATCAGAGACTCCAACACCAGTACCAGAGGGCACTCCCTGAAGCTGAGGAAGCGGTACTCCAGACTGGACCTGCGACACAACTGTTTCGGCTTTAGGGTGGTTGACCTGTGGAATGACCTGCCGGAGAGTGTCGTAGCAGCAGAGTCGGTGAACTGTTTCAAGTCCCGACTGGATGCATACTGGTCAAGCATTACATATATCTTGGAGCCAGTGACAGTTGCTACGATTGACCACATCTGAAGAACTGTCTCCATTTCAATTAATTAAGAGCGGCTAACAGGTCCAAGGCCTATTATAGCTGTATCCTATTGATTGATTGATTGATTGATTGATTGATTTCACCACTCCCACCAACCCTCTTTTTAAGGACTACTTCGTGGGGGTCGGCTCTGGTGGCCTCGGAGACTCCGGCGCCTACCGATGCCCCGATCGACATCGATGATCAATCAATCATCAATCAATAGTTCCATCCTCTAGTCGAGGGTTGGATGCAATGGTTCTCCACTTGTCCCGATGTTGTGCTGTTCTGATAGACTGTGAATAATTCAAGCCTGTCCAGTTCATCGACATCGATGAACTGGACTAAAAACCCCTTTCTGTAGCCCTCCCTCAATTGTCAATAAACATCCCTTCCTCCCACGCAGTCTCCGGCTTCCTTCCTCGAATCAATAAATTAATGCTGGTGAAAATCATACAGCAGTGATAATGGTGGTGGCTGTACTAGTTAGGGGTGGTGGCAGTAGTAGTGGTTGAGGCTGTACCAGTGGTGGTGGTGGCAGCACTAGTGGTGGTAGTGGTCGCACTAGTGGTGGTGGCAGTACTAGTAGTTGAGGCTATACTAGTGGGGTGGTAGCAGTACTAGTGGTGGTGGTGCCAGTACTAGTAGTTGAGGCTATACTAGTGGTAGTGGTGGCAGTACTAGTAGTTGAGGCTATACTAGTGGTTGTGATGGCAGTACTAGTGGTGGTGGTGACAGTACTAGTAGTTGAGGCTATACTAGTGGTGGTGGTGGCAGTACTAGTAGTTGAGGCTATACTAGTGGTGGTGGCACTATTAGTGGTGGTGGTGGCAGTCCTAGTAGTTGAGGCGATACTAGTGGTGGTGGTGGAAGCACTAGTGGTTGAGGTTATACCATTGGTGGTGGTGGCAACACTAGTGGTGGTGGCAGTACTAGTAGTTGAGGCTACACTAGTGGTGGTGGTGGCAGTACTAGTTGTGGTGGTGGCAGTACTAGTGGTTGAGGCTGTACCAGTGGTGGTGGTGGCAGCACTAGTGGTGGGGTTGGCAGTACTAGTAGTTGAGGTTATATTAGTGGTGGTGGTGACACTTTTAGTGGTGGTGGTGGCAGTACTAGTGGTGGTTGTGGCAGTACTAGTGGTTGGGTTTATTCCAATGGTGGTGGTGGCAGCACTAGTGGTGGTGGTGGCAGTACTAGCAGTTGAGGCAATACTAGTGGTGGTGTTGGCAGTACTAATAGTTGAGGCTATACTAGTGGTGGTGGTGGCACTACTAGTGGTGGTGGTGGCAGTACTAGTAGTTGAGGCTATACTAGTGGTGCTGGTGGCAGCACTAGTGGTTGAGGTTATACCATTGGTGGTGGTGCCAACACTAGTGGTGGTGGTGGCAGTACTAGTAGTTGAGGCTATACTGGTGGTGGTGGTTGCAGTACTAATGGTGGTGGTGGCAGTACTGGTCGTGATGGTGGCAGTACTAGTGGTTCAGGCTATACCAGTGGTAGTGACAGCACTAGTGGTCGTGGCAGTACTAGTACTTGAGGTTATACTAGTCGTGGTGGTGGAAGTACTAGTGATGGTGGTGGCAGCACTAATGGTGGGGTTGGCAGTACTAGTAGTTGAGGCTATACTAGTGGTGGTGGTGGTAGTACTAGTGGTGCTGATGGCAGTACTAGTGGTGGTGGTGGCAGTACTAGTGGTGGTGGTGGCAGTACTAGTGTTTGAGTATGTACCAGTGGTGGTGGTGGCAGTACTAGTAGCTGAGGCTATGCTAGTGGTGGTGGTGGCAGCACTAGTGGTGGTGGTGGCAGTACTAGTGGTGCTAGTGGCAGCACTAGTGGTGGTACTGGTAGCACTAGTGGTGGTGGTGGCAGTACTCGTGGTTGAGCTATACTAGTGGTGGTGGTGGCGGTACTAGTGGTGGTGCTGGTGGTACTTGTGGTTGAGCTATACTAGTGGTGGTGGTGGCAGTACTAGTGGTTGAGGCTATCCCAGTGGTGGTGGCAGCACTAGTGGTGGGGTTGACAGTACTAGTAGTTGAGGCTATACTAGTGGTGGTGGTGGCAGTACTAGTAGGTGAGGCTATACTAGTGGTGGTGGTGGAAGGACTAGTGATGGTGGTGGCAGCACTAGTGGTGGGGTTGACAGTACTAGCAGTTGATGCTATACTAGTGGTGGTGGTGGCACTAGTAGTGGTGGTGCTGGCAGTACTAGTGGTGGTGGTGGCAGTACTAGTAGGTGAGGCTATACTAGTGGTGGTGGTAGCAGTACTAATGGTGCTGGTGGCAGTACTGGTCGTGATGGTGGCAGTACTAGTAGTTCAGACTATAGAAGTGGTGGTGGCAGCACTAGTGGTGGTGGCAGTACTAGTAGTTGAGGTTATACTAGTGGTGGTGGTGGAAGGACTAGTGATGGTGGTGGCAGTACTAGTGGTGGGGCTGGCAGTACTAGTAGTTGAGGCTATACTAGTGGTGGTGGTGGCACTATTAGTGGTGGTGGTGGCAGTACTATTGCTGGTGGTGGCAGTACTAGTGGTTGAGCCTATTCCAGTGGTGGTGGTGGCAGCACTAGTGGTGGTGGTGGCAGTACTAGCAGTTGAGGCTATACTAGTGGTGGTGTTGGCAGTACTAGTAGTTGAGGCTATACTAGTGGTGGTGGTGGCAGTACTAGTGGTGGTGGTGGCAGTACTAGTAGTTGAGGCTATTCTAGTGGTGGTGACACTACTAGTGGTGGTGGTTGCAGTACTAGTAGCTGAGGCTCTACTAGTAGTGGTGATGGCAGTACTAGAAATTGAGGATATACTAGTAGTAGTGGTGGCATTACTAGTAGTTGAGGCTATACTAGTGGTGGTGGTGCTACTAGTGGTGCTGATGACAGTGCTAGTGGTGGTGGTGGCAGTACTAGTAGTTGAGGCTATACTACTGGTGGTGGTGGTGGTACTAGTAGTGGTGGTGGCAGTACTAGTAGTTGAGGCTATACTACTGGTGGTAGTGGCACTACTAGAAGTGGTGGTGGCAGTACTAGTAGTTGAGGCTATACTAGTGGTGGTGATGGCAGTACTAGTGGTGGTGGTGGCAGTTCTAGTAGTTGAGGCTATAGGCCTACTAGTGGTGGTGGTGGCAGCACTAGTGGTTGAGGTTATACCAGTGGTGGTGGTGGCAGCACTAGTGGTGATGATGGCAGTACTAGTAGTTGAGACGCTACTAGTGGTGGTGGTGGCACTACTAGTAGTGGTGGCAGTACTAGTGGTGGTGGTGGCAGTACTAGAGGTTGAGGCTATACTAGTGGCGGTGGTGCTGGCAGTACTGGTGGTGGTGGCAGTACTAGTGGTGGTGGTGGCAGTACTAGAGGTTGAGGTTATACTAGTGGTGGTGTTGGCAGTACTGGTGGTTGAGGCTATACTAATAGTGGTGGTGGGAATACTAATCAGGAAAAATGTGAACACAGCAAATATAGTTATGGCATCTTTAATTAAGGAAAGTTAAACATCAGGTTATACAAATGTCAGCTCACAAATGCTTAAGAAACGAGGCTAGAGATGCTATGGCCCTACTTTCCACTTTCACATGTAGGGTGGGTGGGAGGCCAATTTAAGGCTGGTTATTGTCTCCTGGCTCCTCCGGTCGTAATGACCAACCCCGTCACTGCGCCGCCTTATATAGCAAAAGTCTACCCGAAAAGGGGCCCATCGGCAGTACGAGTGTACTGCATAATACCTCATCAGCAACCAGGTTTAGAAAAGACCCGCTAGTCGGCATTTGAGTTGTTACATAGTTCTAAAGAATTCCGCTAGTCGGCGACACAATAGACGTCATTAGTACTGGCATGCCTTGGTCTGTATTCGTGATCCTGATTACCCGCAATGCCAAAACATTCCGCACAATGTTGGTGGCGGTGGAAGTACTAGTGGCTATGGCTGTCGCCACCAACTCGCCGACCAAGAGGTCGGCAATCTGGCGGGAACCGGTCGGCGGCAGGTCGGCGCCAGGTCGCCATCCTATGGCGAACCGCCGCCGACAGCTCTGGTCCCAAGGAAGTTGCAAGTGCAACAGCTGCATCCTCCTTCCGACCAACATTTCTGAAATGGTCGCCGGGAGGTCGGTGGTCGCAAGGAGGACGTATGGACGTCGTGAATTGATCGTAAAGGCCCTGTCACACTACATCGTATGGCTTTAGCGCGTGCATAACGTTTTGAAATAAAATTCTAATTTAAATAGGTTGGCATTCGCCAAACTTTTCGCACTGTGAGCAGCCCACCCAATGTATGAAGCTTACACAGAGTGTATGGCTGGCGTATGGCTAGCGTATGCATGGTGTATAGCGACGTATATGAAACATTTAGCGACATATACTCGGCATGCTGGGACATGTAGTGACAGTTGGAGGTGACATTTTCAGCGTATGAGTAACGCACAATGACGTATGGTCAACGTATGCCTATCATGCTGACGTGTGGGTAGCGTGTGCAAAACGTATTCAAAACTTATGCGTAACGTGTGCAAAGCATATTTGTGACGTATGCAATCACCTTTAGGCCACGCTCCAGTCACATGGTCGGTCGGCGATGGGTATAAATACCCTGGAGTTTTGGCTCTCTCCACACACTGCCACCATCCCTGCCAAGAAGAACATCACAGCTTCAGCTGCCTGCAAGGCTGCTATCCCTACAAGACTAGGATGTGGGAGAGGCAGGAAGAAACAGATTCTGCCAGCATCACCATCACCATCATGACCATTGCCATTGTCATCACCTGCCTCCTCACCACACCACTCTCGAGCACACCACTCTCCATCACACAACTCTCCATCTAGCCAGCCTGAATAGATGGAGATGGAGTATGAGGTTGAGACCCAGATGCAGACGCAGACGCAAAGTCAGACGCGGCCCCACTCTGTAATATATGTAGGCCCACCGGGTACACAAAGGAACCAGCTACGACTGGCAGGTCGCCTAGGAAACGAGAGTGGAATAAACGGCAGTCGTTAACTGGAACTCATTGTGTTGACTCGTATGTTACATGGTGTCAGATGTGGCTTACCTAACAAGTAGTAATGGCACTATCAGGATTGAAACCCCCATTGCCATTGGACTTGGAGGGTAATCTAACTTTAAACTGGACCCAGTGGATTGATTCATATAGGATTTACGCGGTGGCAGCGGGAGTCGCTGCAAAAGCTGAAAAAGTTCAGTGCTGCGTGTTTCTTCACGTTGCAGGGACTGAAGCTCAAAAGATTCACAGAACGTTCAACATTGAGGTAGCAGACCGGGATAAAATTGCGGTTCTAATTGAAGCATTCCGGATTTATTGCGAAGGAAAAACAAACATTACTGTGGTAAGATACCAGTTTAACTCACTTTACCAATCGAACGAGAGCATGGACAGTTACATAAGAAATCTTCGAAGCCGAATTTCATATTGTCAGTACGGATCACTGGAAGGTTCGCTGCTCTGTGACAAAATTGTGTGTGGTGTGAAAAGCAAGGCTTTGCGTGATCATTTATTAAAAACGTTTAATTTATCACTGGAGATGTGCATCAATATGTGTCGACTCAGTGAACGCAAGTCTGATTTACTAAATAGTGATACGTGTGTTGCGGCAAGTGAAAGCGTCGATGCAATTTCAAGATTGGATAACGCCGTGACGTCACAGCGACGTTCGGTACCATGGAGACGAACATCGCAGCCGACACAATACCGTTCGAACACGGCAAACATCAAATGTATGAATTGTGGTTATCAACATGTCCAAGGTCGATGCCCTGCTAAAAACAAACAATGCTCTGGATGTGGGAAAACCGGACATTTCATAAAAATGTGCAGGAGAAGTGGACATAGGAATACAACAGTTAACGAAATCAACTGTGAACATCCGTATGCAGAGAGCGAGAGGATACACCCGTGCGAGGAGCGAGAGGATGCGTTTGATCTGTTCGTCGGCGCATTGCAGGATACCAACACTGATCGAGAGGACCTGTGGTACGCCGATATCATGGTAAACAACACAACGATTAAGTTCAAATTGGATACCGGTTCGGAGGCAAACATAGTGCCGCGGAGGATCTACAACCAACTGGGTGACGTTACCTTGGGCCCAGCACGTTGCCACTTAATAACCTACACAGGACAGCACATAAGACCACATGGTGAGGTGTTCGTCGACATACTCGGTCATCGATTAAAGTTCCAAGTCACGAATGAGGGTAGCCCTATCCTCGGAAAGAGTGCGTGTGTGGCACTCAACCTCATAGCAAGACTGGACTCCATGTCCACCGTAGTGGATCCGGCCACAACAAGTGCTACTCAGTTGGTAAATATGTATAGTGATGTATTCCAGGGTCTTGGCAAAATTAAAGTCGATGCACATATTCATATTGATAATAATGTATCCCCAGTCATTGATGCTCCTAGACGCATCGCTCATGCCATAATAAATGACATCTGTCAAGAACTAGATAGGATGTTAGACCTCAAAGTAATAGTCAAACAGTCGGAGCCGACTCCATGGGTGAGCTCCATCACTATAGTCAGGAAACCAGGAAAAATACCAATATGTTTAGACCCTACTAAATTAAATAAAGCAATATTGAGAGGCCCTTATCCAACCCATACTATAGAAGAAGTAGTAGCAAATACCAGTGGGGTGAAATATTTTTCAATAATTGATGCCAACAGCGGTTACTGGCAAATCGTATTAGATGATGAGAGCTCCAAGTTATGCACTTTTAACACGCCATGGGGTCGGTATCGATATACCCGCTTGCCATTTGGCATCAAAATGGCGGGAGACATTTTCATTCAAGAAATGAACAATATATTAGGTGATTTGGACGGTGTGAATGTCATAACCGATGACATCCTAATTTATGGTAAAGATATACATGAACACAACACCAGACTACAGTCAGTCTTAGAAAGGGCCCGAAAATTCAATTTAAAATTAAACCCCCACAAATCTAAGATTAGTAAAAAAGAGGTAAATTATGGGCCATTTAATAACATCTGAAGGATTATTACCTAGCCAAGAAAGAGTACAAGCAATAGTAGACATGCCAACACCTACAGATAAAAAAGCTGTCCAACGGTTTCTGGGAATGGTTGGATATGTCAGCAAATTTATTCCGAACATGGCGGAACTAGCAAAGCCGTTAAGAGTCGTACTCAGCAAAAATGTCGCATGGCATTGGGAAGAAGACCAGATTTATGCATTTTGCAAACTTAAGGAGTTGCTGACAAAAGCACCCGTTCTAAAATTTTTCGATGTAAAACAAGAAATTCTACTTCAAGTAGATGCTTCAAAATCTGGCCTTGGGGCAACTTTATTCCAAGAAAATAAACCTGTTGCAATGGCGTCCAAAGCATTAGACAAAACACAATCAAATTATGTAGTAATAGAAAAGGAATTATTGGCTATTTGTTTTGGATGCCGGAAATTTCATGAGTACATATATGGAAAAGAAGTGACTGTCCAGACTGATCACAAACCGTTGGTAGCCATAATGAATAAGCCGATACACACACTGTCAGCATGTATGCAACGCATGAGAATGCGGTTGCAAAATTATAATCTACAAGTTATACATATTAAGGGCACGCTCATGTACTTTGCAGACGCGCTGTCCAGGGCCCACACCACGTTAACAACACCAAACAACTTGTTCGACACTGACATGACTGTGGCTACAGTCGATATGGAAGTTAACAATGTAACCAGAGTGAGACAAGAGTTGGACAAAGATGAGACATTGCAGCAGGTTGTATCGTTGGCGAAACATGGGTGGCCCAAGCGTAGCAATAACCTCAGTAGAGCGGTAAAACCATTCTTTACTTATAGAGATAGCATAACAATACAAGACAATGTACTATTAAAGGATAATCGCATTATCATACCAAGTGCCATGCAGGCAGACATGCTTAACAAAATACATGAGTCACATTTAGGGATAGTAAAGTGTAAGCATTTGGCCAGAGACAACATCTTTTGGCCAGGTATGAGCAGCCAAATTGAAGACAAAGTGTCACGGTGTCAAATTTGCCAGGAGTACCGAAACAAACAACATTCTGAACCTTTGATAAACCATGACGTAACATGTATTCCATATCATAAAGTAGGAGTGGATTTATTCTCCATCGAGAGAGTAAATTTCCTGCTAGTGATTGACTATTATTCAAAATTCCCTGAAATCATCGAATTATCGTCAACCACAAGTCAGTCTATTACAAGGAATTTGAAACAGGTGTTTTGCAGGTATGGCATCCCGAGCATTGTAGTGTCGGATAATGGACCGCAGTTCAGCAGTGCAGAATACTTACAATTTGCCCATGAGTACGGTTTCACACCAAAATTTACTAACCCGATGTTCCCACAGAGCAATGGACAGGTGGAACGATACATACAAACTGTGAAATTGATGATTAAAAAGTCATTATTGGACAACAAAGATCCCAATGTTGCTCTACTGAACTATCGGAACACCACAATCCAGGGCATTGGTGCATCCCCAGCACCAATACTTATGTCCCGTAAACTACGGACAAGATTGCCAATTTTGGACGAACATCTAAAACCAAAATGCAAATATACAAAACAAACTGAAATACACAAAGCACAACAGATCCAGAAAAAATACTTTGACGCACGTGCAGGACGTGAACACCCTAAATTGCAGACTGGAGATGATGTACGATATCTACATCACCAGGGAGGGTGGGCAGCAGGGAAAATTGTAAGGACTAACACACCTGGGACTAGGGATTACACGATCATAAATAAGCAAAACAATATAGTTAGACGAAATCGAAAACACATTTTCGTATCACAAAAGTTGAAAACCCACCCAATTGGGCGTGAGACACAAACAAACACAGACGACTATGCTACACGATATGGCAGGATCATCCGCCCTGTACACAGACTAGGAATAGATGGCTAGCCATGATATCAGTAGTAGTATTACTGTTAGAATAAGAACGTTATTGGTGTTAGTTGTTACGTATATTGAAGACACCTGCACGGTTATCCAACCGGGTTAACGAAGCAGAATTAGTTACACCTTATGTATGTGTGCATCGTCGTGTGGCTTTATGGCATGAGAGGGTACATACATGAATGCATAATTATGCCATAGAATAGTACGTAAGAAAGACATTGTTCAACAGTACAACGCAGTTGGCCACCAAGCAGCATCAGAAATGAATTCTATGTACGTAGACCATTAATGACTGTATGTAGAGTAATAAGCAGCATTTCGATGTTAATCGTGCAAGAGTTACAATAAAGTAAAAATGATATTCAGTTCAACACATAAAACATGTTGTATCTACAAAGGTATGGGTACACAGTAAGACATATTGTTATCGACTTTTCGAACAGTGTAAACATAGGCGATAGGTATTTCACGGAAGTTAACTACGTTCATATGTTACAATATCTGGTGTGTTACATAACATAAGAGTATAGTCAAGTACACTTACAAAAAATTAGTGAAAGACGATACAACAGTGCATAATGCACACTCTGGCCACTCGAGCTACACATCTAAGGAATTGACAAAATAGGTACGTTGTGGATGTAATTTAGATATATGTCTTCCTAAGCTCGCATAAATATAAACTTTCCTGTATTGTTGGATTTTCACATATGTATGGATCAAGTATAGTTGGTATTGACCTGTTAGAATTTAGGAGAGAGATGCAATCAGATGTTTATTGCATTGATCGTATGTTGTAACTTATTGACTTTATCATATTTATTGCATTTAGCGTAAGTTGTAACTTATTAATTTATCCTATTTATTGCATTTAACCGTATGATGTAAATTAATGATCATATCTTATGTTTTGGGTGTGGTAATATATCGTCTTTCTTTAAAGGTTCTGGGTTTATTGCATTCAATAAACTATGAAAGGGGAGATGTAATATATGTAGGCCCACCGGGTACACAAAGGAACCAGCTACGACTGGAAGGTCGCCTAGGAAACGAGAGTGGAATAAACGGCAGTCGTTAACTGGACCCATTGTGTTGACTCATATGTTACACACTCTAGCTCTCCATCTCCTGCTTCCTGTGGGAGCTTGCGTGATTCATCGGTCGCCTCCACCACCTCGGCTTCCACCTCAGCCTCCACTAGCACCTCCGGCTTCGTGTCGGCCAAGAATAAGAGGGCAAAAAAAGAAAGTTACTGTTCTCTGTCGCTAGCTGACGAGGATAGAATGTTGGATTTCCTCCATCTGGAACGTCAAGATGACAGACTTCAGGCATCTGAGAAGAAGGGGACGATGTGGGAGGACCAGGCAATCCACATGGGGAGGACATCCATGCATCTGCAGGGTGGTTCAAGTCACTGAGGGACACACACACAAGGCTTCACAAAAAGAAGAGCGGCGACGGAGCCCCCAAACTGACTGAGAGGGAGCTGTTGATAATGCAGAAGTTTGGTTTCCTGCGATCAGTCGTCAGGCACTGGCCTGAGCACTGCAGAACTGTAAGTACAAAATGTTTTATCCTTCTGGGCAGTCTGGGCATTAGCATCCTGGTAAAACCCATATTATTCTGGACAAGTCGACAAACCGATATATTTTATATACATTATTAATCTGGCCAGCCTAATGCCGCCGTTATTCCCAGCCTATCATTTTACGTGATAGATTGGTTGTTCTTCTTTATTGTTGATTTTTGTTGTTGTTGACTTCATTTGTGGAGACATCGATTTGCATTCATGTTACTTATGTTATTTTATGATTTTGTCTTGCAGGTGATGGCTGCCATAGATGCTGCACAGGGGGATCTCGACACCGCAGAGAATGTCTGCACTGATCTCCAGATTGGGCTGGAGGAAGAGGTTCCGGCCACACCTCACTCTGCAGTCCGAGAAGGGGGAACGGGGAAGCAGACAGCCCCGGAAGACGACGTCAACCTGCTGGCAGCCATCCAGAAGCGGTTCGATGAGTCTGGGGAGCTGCTGAAGGGCCTGCAGCCGCCTCCAACACCAGCCCTTAAGGAGCATGCCACTTTCTCAAACTACGTGCGGGACTCTCTGATAACGATGCCATGGGAGGGGTTCAGGAATACGCGGGCAGCAATCAACCGCATTCTGTCACAGGGGTTGGAGGATGATTGTGCAGCTGAGTCACTCATGGTTCCTCTGGCTCCTTTGGCTGCAGTGGCTTCTGTGGCTCCAGTGGCACCTGTGGCTACACCGGCTCCTGTGGTTTGTGTGCCTCATGTGCGGCGTTCTCAAAGTGAGCTATACCAGCCCTAACCCCAGCAGTGGACCCACCAGCCACCACTGGCATCACCATGGGTGTCACAAACCCAGGACTATGTGCAGCAGTATATGCTGCAGCAGTATATGCTGCAGCCGCTGCAGTCTGTGGTGCAGCAGCCGCAGCAGCTGCAGCCTCAACCTCTGCCTGTGCCTGTGCCTGTGTAACCCGTCCCTCTGTGGCGCCTGCACCTCAGCCTCAACTTCGGCCACTTGGTATGGCTGTTCACACCATGCCTCCTCCAGCACCGTCTCACAGGCAACCTGCTGCTAGCACTGTGAGTGTGCCCTGGCCATCAACTCCAGTTGCCAGTGGCAGTTCCACTCCCACAGCAGCGGCAACTGGAACATCAACAGAGTTGCCGAGCCAAATGTCCGATGGACTTTTCCCTTCGTAAGCCCCGATGTCACCATCGGTGGGGCCTAACGATGATAAGTTAATGCGATGTATAAATAGGTGCTTATTATTATTATTTTCTTATGTTTATTATGTTTTTATGTTTTTATGTTCTTATGTTCTTATGTTTATTATGTTATTATTTTCTTCTGTGTATATGTATATATGATAGATGTTCTTGCTCTGTATAAAAGATTTTGTTAAACTTGATTTTGTTGTGTCCGAGTTAAATAATGTCATAATGTAATTGTTATAAATTAAACTAAAAAGGATAAGAATTTAGCTAATGAAATTAAATACAAATTAATATTAATGACACAAGTACCTACCCTCTCTTCCCCTCTCTTCCTCTCTCCCTCTCTCTTCCCCTTTCTCTCCCCCTCTCTCTTCCCCTTTCTCTCCCCCTCTCTCTTCCCCTGTCTCTCCCTTCTCTCTTCCCCTTTCTCTCCCCCTCTCTCTTTCCCTCTCACCCCATTTCTCTGCCCCTCTCTTCCTCTCTCTTCCACTCTCTTCCCCTCCCTGTTCCTCTCTCTTCCTCTCTGTGCTGTGTTATTAGTATGTACATAAAATAGTATATTAAACTAGTTTATGCTGTCAAAAGTGTAATTCTTCTAAAAAGAAAGGAAATATATTATAAGTATTGTTAATACTAGATTTGGGTCTGAGTTTAATTAGGTTATAACAAATTACATTCAAAACCTAATGAACCTGCCTGAGTTTAATAATTTTATGACAATTTTTAATCAACACCTAATATACCTGTAGGTATATACAAAATATAACAGACATGTAATTGTGTTTTGATATCTAAAATTGATATTGTTTATTTGTACATATAAACATCTTGTAACAGTAACAATAGATATGTCACAACATAACGGATATGTAAGTATACATAAATATATCAGAGCAGTACACATATCACAGTGCATACAGACAGATACAATTGTTATTTTTACATCAGATCATGCTCTCTTGCCATGAAAGTGATCTGGCGGGCGAGATGACCCAGTCCTTCAGTAGATTCCGCTGCTCCTTTCCTGTCTAGGAGGCGGTGTTGGGGCTAGGAACAATGTCTACGTCTGCCAGGTTTTATCCCTCTCTCCATGCTCCGGGGACAAAGTTGTGGTTCCCAGTCTCTGGATGATCCAGCTCCTGGTTCTGCAGCCCTGGGTAGCGCATCCTCATCAGGTTGTGCACAACCATGCATGCGGTAACAATGACTTTCACGGTGGAGGGGTGGTGCTGGATAGTCGTCAGCAGCACATGGAAGTGGTTGACTAGGATGCCAAAGGCATTCTCCACCACTCTCCTAGCTTGGGAGAGCCGGTAGTTCAAGAGTCGCTCCCTCCTGTCAACCCCCTCCTGCTGTATGGCTTCATCATCATCGGCCGCAGGGTGAAGAAATCATCACCAATGAGGAAATACGACACATCGTTCTGGCTGTTCACAATTGGTTCGGCCAGGTACTCATCAATGATGGCCTGACACATTTCATGCATGATGAGCGACTGTGTGTTTTGGGGGGCCCTCCACCCAAACTTCATCGACAAGTATTTGTTCCCAGACGCCAGGCGTCGCAGAGTAAGTGCGATCTTCAGCCCAGGCTCGAGCGGTACCCTGTATGTTGCGTACTTTTTAGTGATCCTGGGTCCTACTCTCACCACAATCTCGTCAAACATCTGGGGAGGCATCCACATTAAGTTGACGAACGACGCAGTGCCCTGGCTGTGGAGCTCAACCATAACCTTGTCATAACAACTCAAACTGTGGCCGCCTCCCGATCCAGGGTCTGACCCACATTCTCCGCTGCTGGCTCCTCCTTCTCCTATCGACACGGGCCGCCAGAAGAGCCATGAGGTAGAGATCTATCTCATGCTGGTAAATGGCAACTAGGTAGTGATGCTGGAACTGTAGATGTAGTGTAGGGACATCCATCCTCTCTGAAGAGTTGAGCAGGTCTGCTGGAAGAAGCAAGGTGGTGGCTTGATATACCGACCGCCAACACGCTGGTGATACGTTCGCGATACACTCGCGATATGCTAGGGGCACACTCACATATGCTAGAGGCACGCTCGCATACGTTAACGGAACATTGTGGGTACTTTATATACACGTTGACAAATGTTGGAAATTTTGAACATGCACACAAATTTTTCAGAGCCTTGACGCACGGCGTCGTATTACGATGTATAACGACCGGTCGCCGACTGGTTACCAACCTGTCAGCTTGGCAACCTCCTTGCCACCATTTTGGGCACGGGGAGGTTTTTGGTGCTGCAGCTGCAACCTCCTTGCACCATTTTGGACACAGGGAGGTTTTTGGTGCTGCAGCTGCAACCTCCTTGCCACCATTTTGGACACAGGGAGGTTTTTGGTGCTGCAGCTGCAACCTTGCAACCAAAATGGTCAAAATAAGCAACAACTGGACACTACGAGCAGTTGCTAGTAACAGGTGGGGTTTACGTACATGACAGCCCGTAGGTTTGCCACTTTGCTATGCGACCACTTGCAACTATTAGCGACCACCTTGCGACCAACCGTTATTTGTGGTCGCAAGGTGTTCGCAACTGGTTTGCAAGCACAACGTAACACAATCACAATAGGGGTAATTCCATGGCTGTCGGGGTCGTGCATATGCTGGTCAGTGGCAAACCCCACCCCCCTTCAATCTCCCTTTTATCCACATCACATGCAGCGACCAGCCTGCTGAGGATTCAAGATGATTGTGACCACCAGTCATGACTGGGAATAACGGCGGCAGGAGGCTGGGAATAACGGCAGTAGGAGGCTGGGAATAACGGTGGCAGAAGGCCAGGAAAAACAGCTGGAGGATGCTGGGAATAATGGCGGCAGGAGGTTGGGAATAACGGAGGCATGAGGCTGGGAATAATGGTGGCAGGAAGCCAGGAATAACGGCGGCAGGAGGCGGGGAATAACGGTGGCAAGAGGCTGGGAATAACGGCGGCAAGAGGCTGGGAATAATGGTGGCAGGAGGCCAGGAATAACAGCGGGAGGAGGCTGGGAATAACGGCGGCAGGAGGTTGGGAATAACGGTGGGAGGAGGCTGGGAATAATGGTGACAGGAGGGCAGGAATAACGGCGGCAGGAGGCGGGGAATAACGGCGGTAGGAGGCTGGGAATAACGGCGGCAGGAGGCTGGGAATAACGGCGCAGGAGGCCGGGATAATGGCGGCAGGAGGCTGGGAATAACGACGGCAGGAGGCTGGGAATAACGGCGGCAGGAAGTTGGGAATAACGGCGGCAGGAGGCTTGGAATAACGGCAGCAGGAGGCTGGGAATAACGGCGGCAGGAGGCTGGGAATAACTGCGACAGGAGGCCAGGAATAACGGCGGCAGGAGGCGGGGAATAACGGCGGCGAGAGGCTGGGAATAACGGCGGCAGGAGGCCAGGAATAACGGGGGCAGGAGGCTGGGAATTACGGCGGCATTAGGCTGGGAATAATGATGGTAGGAGGCCAGGAATAACAGCGGCAGGAGCCGGGAATAACGGTCGTAGGAGGCTAGGAATAACGGCGGCAGGAGGCTGGGAATAACGGCGGCAGGAGACTGGGAATAATGACGTTAGGAGGCCAGGAATAACGGCGGCATGAAGCGGGAATAACGGCGGCAGGAGGCTGGGAATAACGGCGGCAGGAGGCCGGGAATAAAGGCTGCATGAGGCCGGGAATAAGGGCGGTAGCAGGCTGGGAATAACGGGGGCAGGAGGCTGGGAATAACGGCGGCAGGAGGCTGGGAATAACGGCGGGAGGAGGCTGGGAATAACGGCGGGAGGAGGCTGGGAATAACGGCGGAAGGAGGCTTGGAATAACGGCAGCAGGAGGCTGGGAATAACGGCGGGAGGAGGCTGGGAATAACGGCGGCAGGAGGCCAGGAATAACGGCGGCAGGAGGCGCGAAATAACGGCGGGGAGAGGCTGGGAATAACGGAGTAAGGAGGCCAGGAATTACGGCTGCAGGAGGCTGGGAATAACGGCGGCATTAGGCTGGGAATAATGCCAGTAGGAGGCCAGGAAAAACGGTGGCAGGAGCTGGGAATAACGGCGGCAGGAGGCTGGGAATAACGCCGCAGGAGGCCGGGACTAACGGCGGCAGGAGGCCGGGAATAAGGGCGGTAGGAGGCTGGGAATTACGGTGGCATGAGGCCTGGAATAACGGCGGCAGTAGGCTGGGAAGAACGGCGGCAGGAGGCTAGGGAATAACGGCAGCAGGAGGCCAGTAATAACGGCGGCAGGAGGCTGGGAATAAAGGCAGCAGGAAGCTGGGAATAAACGTGGCAGGAGGCTGGGAATAACGGCAGCAGGACGCCTGGAATAACGGCGGTAGGAGGCTGGGAATAACGGGGGCAGGAGGCTGGGAATAACGGCGGCAGGAGGCTGGGAATAACGCCGGCAGGAGGCTGGGAATAATGGCGGCAGGAGGCTGGGAATAACGGCGGCAGTAAGCTGGGAATAACGGCGGCAGGAAGCTGGGAATAACGGCGGCAGGAGGCTGGGAATAACGGTGGCATGAGGCCTGGAATAACGGCGGCAGTAGGCTGGGAATAACGGCGGCAGGAGGCTAGGGAATAACGGCAACAGGAGGCCAGTAATAACGGCGGCAGGAGGCTGGGAATAAAGGCAGCAGGAAGCTGGGAATAAACGTGGCAGGAGGCTGGGAATAACGGCGGTAGGACGCCTGGATTAACGGCGGCAGGAGGCCGGGAATATCTGCGGCAGGACGCTGGGAATAACGGTGGCAGGAAACTGGGAATAACGGCGGCAGGAGGCCAGGAATAACGGCGGCAGGAGGCTGGGAATAACAGCGGCAAGAGGCCAGGAATAACGGTGGCAGGAGGCTGGGAATAACGGCGGCAGGAGGCCAGAAATAACGGCAGTATGAGACTGGGAATAACGGCGGCAGGAGGCCAGCCATAACGGTGGCAGGAGGCTGGGAATAACGGCGGGAGGAAGCCAGGCATAACGGCTGGGAATAACGGGGAAGGAGGCTGGGAATAACGACGGCAGGAGGCCAGTAATAACGGCGGCAGGAGGCTGGGAATAAAGGCTGCAGGAGGCTGGGAATAAAGGCGGCAGGAGGCTGGGAATAACGGCGGCAGGAGGCTGGGAATAACGGCGGCAGGAAGCTGGCAATAACGGCGGCAGGAGGCCAGGAATAACGGCGGCAGGAGGGTGGGAATAACGGCGGTAGGAGACTGGGAATGAAGGCGGCAGGAGGCTGGGAATAACGGCGGCAGGAGGTTGGGAATAACGGCGGCAGGAAGCTGGGAATAACGGGGGCAGGAAGCTGGGTATAACGACGGCAGGAGGCTGGGAATAACGGCTGTAGGAGGCTGGGAATAATGGCGGCGGTAGGCTGGGAATAACGGCGGCAGGAGGCTGGGAATAACGGTGGCAGGAGGCTGGGAATAATGGCGGCGGTAGGCTGGGAATCACGGCGGCAGGAGGCCAGTAATATTGGCGGCAGGAGGCTGGGAATAAAGGCAGCAGGGCTGAGAATAAATGTGGCAGGAGGCTGGGAATAAAGGCGGCAGAAGGCCAGGAATAACAGCGGCATGAGGCTGGGAATAACGGTGGCAGGAGACCAGGACTAACGGTGGCAGGAGGCCGGGAATATCGGCGGCAGGACGCTGGGAATAACGGCGGCAGGAAGCTGGGAATAACGACGGCAGGAGGCCAGGAATAACGGCGGCAGGAGACTGGGAATAACGTCGGCAGGAGGCCAGGCATAGCGGTGGTAGGATGCTGGGAATAACGGGAGCAGGAGGCTGGGAATAACGGCGGCAGGAGGCCAGTAATAACCGCGGCAGGAGGCTGGGAATAAAGGCGGCAGGAGGCTGGGAATAAAGGCGGCATGGGGGTGGGCATAACGGCGGCAGGAGGTCAGGAATAACGGCGGCAGGAGGCTGGGAACAATCGACGGCAGTTGGCCAGGAATAACGGCGGCAGGAGGCCGGGAATAACGGCGGCAGGAGGCTGGGAATAACGGCAGCAGGAGGCTGGGAATAACGGCGGCAGGAGGCTGGGAATAACGGCGACAGGAGGCGGGGAATAATGTAACAACTGAGTGACCTGACTACTCATGGTAGATATCAAGTTGGAGCATTTTGCATGCACCACCTGCTCATACTATTACCTATCTACATAATAGTGATGCACATATTAGAATGATACATGTTTATATTTATATATGAACAAATCAACTACAACCACTAGCTTTGAGGTTAACATTTCATATATAATATACTCATTGATTATATATTATCTGGTTATATACAGATATAGCATGTGCATCTATAGAGCTGGGATTGTAATCTTTGCAGTGGAAAATCTTGTGGTATGTACTAATTAGCACTGTTTGGGGCAGGTACAGTGTATCTTTGGCTTACTGAGTTGTTTGCTGACCTCTATTTCCTCCCTTGCTTATCAGTCAATCAATACAAATTGACCACCACCCCATCCAGCTTACCTATCAATCAGTATGTTCAACATCACCTGCTCCATTTTACAATTATGTGGCCATCTTTTTCCGATTATCCAATGTTCCATGCCGAGTGTCAATAAATTATTTCATTAAAACACTCTCCAGGTATTGTATGTAGGACTATATATATATAAATTCACTACGGTAGGGAAGGTAGACACAACACGAGTTGGGCTGAGATCTATTTTATTAGTTCTCTGGCGGGGACTGATAAATATGCCCACCTAGAAAAATTAAATTGTGATAGAAGTGACACTATTTTCCGGCGCTGGCAGGTGGCGCCCCAATCGCGCGCCCCACTGGGGTTGGTGCGCGACTCCAAATAACATAATTCGATAAATAATAATACATACATATAGAATAAACCTTGTACATGCTCCGTATTTATATTATTATAATACATTATAATTCACATAAATTCACTACGGCAGGGAAGGTAGACACAACACAAGTTGGGCTGAGATCTATTTTATTAGTTCTCTGGCGGGGACTGATAAATATGCCAAAGACCGGAGGTATCTCCAACCCAACTCACTAACCTTCCGTCGCCAACCTGGCTGCCACTCTCATATCGTCCATTATCCGAACCGACAAGGGGGTTTTTAGATACTGAAAGACCGAATCACTTGTCCAGTCCCCCCTGGTACGAATCTCCTCCATCGAGGCTCCACACATTGCCAGATCCATGCATCCACCTCTCCGTAGAGAGTGTGAAGACAGCAATTCTACCTTAAGTCCTACTCGACCTGCAAACAACCTTAATGTCGATTGGTAGATCTCATATGTGAGAGGTGAATTACCTCCTGCATCATTCGGTAGCAAGAATGCAAAATCATCACAGGCGGCCGGCCGTTCAGCAAAATGCTTTTCAGTCCAGTGGACTGCGCATAACTCTACCTCTGGACAACGCCCTATCGGTATGACTAACGATCGCTCCCCAAATTGTATAGTCTTAGACTTCCAAATTTTTAATACCATCCCCCAAGGATAGAACTTAATGTCCCCTCGACGCATCATAGCCTCAGAGAAAGTAACATTCAATTTTCTTAATAGTCCCCTGAAACTACAAAGAACGGCCGCCCGCCAAGCGGTATGTCCCGAATTATTGGATAACAATGAGAAGATGCACCTTAACATATTAGGAAGCAATGGCATCGCTTGCTTAGGAGTATCTCCCAGCTCCCTCCGAATTCCCCGTAAGGTAGAGGCAATCACAAAATCTGAATAATCTATCTGTACAGACCCATGTTCTTTAAGGAAATGGTTAAGAGCACTTAAATAATTAATAATTGATGAATACTTCATTGTTCTTGCTAACCAAGTAGCATATAATGCTACCTGTAACGCATCGCATGGGATAGGCGTATGAGTTTCAGAAAATTCATCTATAAAAGACAAATACTTATTAATCTGGACTGCCCTCGTAGTCTGCGAATTTGGGGCGTAGTATTTCATCTGAAACTCCTTCTGTTCTGCTGTTAGTCTACCGATTTCTGTAAAGAGAAGGGTTGTTCAAATAAACCAGTACAACATCGGTGTTTTCCGCAATCCACTTTATATATAGCTTCCAGCATCTTTTTATCTTCTAGCCTACTTAATGCGTCCGATACTACATTGGCCTCCGTGCTAATGTGCACCGCTGTGAACACAAAATTATATTTTATAGATAACCAAAACATACGTCTTAAATAGTGCATAACCAATTTACATTTCGACCTGCTCGTGGCTAATGCCGATTCTACAGTTGTACTGTCCGTAACCATTACTATGGATGACCCTTGCCAAGTAGGACCCCACCTTTTTACAGCAGCATAAATCGCACCCATCTCTTGAGCATTAATGTGAGCCGACCTCAAGTTATCATCGGGCTGGTCATAGTGGTGACCCACCACTGAATGAAGGCACTTCTCCATCTGCTTGTTGAAACAACCCACCAGCCAGTCATTCCTATGCAAAGCCCCGTACCCCCACTTACTAGCATCACTATAAGTAGATTTGACTGCCACAAATTTGCCGAGCATTAATGCTTTACCATTAAATTTGTGTGCAAATTGGATCCACCACTGGATGTCCTCCCTAAAGCCAGCATTTAATCTAACTTTATAGATGGCCGAGACACTGATCCCATCATGTCGTAGACTCTCCGTGAAAATGTTTGCCCACCACGCACTACTTTGGCGCAGTGGGCTAACAGTCTGCCCAACTTCTCCAATTCCTTCCTCGTTGCTTTCTGCTTCCCTCTAAACTCCAGCAAGTTATTTCTTAGCTTTCCCAGTTTTTCAGCGGGAAGAGTTAGCTCCAGCTGTACCGAGTCGATTAATATCCCGAGGAATTTTATTTTAGTGTTGGGACTAGTTAGCTTATTAAAGCTTATGTGAAATCCTAGTCGGCGCAGGATAGCAATTAACTTATTCTGCTGTTCTGCAGCGCTTTCAAAAGATGGGGATACTACACAGAAATCATCTAGATAATTTATTACTCTGTCTAATCCCTCCCTATTTGCACACCTCACAATGAAATCCGACAACTTCGAGAAGACAAAAGGGCTTGAAAAAAGTCCCATGCAGAGTCTGTTATCTAGCATGTAAACTGGTCCATCCCCATCTCCGTCTTCAAAGTCCCACACTAAACCTTGCCTCGGCCTATCAGTCGGGTGTATTGGAACAGCTCGATATGCATCTTTTAGATCTACTGTAGAAAAATAGTCTCCATAATTCATGTGCTCTACTACATCGTCAATACTTTTATAACTAAATTTTAAAGCAACTTTATCTGTGTATTTATTTACTGCTTTATCTCTCGGCCTACTGCAGTCTACTATCCCTCTTCCCCCCCCTTCCTTAGGGATACAGAAAATATTATGAACGCACTGGGGGGTGCGACTGCTCCGAGTGATCATATTCTGGTTCAATTCCGACAAGAGTTTTGGGGTTATAATGTCCCTATACAATTTAGTGCAAATTTTCTTAAACGCAGTATCATACTCTGTCGTACAGTCACTATTAGTGACGTGGAAGCCAAAAACTACGCCCCACAAGATATACACCCAATCTGGGTCGGAATCTCCCCGAAGGAACAACTCACTTATAAAACGACAAGGTAGTAACTGCATTCGGTTACCGGATATTTTATGAACACAATTGCATGTACCGTTAACACAATCACTTGTAACTCTAACTTCTAAGTATTGTTAGCTCACTCTGCTGGTTTTCTCTAATATGGAATTCCCAACAGTAGTCTTCTCCTTTCAAAGTCTCAACGTAAAAACTGTCGTCCTTACTACCATTATCGTTATTAATCCAATCCTGCCTTATTTTGTTAACTTGGCTTTTGCGTTTAGTCTCACCTGCTTCAACAATATCCACACTCATTTGAGACCCTATCTGCGTATTCAAAGCACTCGCAACTGTTAACACCTTATCAATTGAGTTTAAATTGCTAACTTGGCCCACAGACTTTGGTTCCGCCTGAGGCTCGCATAATACATGCTTAATCCCCCCCATAGAAATGTCATTAACACCACCAGCGGATAGCAATTGCCCTACTGGCCTAGCACATGTAGCATTCATAATCTCACTCATTGACCGTGTCCCATTAGGCGAAGGATTATCTTTCAATTTGAGACCAGTATTATGGTGTGCCAAGTGTAACTTTTCCGCCGTACTGCGCAATATGCTATCCTCACACACAAAAATACTGGCACTAACATAATTTATATCTAACTTGTCATGCAATTGAGCTTCCTTTTTATTGGAGTTAACGTTTTTAAATTTTTTAGCATGTCAGTCCTTTGTGCAATTAATCTTTTTATGACTTCTACTGCCACACTTCAAACACCAATGGCCGAAATTACAATTCTCGTCTGTTCTACTGCATCCCCCCTCCTTGTTCCACCTGTAACAACCCGGCTTGCCCTCTTTGGTGTATGTATTAGATTTGCGGAAACTGTTCACCGGCTTCTTTGGCCGCATATTATGCATGCCATAATGAAACATTCCCATACCAGTGTTACTACTCCCAAAAGCTGCAAATCCTTTTACTTCGGCTAGCTTCCTTACGTCCTTGTCATATTCGACATGAGTCGAATCATGAAAGTCGTTCTGTCTCGCTCTGGATGACATGAAGCAAATGTGTTCAAGGAATGCCCGGAGGTCTTTAACTGTGACCCCTTGTATATCCAAAACCCATCGCATAGAGGCTGTAAACAGTTCACAGCAGTTCATTTTCTTTAAATCTTTTCCAAGAGCAGCATACCTCCTCAGACTCCACTTACTTCGTAGCCGTCGCGTACTGCTGCTGCTCCTGCTCCTGGAGTCTGAGGGGGTTTGTCAGCGCCTTCTTGTCCGCGATCTGTGCCGCGGCTTCACTACCCCGTAGCTGGAGTATTCGTCCTTGCTGGCGACCGCCGGCACCGCCGCTGCACCAGTGGTCGCTGCCGTCGGCCATTCGTCCCTCACCGGCGTCGTGCCGCGACTCCACCCATCACCGCTTGTCTGTAGGCATCCTTGCCGTTTCCTATTCATAGCGTCTCTTCGCTCTTGCAGTTCCGCTATTCTCTCCTCCAGCTCCATTTCTTTAATTTCTTTCCTCAGGGACGTCTCCTGTTCCTCTAGCGTGAGTGATGACAATCTATCACACAATTCTGGCGAACTTTCTCATGAATCTACTTTTGGCACATCCATAGCTTGTCTCGTCGACCTTGTTACTCTTGCCGACACAAGTTTCTTTCCTTTCTTTCCTTTTTTCTTCTTACACTTATCTGCTTTGTGCGAGGTGCCGCACATATCGCAGTACATGATCTCATAGTGGCCTGTGCCTGTGCCTGCCCTCTGCAGCACACGTCCTTGTTCAAATTAAATTGTGATAGAAGTGACACTATTTTCCGGTGCTGGCAGGTGGCGCCCCAATCGCGCGCCCCATCAGGGTTGGTGCGTGACTCCAAATAACATAATTCGATAAATAATAATACATATGAAGTGGG